>VYXF01001443.1:0-55959 GCA_013397295.1 Polioptila caerulea
ATTATTATTAGCTAATGTGATTCAGGCAGGTTGATTTTGACAACAAGTTACATAATATTGTTTTTCCAAAAATTCACCCCCGGCTATGAGGATACAGTTTGGTAGGACAAGTTTTGTTTACTGCCAAGCTTATATTAACTACTTTTTCAATTGATAAAAAGATATTTTTAAAAAGATTGTCTTTAGTTTTTTTGGCTGCTGTGGATGAGACCTATGGATAAATAAAATACATGCAGTGATTATATATTATTGCAGAGCTGAAAGAGAATGTAAACCCTTTATTTCTAATGTAACAATGAAACTGCATGGAGAATATTTCAAAATTTAGAAAATGTGCACAAATCAAACAGTCTGAATTTTTATAAGAGGTCATCATTTACAGAACACAGTAATCATTTTAACTTGGGGATACAAAAGGAAATAGAAAACTAGAATATTTTTTTCACCACTAAATCCTGGGAAAATTCATGCTGTACATATTTTACAGGCAACTTAGAATTTGGTCTTGGAAGTCCTGAGGAGAAACTTTCAATTATTTCTCCTTATTTGTCACGAAATATTCAAAATTGGAGGACCCATTTTGTTTGCCTTGCTTTATGGGAATGCCAAAGTAGATCTTTTAGGGGCTACATTTTTTACACCATGCTGCTAAGAGACACCCAAAATGCATTCAGCTCTTAGAAGGTGCTCTGGTACATAAGGTGAAATCAACTCAAATACAGGTTTTGAGTGGGTTAAGAATGACAAGGCTGGAAAGTTCAGCCTCTTCTATAACATGTTAATAATGCCCTGTACAGACTTCAGATATTTGCTGGCATTTAGATACAATTTTGTAATTAGAGGGTAAATTATGTTCTGAGTTGTTGATTTTTTTGGCCACAACTTTAAAAATTATTTATCTAACAAAAAAAAATCCGCCAAAAACCCCAACAACCTGTAAAAGCAGGAAAAAAAAGTGAGAAGGCCTGTGCCAGTAATAGGCATTACCTCCAAAATGCACACCCATGGGTTTGTATTTCAATGGCATCAAGCAAAAACACATTTGAATCAATCTCCCTATAAGGAAATATTCCTTTTAAAGGAAAATACATTTATTCCTGAGTTATTTCAACTTGATTAAATGCTAATGTGGATGTTAATTGTTTATACTTTGTAAAGTTTATGTACTCTCTTATGGAATTTGAAAACCTGTGAGATAAATTAGTTTCTAGCTCACAGACAGCAGTTGCAAGAATTCTTTAACTGTTGAAGTCTGTTTAAAAAAGTAAAGAAATCAGTTAATATTGACATGGCTGACCTTAAAATTACATCATCTTTACAGCCAAAGACTCTTACAAACTGATTTTGAAACAAAGAGACAGTGAAATACACTGAAAGCAACAATGAGCACCACTTTAAATAAGAAAGAGAAGCTGTAGATAATTGGATAGCAGGGTTAAAGACTACTAAAAGGTATAGTAGAGTGGAAAATATTCTAAAGAAAATGGTGTTTCTGTAAAAGGTCCCTAAAACTAAGGTATTATGCCTTCCTCTGCCTCAGTGGCCATTCCAACAACATGCACGAGCAGCCTGCCAGCCTCAGGGCTGAGGAGAGCTCCCACCAGCAGAGCAGGAGAGGAAGGAACTGCTCCTCCCATTTTCTTAAACAGCACCTTCAGATCAGGAAGCTTTGAAAGCTTGTATCTCCAATTAAAACCATCAAAACCTGAACTTCTCCTTTTTCAGTAAGCATCAGTGCTCAAGTTTATTAGAGCTTCAAGAACCAAATTCCAAATAAAATCACCTCCTCACAGCTTCTGAGAAAAGGGCAGGGGGTAGTGAGGAGGCATTCTGGAAATGCACACATCTGTTGGGTGACAGGGCCAACCATGACTGGACACTGAGCACCATTCAGGCTCTCATCGTGCAGCTTTTGGAATTTCTGAGTCTGACTGAGGCAGAACGTGTCTGCTGTACCTCACTGACTTCCAAACCCACCCACTGTGATGACAAAATGTTGATAAACTCTAATAAACAGATGCCTAGAGTTGTTTGTAACCAATCAAGGCAGAGATCCTTGAATATTTTAATTATTGAGGAGACCTCACCAATTATACACATCCAGATAAGAATCCACGTTAAGACCTTTACAGATGAATTTCATAAACCAGTTCTATGAAGTAAAGCAAAATTGTGAAGGTCGACTCATGTCTGCTCAGTGACTAAAAACACTTTGGCAGAAGCAATATTGAATGTGCAATCCAACTTGAGGAGCTTTTTTGTCATCTTCAAAGCTATATTCCATGACATGATCAAACACTGTACGTGTCATTCTCCTAATACTTAAAGTGATGCTAGCAAATAATTACATGAAAGAGTTCAGGGGGAAAACTGGCTTTTGAACAGAAACAAACCCAGGGGTTTATCAGCTGAAAAACTGTGAAACAACAGCTCTTTGGGAGAATATTTGGCTACTTTTGACACTAACTTCAGCAGTATAAACAGAATTGTTTTAGCTATTCTCATCCCTCCTTTGAAGGTCTCTAAGTTTTTAGCATTTCCAACATTCCTGTAACACATCCTGATAGAAAGGTACCTGGATCTTTAAATTAAATGCCAAAATATTTAAGTATCTTTTGGCTTCCTCAGGTCTTTAAGGTAAAAAATTTAGGAGGTTAAGGAAAATTCATTACCCAGCAAGTCAATGGCAAAGTTAAGAAAAGCAGCCAAAGAGCCCAACTGCAGTGAAAATCTCATCTAAGCAATACCTCAATCCTCATTAATATTTTACCACAGTAGCTCAATAATATTGTCTAAGTGCCACTAACAAAGATTAATGAATCAAATCTACACATTTTATGTATTTTTTGTTTGGTTTTTTTTTCTTACAACACTCTGGATTTTCTGTTTAGGTTTTATTGCCATCTGTGAGGTTAAGAGATACTGGATAGCAACATCTAAAATTGTTTTGCTACACGAGTAATATAAATGACTTGGAGGTATAAAAATTCTAAAGTTTATGGAGAAAAAAGTTCAATCAGCATGCTAATAGCAGTAATGTTACCAATGGAAACCCTACAGCTACCATGACATTTGTCTCACAAATCCAATCTCTATTCCTTTTGGTGAATCCATGTGAAAAAACACAGGGAATCAGGCAGTTTCAGCTACAGCTGAGAAATAATTCCATCAGTGTGTTTACATCAGCATTTCAGTTCAGAGGAGGAAAGGAACACCTTCGTCCCTTCTGACATGATCTCTCCCAGTGTTCCTTCTTACCCTAAATGTGACTGAGGGGTCTGAGAGGGGACAGACTGGACACCCTTGGGATGAAACAAAACCAGAACACACATTCCAGAGGGTGTGCAAAAGGATGCTCAGCAGCTGGGACAAGCCTGCAACTCAACTGCAGCAAAAACCTTGAATAAAAGCAGCCTGTGTGTCTGGTCCTCTGCAGTGGCTGTTTCACTCTACACATCCACTCCTGCTGGGCCTCAGTTGTTGTTAACATGGACAAAACTGTACCACATCAAGCTGCAGGAAATGCTGAAGTCAAACAAAATATGAGGCAAAGTGAAAAAAAATCAACAATTTCATATAGCTGTATTAATGAGGAACAAGTCACAGGCTCTGGAGCTGTCAGAAAAATCAACGGTTGTGATCAAATGCAAGATTTTTCTTCATCTAAAATATTAGGCTATAAAAGAATTCCTTTTTTTATCATCTCAGTCCTAACCTGTCTTGTGCTGAAGCAGAACAACTCAGCTAATTAGGTACTTGATAAATGTAGCTTATTTGGGGCATTTTCCTGCGTTTGCATTTACAGCAGGCAAAGGAGGCAAATTACCTATTTAGCATCAACACTTTTCCCCTTCAAATCGAAAATTCTAGAGCAGTTAATTCCTCAAAGGTAGCAAGGAATTAGACACATTCTAACCTCCAGTACTTCAGAGAAACTTTTTAACTGAGAAATTGCTCAGGCTGGTGCTGCTGCAAACGCTTTGGAGCTCATAACCAGGTAGGAGGGTGACACACCAAAATCACACCCCCCTGATGTGGCCATCCTAAATCCTTTTTAAGCAAATAACTGGGTTCTAGGTAGGAGGAGCCCCAAGTTGAGCTGGAAGCCATCTGTAGGAAAACACCCCGTGGGCCAGGCAGTGGGAAAAATCCCCCAGTGAACGCTGGAAGCGGCTGGGCTTAGCCACGGAGTGCAAATAACAGGAATGCTGTGCAAACAAAAACTTAGTCACAGTCCAAATGGCAAGATTTTTACATTTTTCCTCTTTCTTCCCAGTGCACAAAGTCCTTCTCGAGTGACTGTGCCTACGGGCCTCAGTGTAGGAGGATTGTATTTAATAATATTAATTAATTAATCCTGTCTGGGGTGCAGACAGAGCACGTTCTTGTCAATGTCACCTTAATTCTTAAAAGTGTCCAGACACAAAATACTCTGTTCTTGCACAGCTCAGGGTAACCAGGCAGACCAACAAGCCTTGTCCATCATCAGACTCAGCCTGAAACGTGACCCAAAAATCAGATTCAGAAGACCAAATTCACCACCACAAGTGCAAATTATTCCTCTTTAATTCCTCATTATTACCACAGAGCCCTGCATGCCATTATCAGCTGCTCTTTCCCAGCTCACCACCCAAGAGAAGGCACCAGCTCAGCTTCTCTCACTCATCAACAAATCCTTCAGCAACACAGTTGGACATTACACAGTTGGACATTACACACAATGTCACCTTAATTCTTCTAAACTTTCCTAATGCACTTTCTAACTCAATGTTTTTGTAACTTCTAGTGCACTTCCCGTGCATGAATGCTATAATTAGAAGCAGATTAATGTTAAGACAAGGTTACTAAAAATTCCTTCTCTTAAGAGTAAAAAGCAACTGATAAATAATTGCCTTGACCAGTGGGATGGGAGAGGTGTCCAGCTTCTCCTCCAATCCCTGGTCCATGTAAAAATACTCTATTATATAAAATCAGATAATTAATAAAGCTTTTCAACCTTCTCTTAAGAACGTGTCTGTCCTTGTGATTGACCCACAGAGTCTAAAATGAACAATTAAGAAGACACCTTAATTCTCCTTTGGGGGTTTTTGCACCTTTTTTTTTTTTAAGCAATTATTATTTGGGGATGAATTTTTTAGGAAGTTCTCAGTATCACACTTAAACAGTCAATTTTTTTCCCCTCAAACATTTTAAAACAGAGGAAGTTCTAAGGATTTTTTCAGAAATCTATTTTGCAGTCCTATAACTTGGCATGTGCCTAGTATTTAGTGCTGAAGTAAAAAAGAAACAACAACTTCACAGAAGTTATATGCACTAAAAACAAGGTCTTACAAAGTCTCCAATTCAGCAGTAAAATTAACACAGATAGAATTAGCAACTAGCTTCAAATATGTAGGTTTTAAGAAGTTATGACCTACATTATAATGCAAAAATAGGCCCCAGAAGGGAAAGGTCAAGTCACCCCTTCTTTCAGAGAAAAGAAGATAGGGCTTGTAGAAGCATTAAAAATATCTTTTACCATTTTATTTTAATTTTAGTGGGGTTTTTTATACATCACTTTGAATCATCTTCATATTGTTTGGCAAATACCAAGATTTTGGAAAGGAAATGAAAGACCTTTTCTCTGTCTGAGCTCAAATAAAAGCAAGGTTGCTTCTTCACTCACTAGCTGAGATCTTAGCCCTGGAAAAGCAAGAGCTAATCATAATATACAGGAGTCTGTAAATAGGAAAGACACATAATCTGCTATCACTCACATATATTAGCAAGGAAAAAAAATCTTCTATAAAAGATTAGCTGTTATTGCAGAATAGGTATTCTGACTCACGTTTCTAGCACTGATAATGCCTCTTAGGAAAATAAATAAACACCCTCCAACCTCTTCACAGAAGTAATTTCTCCCATATAACACATTATCTCTTCTGGTGATTATGTATGTAATATATGCACACTCTTCCTTGCTTTCAGAACATTTATTTACAATATTAAGCTAATGAAGTCAGTATCTTCTATCTTTTTCTTCGTCCAGGATGCTTTAACCAGGAGCGTAAAAAATCTCATTTTTCAGGCAAAGATTTCAATTAATAAAGGACCAGAAAAGGCTCAGAAAGCCAATTGTATCCGAGGCAGGGTGAGGGAAGTGCCCAGCACAGGAGGGACCCTGACCTGGAGTGAGTCCAGAGTCCATCCATGAAGATGATTAGAGGGAAGGAACAGCTCCCACCCAGAAAGGCTGAGAGAACTGGATTTGTTCTGCCTAGAGAAGGCCTCAGGGCGACCTAATTGCAGCCTGAAGGGAGCCTACAAGAAAGGTGGAGAGGGATTTTTTAAAAGGGCACGTAGTGACAGGACAACAGGGAATGGCTTCAAGCCGAGATCGGGTTCAGATGAAATCTTGGGAAGGAATTCTCTCCTGTGTGAGTGCTGAGGCATGGGAACAGGCTGCTGAGAAAAGCTGTGGGACCTCCATCCCTGGAAGTGTTCAAGGCCAGGTTGGATGGGGATTTGAGCAACCTGGTGTAGTGAAAGATGTCCCTGCTCACAGATGAGAGAGAATAAAACAGAATAATACAGCTTTTACAGCCTAGCTCTTCCTTTCCAGAACTAAGAGATCAAAGGGATTACAGAACTCACCCATACTTTGGTAAAGAGTATTTTTTCATCCCATCAATCAGTTAAATGTGGAGGCAGCAGGACTATGAAGGAGAGTTTGAATGAAGTATGAATGGAAATGTGTGTGTTGTGAAAGGACCAAAAGAAACAGTCAGAGAATCAGTAACAGATACCACATGTTGATGGGTACCCCCAAAAACATCAGTTACCAGCTGCACTCCTGTATGCAGCTTCTCAAGAGGTCTGGTTTTAGAAAATAAAGGACAAAATTAAATCGTTAAGAGAGGGTGGCAGAAGATAAAGAACAGGATTAGAGCTGCAAACCACCCAGACAAGGACAGTACAGAAATCAGCAGCATTGCCTACTGACTTACAGTGATGCTACAGAATGAAAGGGCTGAGATTGCAATCACTGTCAACTCCTAAACAGTACAAAAGGTACAGTCAAAAAACCCCCATGTGATCACCAATCAAGGAAAAAAATGCAGAAGATATGATGAGGACTTAATAGCCAGCATCTTCTATCCTTCCTGTCCCTGTAAGCAATCCCAGCCCCATCACCTGATCACACATCTTGGTGCTCCTGAATATGTGATAAGAAAGTAAAATCAGTGAAAGACTAAGTATGAGAAGGAAAAATGTGTTTTGTTGAAGTAAAATTACCTTTCACTTCTGCAGGCCTTCCCCATGATACTTTTTTCATACTAGTTGCTAAACCTGTGATCCCTTGTGCTCCCAGGCCAGGGCACTGAAGGAAGTCACACCATGCCTTGTTCACAGCACTTGCTGCAGAACTCAACATGCTTGGGGATGCTGAACCATAGGATCCCATTCACAAATGCATGCTCACTGCACAGTCTCATGTCAAAACAGATGCCACACCACCAAACAAGTATCCCCAACCAACTTACATGCTGGGGTTTAAATAATTAGGGAAATGTGTTCATAAACAGGAAAACGAGCTATGTGTCACTCAAATATAAATACCCTTGTCAGGAAAGCCTTTCCTTGCTGCCTTTTATAAAATGAATGTCTGGGAAAGGATACAGCAGCTCAATGTTGTACAGCCAATAAAAGCCAGTAACAGCTACTGTTATGACTTGTCCTAATGCAGTAATTAATTCCTTTTCTCACAATTCCTTTTCTCCTTTTCCATCCACAAATACCAAAACCAGGCAGAGCCCTTCCTCCAGTGGCAACAGGCCAAGATGTGTGATGTGTGCAGGTCCCAGTCCCAGCCCTGCTGTCACTGTGAAATCCCATCCTGTCATGGTAAAGACAGAGTGACAACCATGAAGCAGCTCCACATTTGTTACAGTTCAGACACTGCTTAACAGGGATCAAAGACACATTTCTGCTCCCCCTTCCAGTTCCACAGATGGAACCATGCTTACAAACCTGGCATCACACATCCACTCCCTTACATGATTTAACTGCTTCCTGCTGTAAGCACCCACAGCAAACAAATGCATTCCCCAAAGTGTCTGATGGAGCACTAAAAACTTCTGGGCAAGCAATAAGGGCCACAAAGAGCTTGAAAGCTGAAAGGTAAAACAAAGGGAGCCAACTTCCCACAAAGCTCTGGGATACAAAATTGTGGAAGCACAGGTAAGCAAAGTATGTTACTAGGTAAGTAGCCTTATATCCTGTAAACACTTGATGCATGGTTAGTGCTTTAACAACATGCACATTAGGTATTACTGTTTGAGTTTTAACTCGATAAATTACAGCTCCATTATTCTGCCTCTTTAAAATAAGGGTTTTTTCCTTTGGAAAGCATTACAACGTAGGATAAGGCAACATTTCATTAACATGCAAGCGTTGAAAATAATGAGCCCACAGAGTCATAGTTCACAGCACAGATAGACATTTTTACTTTGTTTAAACAAAACAAGAAGTTGGATGGGGAAAAGAAGAGCCTTAAGAGAAAAGAAGCAGACTATGTTTGCTCTAATGGGAGGTAAAGAAAGAACAAAGGAACTTCTGACCTCAGGCACAGCCAAAAATAAAAGAAGTAATGTGGCTTCTTCCCTCACACAATTGCTGACTCCGTGCTCACTTATTCCCATTACATACCATTCAGATATGCAAAGGAGCTGGTAATTTCTTCAGGGGAAGATTTTTGCTATGTTATTTATTAGCTAGGAAATAATTCCTGACACATGCTGAATTTTTGACAGACTTGCTCAGTTTTGACTCAGCCTTTTGATAATTATACAGCAGCAGTGCCTATGAATACAAGTAATTTCTCTTTGCTTCTTATGCTATGATTATTCCAGAGTTCTCCTGATAGCACTTACTGAGTCATTCAAACACTATTCATTTTTTAAAACTTCTACCTATTCATATCACTCGTAGGTTTAAGCCTGTTTGTTTTGTCTTTGTCTCAAATAGTGGTGAGATTTTTAACATCTATAAAAATGTCTGTGTAGTGATGAATGGTACTGCACAGCCCCTCTGTAAAGAGGAATTGTGTGTATTTCCTCAAGTGCTGTACCTCAACAGGCACACCTCTGTGGAACCTTCAGGATGGTCTGCCACTTCATTCCATCAGAGATACACAGTTCCCAAGGGGGAAAAGCTTTTTAAATTAGATTCTCACAAGCACTGATGCAAGACATCCTAATGGGAGGTCCCACTTTCATGAAGTAGAATTCAATATCCCACAAAAATCAAGCCCCTTTTAGTTAAACTCACACGCCTGGCAGGCTAAAAACAAGTGCAAGAAAATCAGTTTTCTGCAAAGGAAAGCTTTTGCATCATTGCTGACAGAAGAAAACTGGACCCTGAAACACATGATGCCACCAAGCCTCACTTGTGGTTCTGAAATGCTGAGCCACAGTAACTGAGTCTGCACATCATGTACCTTCTTTGCCCTCTGTGTACTTCCTTTGGAATCAAAATTTCATTTACTGGAAAGCTTCATGCATAGAAGGATTAAAACACAACATCAGAGTGCAAGCTTCTTTACGAAGCATCACTGAGAAATCAGCATGAAAACTCCAAGGAACATTAGGTGCTCTAGCAAGCAGCTAGGTAATGGAAAGGTCAGAAAATGACTGAAAAAGCTGCAGCCATCTGATCATTTGCTTGAGAACAACTGTATCCACAGCCTTCACCCCCCTCCTTTTCTGACAGAGGGTGCTGGTGGCAGTATTAACATTAAACTGCAGAAATTCCCATCGAATAGTATCAATTGCACTTCTACACTATGGGCTCCACTTGCAAGAGCTGTGTTTTTAGAGAGTGAGCTGCAGCATGGGCATTAGAGCAGCCCCAGCTGGTCCTGCAGAATTCCAGAGTTCATTCATTCCCAGTGATGAGAGAGGTGTATTAAAAGTCATTTACACTTGCAGGTCTCCCATCATGCCAAGAGCAGTGGGACCAGCAGGGAGCTTTCTGCACTGAGCAGAAGACATCCTGCACCTCTGCTCTCTGCACAAGCTCAGTGTGCTGAGAAGATGCTGATTCTGCAGCTGGCAGTGTCTGGAAGAAAACTGAAAATACAGAAAACTGTCTGCTGCTTTGTGTGGGATGGCAGACAGTGCAACTGCCATGGAGATACCAAAACACTGATGCCACTGCTTTGGCCACAGCAGTCAGATCACTGTGACTAAAAAAAATAGGCTGGTAATTGCATACAAATCTTTTTAGGTCTAGTTTTTGGCTCATTTCTGTCTCAGTTCAGTAACTGGAAGGCCATAATTCCAACAGCTGTTAAGATGTTGGGTTTTTTTTTTCTTTTCTCTTTAACAAAACTTTGAAATGGTGTAATTCCTCCCATGAGCATTATGACTATGATATGCCATTATACTCTGGGAAGCATCTTCCACTAAGAGAAGCTCAGTGACTGCAGCTGCAGCAGTGTGTGTCACAACGTGTCCATGGTCTGCTGTGGTTTCCTGGGCTTTATCTCTTTGCTCTTGCAAGTAGCACTAACCAAAGTTGTAGCCATAACTCTCCTTGACAGCACCGTATTTAAGGCTGCACCCTTTCAAAATGTGCCTCAGAGAGATGAGACATTAAACAAAGTACTGCAAGCAAAGATGGAGCTGTCTGTCCTTCTTTGTCAAGGGAAGAGAACAACATTTGAAGCAAACTCCTCTGAGCACTGGAAAACCTTGTTTCAGTATTCCATGATGAGACACGAAGGATGAACAATGAAGTGAATAATCCAAGCTGTTACATCACTGGTGTAATGAATGGGGCTGATGTTACAAGCTGCAAGAACACAGGCAGTGTAACAGCAGAGACATTTAGGCCCTTGGCCCTGGAGAAATACCACAGCATTGTACAAAATGGTGCATCTTCCATCATCTGGTCATGGCAGGTCCATAACCCTGCCTTTTCAGAATGACACTGTCTGCTGTGGCCATTTCTACCTTTCAGGGGAGGAAAAGCAACCACCCCACAGATGCTGCAAACACAGGTCACAGTGTTGGCCTTGAAAATGCAAATAAAACTCTGCATGTGTTTTCTGCATCTCCTGGTTAAATAACAGGCTCAGCATGACCCACTGTCAGTGCAGTCCTTTTCATAGTCCCTGAGAGGAGAGCAGAACCAGCCAAGGAGAAGCAAAACCCTGCAAATACAGTAGATCTGGCTTCCTGCAGCTCTACTTTCCAGCAATGCAACTACAGGCTGAGGCCAGTCCTTGAGAAAATGCTTTTTTACCACTGAGGCAATTCTTTAGGAAAGCCAAGTTAAAGATGGGGCAGGGGAGAACAAGGGGAGAAGAGAGAGAGTGTGAGAACAACTTAGGGGAAAAGACAATGCAAAACACAAATCATGTCGTGGTTTATCCCTAAACCACTCTGTTATAAAGGGGTTTTTTTTACAACCATGTTGGGACAGAGTTTTAAATCTATTTTTTTTCCCCCTCATGGTTTCAAAGCTCAGCTTTAGCCTTGCTGAAAAGGCTGTCAATTCTAGAACTTCTAGAAATTCTAGAATTTTAACCAGTTTAAGAGCACAAAAGAATGAGTGTCAATATTAAGTAGGAGAGAAAACCCTTGTATGTATAGTTACACATATATAATTTTTGTGTTAATTCACCTCTCTCATTACAATGTGAGCATCAGCAGTTAGAAGGAGGCACACCCAACCCAGCATCTCTGAGCACCAGGCACTAAGACAATGAGCTGGGTCTTTCCTTCAGAACCACAGAACAGCTTCAGGTACTGGAATTTTATCTTCTTCATTTTCTACAAGGTCCTATCAATCCTAACACTGAGAAACATCTTTTAGAATAAAATTATAATTTGATCCCAGTTTTGATCCAATGAAACTAAGAGACAAACTGCTGATCTGGCTAGACCAGATTATCAGCATAGATATAAAATCCACCTAGAGTTCATGCAATGTATTTGTTTCAGGCTCCAAGAAAGTAGAAAGAAGCCTCAGGCACTCTCCAAGACAAAACTGACTTAGTGAATAGAAACCATGTGTCAAAACTACTGCTTGGCCAAGGGTCTGTTCACATGAACAAATGCTGCAGGTATCTCCAGATCTGAAAACCAGATCAAACAGGATAAAAGGTACTGAAAATTATGTTGTGGAACTGTTTGCATGGGAATTCAGTCTGGGAAGATTGAAAATCACACTTTTCTTGGCACAGGGTTTTGTAAAGTCCCAAACCCATGCTGTTAGTAAGGCACAAGGGGGCAGAGGTGGGAAAATGGAAGCCCTTGGAAACAACAAGATAATTTTTCAGGTTTTCTTTTCATGAATTCTTTTTTTTCCAGTCAGAAAACATAGATTCACATTGATAAAATCCTTTGCATGACACAAAATTAATTCAGGACTGTGATCTACCTGATTAAAACTATTTCTACAAAACCCTTTTAAAAGTAAAATTATATAATATAGGAATTGAAATGTATTAACCTTTATTTACTATTAATAGATGAACTTTTGGTTGCAATAGAACAATTCCTTCCCACACCCAAATGCCAGGACACTACTGGGGCTGAGGAAGGAGCAACCTCCTTCAAAAGTCTAACATCCAAGGACAGGGGAGGAAAAAAAAACAACTTTTCTAATTCAAATGATATTTCACTGCTTACAGAAGTAGAGGTGTAAAGCAGCCACCTTCAGCTCACGGCTCTGCCTGTCGCTTCTGCACTTTGTCCTAATTACAGAGAGCTGGAATTTTCACAGATCCTACCCTGCAGTCACATTTGGGGCACATAAATTCCAAGGCAGAATGGAAATTCAGTGGCTTTGGCTTGAGCAGGAGGCACCCAGGGCTGGAGGACACAATCCCTGAAAGCCCCAGGAGCAGCTGAAAGAGCAGCAGCTGCCCCAGAGTTATTTTGGGGGCTAACAGAGATTGTTTACCATATGTGGACACCTGATAAAGACCATCCCACTGCCCTTTCAGCCAGCTGGTTTCAAAGCTGTCACTCTTACCTTGTTTCCTCCAAAGTGCTCATCACAGCCCTCCTGAGCTGCTATCACAGCAGTGTGAACAGCAGGCACTCAAAAAGCCCTGAGCAGGTAAGGTGCAGCCAAACCCACCCTGTCTATAAAGCACCAGCATTCCTTTGAGATGCTGTTGTACTTGGAAATGATAGATTGTGAGGTTTGGAAAACAGTCTGGGTAGTTACTCTCCTCTCAGCCCAGTCCTCTGCCCTGGTGACCCAAATATTAAGGCCCAAGAGGAAAATGAAAGGGCTGAATATTGAACTGCCAATCCTAATTTCAGCAGTATAATAATTCCTGCTGTAGAAGCTAGGAGGATGCAATCCATACTCCTATTACCTTTCTTCTTTAAAAAAAAAAGAAATCAAGTAGGCTATTTGCATTTATCTGATCACTACTGAATTATGTACACGTGTCTACAAAACCTGAAGTTGCTGGGAAAGCCAATAATGCTATTTACATCTAATCAAAGTAAACAATCAATGCCTACTTAAAATCTCATATTTTGCTGCAATGATACTGAACATTTTGAAAAACAATCAAAAAAACTAAGGAAAAAATCCTACTTTGATACCACGTTTGCAAGAAAATTGATAAACATGTTCTAATGAGAGAATAGCTCTTTGTTGACAATTTCTGAGGGAAAAGTAATTTCACATCCATTTGACTTGCTCTTTATGCTTGTAGTCTATCAACAGATTAGAATTTTAACCAGTTAAAGAGCACAAAAGAATGAGTGTCAGTATTAAGTAGGAGAGAAAACCCTTGTATGTATAGTTACACATATATAATTTTTGTGTTAATCACCTCTCTCATTACAATGTGAGCATGAGTTTGTCTCTGGCATTAGAGCAGAGATGATGTGCATTTTACAATATTCATTCCAGTTGGGTGTCATGATTAACAGGTTGTCCTGGTTTAGGGCAAATTTGGGGAGAAACCTCCGGGAGGAGTCCCTCCAGAAAGCAAATCTGAACCGCCCCTCCTCCCAGCTGGTTTGGGACAGGAAAAAAAAAATATTCCTTGGAGGAAAGTGGAAAAAAATTGTTTATTTAACAGGCAAAGCACTCCCCAGCACAACAAATGAGCAATACTGAATAACAAAACTTCACTCCACTCAGCAGAGGTGACAAATTCCCAGAGTCCCTCCCGTGGCTGCAGCTCGGCTCAGTCCCTCAGTCCCTCAGGGCTGGGAAAGGCCGGGCCCAGGGCAGGNGTTTTAAAGGTGCAAAACTTATTTCTGAACTAAACAGACAAATGGGGATACAATTCAGCATGAACCCAGGACACAGGTCTGGCTGCCTAATTAGGTTTCTGTGTAGTCCAAGGGGTTTATAAGCTCAACACACATTCCAGTCCACAGGGACAACAGAAGATGAAATAGAACAAATGCAGCCAATTTTAGCTATTGATAAAAATGGAAAAGAATTCAGAGGAAATAAATAATTGTGGTGGAGTAAGTTCAATAAGCAGAAAAAGAATGCTTCCAGAAGACAAAGCAGAACTAGAGAACACTGTTACTGAAATATTGCAATGTTCTCTTTCTCAGAAAACACGTGCCATGAGCAAAATATACACCTCTACCTAGTTCAAACCTAACTTCCCCTGTGCTTTTAATTAAATTCCTAAAGAAACAAAGCTTGTGCAATTACTTTGTTGTCTCCAATAACTTCAGTACCTGCTGGGCATCTTGTATCAATTTGCAACCCTTCATTCATTCTTGGATCATCACTGAAAAGCAAGAAGTAAGCAGATGTCCCCAGAGCAGAGCTCTTACCTGTTTCTGAAATTGTCTGGTTTTGGTTCTGTGGGCAACTAGTTTTTTAATTTTTTTGGAACCCTGTGATTTTAGTGAGATGATGCCAGGGAAGGTTTTGTGCTGTACTTGTGCAGTTTACACACAAATCCCAGGGTACAAAGATTGAACAGCACCATGAAGCAGCAGGGCAAGAACACCAAAAGCAAAGCAAGACTGATAACCTTGTCTGGTCCTTAGAAGCAAATGAATTTCTGCAAATTAATTTTCTGCAATAGTTGTTTTATACTTGCCCAGGACTACAGAACATGGGCTCCTTCCCTTTGCAACACACATATTGCCTAAAAAATGAAGTTTTAATTCCCCTGCTTAGCCACAAGCCCTCCCCTTCCTGCTGCTCATTACATTTTGGAAGCAGTGTCATCCACCAAAGAGAAGGGAGAGCTGAGGCAGGGATCATTTAGGATCACCAGCAAATCTAGAGACAAGGTGAGATGAGAATTTAGGAGGAGAACAAGAATTGCATCCTAGACTGTTAAACCCCACCTGCTCAGCCAGAAGGAGGAAAGGATTCACATCCTCTCTGTCCCATCCCTGCTTTCCTCATCTTGGCTGTGAAAAGCCAAGCTTGGGGGAAAAAAAAAACCTCAAACTGTCTAAATCAAGTACTTGATAATTTCAATAAGTCCAAGGCACATAGGAAAAGGAGGATTCAGGTGCTGTTATAACTGGTTTCTATCACATGGAAAGTACACATGGTCTGCAAACATCCAGCAACCAAAATTTACCCTAAATATTTTCAAATAATCCGGAATTTCAAAAATAGGAACCTTTTTACAGCATCCCAATATTTGGAAGCATAACACAAAACTTTGTTTCTGTCTCAGCACCTCCAAAACCACCCATCCCACCTATGGCATCATGGAATTATGCATGGACATGATAGAAAAACATACACATTTCTAACTCTGTATATGCACACTTTACATTCATATTAAATAGAATATACACAACCTGTTTAAGTCTGTGTTCACACTTGTGTCAATAAATGGGTTGACATTTTAAAATATACACACTATAAATATACTAAAATATACGTAATGTTTTTAGGAGCAGGAAATATATTTCTAAAAAAAAAATTAGATATTTCATGTACCCTAGGCACTTTGAAAAGAACAGCAACAGCTTGTCCACTTTGGGGGCAAAAAGGAACCCAGTTATCTCAAAGTGAGTCCTCTTTCATTCAGTTTTATCACTCAGAGTAGGGAAGGATGGATCTGTTGGCTGAGTCTGTTGATCAGAATGGTTGAACAGTATCAGATTCTCAGTTTTCACCAAATACAGAGCAGTTCCAGCTCCCTCCACTCAGTGTCAGACAGAAATAATGTGAGTAAGCAAAGTTCCAGATCCTGGCTGTGTAATTCAGACTTGGGGAAAAAGAACAAGGCCTTTATGATTCTCCAGAACTCTGTTTTTACCAACTGCACAGAAATACCTACAGGCCTGTCAGTCCTTCATGCCTATTTGAAATAAGATTCAATAATCTGCATGCTTCAGTGTCTCCAAAGAAATGCTTTTGTTGCCTGCAAGTGTCTAGCACAGAGGATCGAGATGCAGAGACATAATCAGAACTTGTCTCTCCTGCACCACACAACTTTCTGCATCACCTTTTTTTTTTTTCCTCACAAGCCTTTTCAGAGCTGTATTTTTAAAATCATTTGTGAAGGAAAACACAGAGACTTTCACCTCTTCTTTTAGGTATGATTGAGATCTGAAGTGACTGCAGATTTGTTTCCTCTGAAGGTCTTCAGCTTCTTTTCTCGTGAAAGGGAATGCTTGTCTCTCTAGGTATTTCTCATTCATAACTTCTGGATAATTTCATCTAAATTTGACAGAGTGTCAGCATTTTCAATAGATGAAATTCTTGCTAGTTTCAGGAAAATCGGCAACTAAGAGAGCATAGGAAGAAGGAAAAAAGTGAGCATTTCCAGTGAAGGAAGGTAATTACACCTCAATCTTTCTCCAAACACTTTAGCATGTAAATGGCTTTGCACTAACCACCCTGTCTGTTGCTAATTCTCCAAGTAGGTGATATGAGTGGGATCTGTGAATGTTTTGTAGAGAGGCAAATTAGGATAACAGGATACATTTCAATAGAAAAATCAGTCCTCATTAGTTCAGCTGTTTATGAAGCATCCTGTTTTACATTTAAATTCCATGCTTTGTGTACTATTGAGCGCTGTGGTTAGCAGAACAAATGGTGTTTTGACATTAGAAGAGATTGAAAACTGAACCATCAAAAGAGGGGGGGAAATTTAGTCAGAGTTATGACAACTCTTTACTGCTATAAAACCCAGAAGATGTGCAAAGAGCTACCAGACAGGAGTCTAAAAGCAACCAGTTGAGGGGTGTCATGAAAGTAGAGATCTGAGCTTCCTTGCCACCCTGAGTAAATGCCAAATTAGAATGTGATGAGGAAGGGATTGATTCAAGAACTCTGAGTTCTCTCTTGTTTATAGTTCAGAGTTTACACGAGGTTCCTTCAATAAATAACACATTATCCAGATAATGCCCTCAACCCCTACTCTGGACATGGCAAGCCAAGTCACTTTGCAGCTGTAATTTTTGCTGCCACCAGGTCAAAAGAGAAAGAGAACTCTTCTCCAAGAGCAGCAATTCTGTCCATTCTAAGAAAACAAGCAAACTTACCAGGGACTCTGCTAACAAGTCTTTAAGTCTTTGGAACAGACTTAAACCATACTATCTTCAATCTTTTCCAGCATATCAAATATTTAAATATCTCATAATCCAGAAAAGTGGTTTTGGCAAGCAGTACCTCCTCTCTGTTCATCTTCCACTTTACAATCACCTTTTCTCAGCAGTATGTGGAGTTCTGGATGCACAGCATTGCAGAGAAGCTACACAAGTGCAATGATTTCAGTATTTCCCAATTTTACAGAGACACCTGTCCTGGCTGATCCTTTGTAAGATCCTATTTGCCCTCCTTTAGGATTGCACCACACACTCAGTTCAGAATCACCTTGCAGCTGACAGCCACGTTCCATTCTTTCCCTTCATCAATCATTTCCAAACAATAGCATTTCCAGCATATAAATGGGGCCTCACATTTGCATGCTACCCATAGAATGCATCTTCTTTTCCTGTCCAGCACCCATCTGCTACTCCAGTGCTCCCCATCATCTGTAATTTCTCTTGCCACCTTTCTCTCCTTATTCTAAACTTCATTTTGTCTAATCTTCACTAGGATTTTCCCATGTTACAGTGCATTACATTTTGAAATCCAAATAAATAAAGACTCTTGCTCCTTTTTAAAAAAACTAGTTGCCACATTTGATTGCAGATTAGTGTGGTTTTAGCACCTCTCTTGGTAAACTGATGCATTTTATGTCATTTGCCTTTCACCTCCGTGTCTGTAAGCACTCCCTTCCTCAAAGTATGTTCTAAACTAATGCACTGAGATCAGACTAAAAAGGGGAATGCAATCAGGGGATCATCTGTGCTCTGGTTTTAAAAAGAGACACCACAGCTACCCTTTTCCAGCCATATAAAACAACCTCTTATCAGCCAATTCTAAAAAAAAAAAAATCCTAACCAGCAGATTTATAATTTCATGGGCTGCTTACTGCAATATTCCGAGGTAGGGATTTTCAGTTCCAACACATTGAATTCTTTGCTGTTTGCTTTCCCCTCAGAAATGGCAATTTTCACGTTTATCCACCACCCCTTCCCCACACACCCTGCATCTTCATCTTTACTGCAAACAACAGCAGAGCATTCATTAAGGTCTCAGGCCAGATGCAGGTAACATTTAAATCACCATCCAAGCATTTCTGCGTGGTGTTTTCATGTTTCCTTCCTCACCCTCTCATCACATTAAGAGTTACAGAGGTGTCTATTCTGTATTTTGACTTTCTTTAAAAGGAGAGCTACTCTTCTACTTTTCTTCTACTACTGAAGTTTGGTGACAAACTTCAGCCCTGAATGTGTGTTGAAGAGTACTCTATAAATAGGAACAATCTCATTCACCTCTGGGAATCACTGAATGAATCCCAAAAAAGAGGAAAAAAGTTTAAGAACTCCTGAAATTGGTACACCCCTCAACCTGAAAACTGGGCTATGGAGACTGAGCAAAAATCTGTGTAAAGAAGTAACAGATGGCCATGCAGCAGCTGTGGAGGTTTGAAATGTGGTGGATATTTTCATTAAAAAAAAAAATGGATCTTCTGTCTTTGAGTAGATTTTGGTTTCACAGCAGTGAACATATGAGGAAAACACTGATGTGAACATGAANTGGATCTTCTGTCTTCGAGTAGATTTTGGTTTCTCATATGAGGAAAACACTGATGTGAACATGAATGATTGAGAAAGCTGTGCTGTCCCAAGGTACAACTAAATGCAATGATTGTCACCTGTGATGTGTGCACAGGGTACCAGGAGGCATTGATTTGTACCAACTACTGAGAAACTACAACCACCCACACTTGTACCCTGTGCTGGACTCACATAGGTGGGAGGCAACCCAGTCCTCAGCTGGAAAAGGAGCTGCCACCCAGACCCTGAGTCCTGGAGTCAGGGTAAGCATGGACACAACCAGCACAGGGAGCTGGAACACAGAATCTTACTCACATTAATCTGCTTAAGGGTCAGAATCCTCTAAGTGTACTCAGGGTTATGGGCAGTTCAACCCTACACACATGCAAGGGTGCTCACCTCCCATTCCCTCCTGGGATTTGGGTGCTGGCCTCCCATTCCCTCCCCTTGGATTTGGGTGCTGGCCTCCCATTCCCTCCCCTGGGATTTGGGTGCTGGCCTCCCATTCCCTCCCCTGGGATTTGGGTTCTTTCTTATTCCCCTCTGTATACAGGTAAATGTGATAGAAATCCAGAATTTCCAGGAGAGAGATCAAGGTGTGACTCTCTCCTTTGTCAGCTGTGTAATCAAGGAATTCTTAGTCACAGCATGACTATTCTATTTAAAAAATAAATTAGAAAGAATGCATACAGTATAAAAAACTTCTTTTGAACTCTTCCCCTATCAGCACACTACCCTGTAAACTACTTTCACCAATCATACTTTTTTCCTTTCACAAACTCTTAGACTTTATCGCAAAATCTTGAAGTGCTGTTCCAAAAGAAAAAAAGAAAAACCCATTCCTCTCCTAGGCACTTAGTCACCCTTATTTCTTTTTTCTTTACCTACTAGATGATAACTAGTCATCTGGTCACTTGTCCAGAAGTGGAAATAAATTTTTCATTTATCTCAGACTGCAATTCTAGATTGCCACTAGTGCTGAAACTCCCTCCTGCTTTTTGTTTTAAAATTAAATAGCTACATTACCTGGATTTCATAGCTAATGGGGGTGGGAGATGTCCTATTTCTGAGCATGTGCTATTTACAGAACAGTCTCATGTCACTGCTAAAACACAGGAGTGACTCATCTGGCTCCTGTACATGAAAAAACTGCAATGATTGCTTCAGTACTTCCAAACCCCTTGCCCAGCCCTCCTGTTCTAGCAACACTCCAAGAGCAGCACAGTTATGCACTGAGTAAGGAGAGAACACAAATTCTTGTCCTACCAGGCATGCCATATGTAGAGCATTAACTTAAACTGGGGCAAAGAGGATTTACATAATAGCTTTATACACTAATCGTGTAGTCTTCGGACCTCTACGGTTGGCAAATAAAAAAAAAGGTGCCCTATTTATCAGGATAATTACTCAAGGGATCTGACAACACAAGAGCAAACCTATATAAAATCAGTACAACGTGACTTTTTTCTCCACTCCCTAAAAATCCCTGAGAGTCTCAAAACTACCACTATGCAAAATTCTTATGTCTTCCTCAGGCATCCAAAGACCCTGTAGCAGCCACCCCAGGAACATCCCAGGACTGATTTGAAGCAGTTCAAAGGAGGTAACTCAGCAGAATGCTGTCAACAGAATTCCATTTGTTTGTCTCAGATTACTTTTCTGGGGAGGAAAAGTGCTGTCAGTAAGGAACACAGCATTAGTAAGCCAAGTCAAAAGCAGTACAAAATCCCCAATAAATACTCATCACAGCTACTCCAAAAACAATGTTGTAATTGCCAATACTTATAATTTTATTTATTTGTCCTTGCATTGATTTGCAAGTCTCACAAAGTGAGGAAAGTGCAGCAGTGGCTGAAGAAAAAGCCTGCAGAATGCTGATCTCAGCCAGCTTAGCCAAGCCACCTCTCTCCTGACCTGCAGTAACTCTTCATTTCAGTTACAGCTCTCCCTTGAAAAGGGGTCCTAGATTATGGCAGATTAGAGTTGAGGAGAGATGTCCAACAGAAGAAGAACAAGTGAATACCATGGTATTGATCCCTTCTCAAAGACAGTTACAGTCTCAAAGGCAAAAGCTAAAATTTAACAGGATCCCATCACTACAGTCAACCTACATGACTGCAAACCACTGAAAGAGATGACCTCTGTCCAAACCACCTTAAAATATGCAGGAAAAAGGGGGAACAGGAATCAGGTACTCAGTACAGGCAGTGAAATTGGTAGATTTTAGTTTAACATATACAACATTACTGTTTTCTTTCATGCACACAAGGATGGGGTCGCAGAGGATTTGTGTTTTAAGGAGGAATTCAGTCCAGAAAGACAGGTTACTGCTTGCAAATACATTTAAATTAAGGACAGCTTTTTGATGCAGAGAGAAATTCTAAACTTAAGAGTCAACATGAGAAAAGATGGTAAAAAGCAGGAAGAACCCACAACAAGGAAGGAACTAGGGGGAACTGATGGTCCAGGCAAAGGCTTCTTTCATCCTGGCTGTGCAATGTCCTGGTGATTGCTGGGTAGCTCTGGGCATGGCCCAAAACTCCGTTCAATAGTCAAGGTACTGTGACACACAACAGTTGTTCCTTGTACCTCAGTGGGACTAATCAAGGACAGAGCTGAACATGTAATAAATGATATACAAATATAAAAATGAGGTGGGAACCAACCAGAAGACATTGCAAGTCATTCTTAACTGAGTTAACCCCTACTGGTATTCAGGCAAAGTGAAAATCTGTCACAAGTCCTGCACAAACTGCCTCCATGAAAAGCCAGAGGGTTATTCCTTATCCAGGTAAAGACTCTCCTAACCCTTATCTACACCACTACTTCCTTCAGATTGGAGTACAAGCTACACTTTAGAGAATCATCACTTAAATCTGCACGACTCCATTCATGTAACTAAACCCCAGATCACAACTGTGAGACTCCTGCATCCCAGCTGAGAGCAGTTCCAGGGGGAGCTGTGACTGGAACACATAAGCCATGGATAATGAGGCATGCCACAGTTTAATCCCATCACTCTCTATCCAGTATTGCTGTAACAGGTCTTGCCTCCAAGGAGCTGCCTAGACATAAACAGAGTTGTTTGACTTTCAAGCCCAGAAGAGTCACTGTCCATCTTTTCTCAGGAAAAGGTGGGAGGATGAATGGAAGGAATTCACACAGGCCAGACTGGCCCAGGAGGTGCAGTTTGGACCAAGCTGCTGTAAATCACATCCAACAGACTCACAGACAAGATGGAAATTTTGGCACTGACCATATTAAACATATTTCTCCTGCCCCCTGATGTTGGAAAACAAAGCTCTGGATAACTTCTGATTATTCTGAAGAGCACTTCAACCACACCAGACAGGCTGCATATACAGCATGTTCATCTTAAGGGGATTTCTCTCTCATCCTTTGGGATTTTCTTTCCTGTTTTCACAAATCTCATGGCCCAGCACTTGCTGGAAAGTTAACTTTGCCTCTAAAATTCTTAGTGCACAACCTAGACAAAGCAGAAACTCTTGGAGTTAGTGTGTGCAACAACATCCTCTTAGAAAGGGTAAATTGGGATCTTAAACCCAATACCTGAACAATCTCGAGCTGGAGGAGGCTGCTGACTCAGTTTGGGTAGCCAAATGGAATAAAAAACCAAAAAAAAATATATTCAACCCCAAATTAATACTTGGCAAGTATTCTGTATTTCTTTTTTATTTAGAAATTAATTCCCTTTGTCATGCAAACTATCCAGGTGGCACTCACTAGAAGGCACAGAAGTGAAGTCTGCCAAACTACAGAAACTAAAGCCTACAAATAAGGAAACTCATTTTTTAAACTCATCTTGCAATGAACACCATCAATTTGCAAATTTGCTTTTATACACAGACTTCACCCAGGACCATCCATGCCCGTGTCTAACAGCTCTTTGTTACCCACACAGAGGAGATGAGAATATATAGAATATATAGAATATATAGAATATATAGAATATATAGAATATATAGAATATATAGAATATATAGAATATATAGAATATATAGAATATATAGCTCTTTCCACTCTGCTTTTTTTACTCTGGAAATAAACCTGTATTTTTATAAAGAGTCACACAGCACCACAGAATATTTGAACAGTCTGAGATGAAAGGGACCTTGAAGGATCATCAAATTCAAGCTTCCATGAGAAAAGAAGCCTTGATGAAGTTATCTAGTACCTTCAGCAGCTGCAACACAACTAAGGCAGGCACAAAACTGAAACATTTTAAAAACCCAACAAGAAGCAATGAAGAACAAAACATGTTTTCCTGAAAATGTATGAGTAAATTCCCCTTGTCATCTTATGCTTTAGTGATAATTCTATAATGGATGTAAAAGTACTTAGAAACCAAATTATCAGAGACCTTATAAGGCAGTACAGCATAAACTTAAATATCACAACTGGATAAACTGACAGTAGCAAGAAATCCCTGTGCCCAGTTTTTTGCTTAAAAATCAATCCTGATTATAAAAGAATTTGGATAATGTGCTAAATGTGGAGAATGGGCTATACTGACTGTTCTAATTAAAAACACAAACAGCAGATCTAAAAAACCAGTAACAGTAATAACTGGCTGGACAGCTTCAAACAAATTGGGACCACACTAGAAAATCCCCCTGGAAAAGAAAAGAGGACTCCTAGATCCAGAATCTGGCAGGGAAAGCCAAGCCACAAGAGAAAGTCAAATTACCAAATGCAATATGACAGAACTGGTGATAAATAAGCAAGCTCTGTTTTGCAAATTATCAAATGCAAAGTACTGCAGGCATGTCCCACAGTGGTTTACATCCTCCACTGACTATGCTGATTGCCATTTCACGAGCAGACACGAGTTCTTTGCTTGTCTACAGATCTTTTTCCAGAAGAATTCTGCTTCTCCCTCCCAGACAGAGCTGAGCTCCTGGCTGCTGTTGTGCATTATGGTCTCTTTTAATGGCTTGGTACTATTTAGTTTTGCAGGTATCAAAACAGCAGGAATTTCTGGAGATTGCTAATTCTCCCAAGGTTAAAATAAAAACTGTACCTGCATTAGGAGAAATGGCAAATTTCCCCAGGAATCCTGGATGGACAGAATGTGCCAAGCTGTGTTATAAGCAAGTATCAAGTTAAGCAATGAACACCTTACACAGCTCAGCCACCCCAAAACTCACCTTGCTATCCAGAATCATGCAGTCTCCCAGATCCAATTTCTATCCTGAAACACAACTTTCCAAATGGAAAACCATCCAGGCACAAGAGAAAATTCACATTTTTCTCATTTATCCAATTTTTCCAGAAAACCTCTGGTGAACAAATATTTGTTTTGCTCTTCATCTCTCTTGCTCTCAACATTGCATTTTTTTGTGTTTGCAAACAATGAACAACCGAAGAAGAGAACAAGCTGAAGTATTCTCTTCCTTGCTTTCTGTCCCATCAAAAAAAACCCCAAAAAAACCCAAAAAGGCACCATGGGAGATTGCCAGCTGACTAACCAAGGGCCCTCCAAAGTACTCAACACTCTTGTGCTGGTAACACAGCAAGAAGCAGTGCACACCCCTCAAGGGGAGATGGGAATGACTTTTTCAAAGGCAGGGATACTGCAAAGCTGCCCTGCTACCAAACACTTCTGGGCACAATTAGTGAACCAGAAACTTTCCCTTGAGAATGGCAGGCAAGAAGAGATTGCAATCACTGCATGAAACAGCAAGGAACAGGTCATGCTGGTGAAGTTAGGAAATAAAAAACGTCCCAGCCTTGCAGGCAGTTTTCTTCTGCAAGGTGATGTGTAAGGAGTAGATGTGAAAGGACCAACACCTAATGATGCATCTGGTTTCTATCACAACTATCAAACTGTAACTAGGAAAGTTCCTTTGGGCTGCAAGACAAGAAAGGGTTTAGGTAATTAAAAAAAACCCCTAGGTGGCTGTATTTCCACACATTTTTGAAGTTTTTGAAGTTCTGAGTACCTGTTCCTTCGAGGGTCATGAATCATACAAGGTTAAAATATGAAAAAGTGAATCACATTTCTGATAAACAGTAATTAGTGCTTGGACACTCCATGAGCTGTACTACCTGTCACATCTCTAGCTGCTCCAAGTTTTTCAGCTGTTTCAACCACAGCCAAGCCCCTGCATTTCCCTCTGGGATTGCTGCTAATTCTCCCAGCTTTGTGCAGAGGATGGCTGGCAATTGGGCCATCACATGGCCTGGCCTCTTTTACTGGAAACATTTCCTGCTGCCTCCAAGGGCACTTGGTTCTCCAGGACAGGAGTAAACTCCTGTAGCTGGGAGTTCAGCACAGTGCACCTCAAAAAAAGTGACACGACCGAGACAAATGGGCCTGGTTGGATTGACAAAGTCAAATCCAAAATTGCTGCCACCAATTGCCAACAAACTGCTGCCTCAGCCACCAGCTGACCTGGAGTCATGTGAATATCAAGGCAAACAGGTCAAAACTCCTTCCCAAACATACCCATCATCTATTAGGATATGATGACAAACTTGAAAAATAAAAGAACCCAGATTTCCAGCTATTCATGGATCAGGTTTAAAAGCTCAAACACAAATGGTTATTTCTCCCATCACTTTCCTTCTCTTACTTTTGACACAGTTGCTTTTCTCCCTAGTACCTGTAATAAAAATTGAAATAAACACAGCTAAATTTTATGTAGTTCCTCATTCTCATTTTACCAAAATCCTTCTATCAAATACAGAATAATAAATGTCTGCATCTTCCCATGAGCAATACCTCTCTTGAAAACCCATTAATTAAATATGCCAGCAGAAAGAGCATACATTTTGTGTGAATGCTACAGCAAACTTCACTTTCTGTGAGTCAATAAAAATATTTTTCAACAACTGGTATGCAGTAAAGAAAAGCAAACACACTATTTCTAAACACACGTGCACCTGAATGTCTGATATGGAATCCAAAGAATATCTGGATTCATCAGAATTCATCAGTAATAGCTACTGATAGTATTTAGCAGCCTTTTAAAACTTTTTAAAAACTGATATGTATTTCTTGTTCTCCTTATACTTTCAAAACAGGCTCTATGACACTTCACACCGTGTTCCATTCTATTAAAAATTATGCTGTTTAAATTCAGCCATTTCTAAGATACAAATGGTTACTTTATTTATATTCATGCTATTGAATTTCTGTGCAATATTTTATTATGGCCAGCACCCAGGACTCAGCAACCCTCTGCTGTTCCAAGCAAGGTGATTCCCAAAACACAGGATCCCATTCCAGCATCGTGTTTGGTTTACCCCTGAAAACAAACCACAAACTCACCATTTATGTTAATGCAGAAATTTCCTTAAAACAATTTGAACACACCAGTCTTCAACTCACCCTGTTCTTTACTGAGGTACTGATGAAGAATTCCCCTACCCCAGCAAAATCCAACAGTTCTACCTCTAAACTGGCTGAGAGGAGGAGAAATGAATGAGAGCTGCACCAAGTGCCAAAGGAATAAAGAACAAGAGAGGTCTGCAGATCAGGGATTTTTCTCAAAAATAATTTATAGATGCCAAAGAGAAGCACGGTGATTTGCTAACTTAAAAATGCCTTCTCTTTGCCCTTCTCTTTTTCATTTGCTGCCCACTCTACTTGTTCATCATCTTCTTTCCCTCTCCCATTACATCTCTGGTTTTTTATGACCTCCCTGAGTCCTTTTGTAACTACATCAACAAGCCTGGCAGAAGTACTGAATAAGCATCAGTGTTTTCCCACTCCTGAGAAGTATCAACACTTCAGTTATTCCACCTCAGAAACACCAAAAACCCAGAGGAGCCTTTATTCCCCTTCCCACTTCCTTGGACTCAAAGAATGAGCCTGAATCAGAAACCTCCTTGGATTATAAGGAGAAGCTACAATAGAAACAAGGGATTGCCTACAGTTCAAAGCTCACATTGTCACCTGCCATAATCAATGTTGCTCTTAGAGAAACATTTCTGTTACTCCCAAGCCTTCGAGGTGATGGAGATTTTTAACCCTGACCCCCAGCCTCCAGCAATCACACAGACTCTGCACAAAGCCACTGAATAAAGAGCTGTACTTCTATTAAGAAGTAACTTCTAGTTTTAACTACAGCAGGGAAAAATAAAATCTTAAAAGATGAAGCAGTTAAATAATAAAGGCCAATAAAGTCCTCATCTCCATGGGGCTGAATCTCATAATTGCTTTTTGGAGGGAAAGTGAGTGCCTGATATGCAATTCTGGAACTGACAGTAACACTGTAAAAGGAAATATTTGACTCTTCTGCTCATCAGGATTACTGGAGGGTTTCAGGAAGTGTTATGTTTGCATTCTTAGGTGATGGGGAAATTTATTCTGCAGCAAACCAGGTTCTTCTTCAACTCAAGGCAGAGAGAAACAAATATATTGAATTCTGCTCCTCTAATGTGGAATCCACCATGCAGTTTATAGCAGCTGAGAGCTTCAGTTTCAATTGATGAATTTAGGAATCTGGAAAGAATTCCGAGTTATCTATGAACCAAGAAGAACACAGCCTTAGTGTGGAGACCCCACCTTCAGTTTTTCTCTGTTTCACACTGGCTAACCTCCAAGCTCAAGAAAATCAAATCCCAGAACATCCTGAGCTGGAAGGGACCCACAAGGATCCTCGAGTCCAGCTCTTGGCTCTGCCCAGGACAGCCCCAGTCACACCTTGTGCCTGAGAGCCTTATTCAAACACTTCTGGAACTTCACAGCCTGCTGTGACCACTGCCCTGGGGAGTCCATTCCAGGGCCCAGACACCCTCTGGGTGAAGAGCCTTGTCCTGATGTCTTTTCCAAAACCTCCCCTGACCTGGCTTCATGCTGGACTTGTCTGCAGCCTGCAACATCTCCCTTTCACATTTCTTACTCCAGATTTACATCCTGTAATCCAAGCATCGTTCAATTCTCCTGGACTTTCTACAAACAAGCCAAATATTGGACCCAAATATTTTTATTTTTTTTGTAAAGTTACAACAGGCCTTCTATGAGTCCAGAGCTCACTAAATTGTCAGTACCCCAAAGAAACACCCAGAAGCTCTTGAGACCAAGAGCTTTGATCCTGCCAACACCTTTCCAAATGCTCAACTTCAACATCAAGGATTGTCCACTCTCTGCAGGACTGTGTGCTTCACTCAAGTGAGTGGATGCTTCATGTACTTGCAGAATTCGGGCCCAAGTGAAGAGGAACTGCATTCTGAATATTTTGTTATCTCAGTGCTGCAGCTCTTGCAATTACTACAACTTGCCTGATATTTGTTTTTCTTCTTCCAAATCACAAGAGCTTTAAGAGCTTGAAGAATTGAACCATAACAGCTCAAAAACCCAGATGTAAATAAGAAGAATCTATTTAAAAATGGGGTTTTTTTAGCAACATTCTGATTTTAAAAATTACATGAGTGTGTTGCAAGGACTGATCTCATTTCTCAGTTTCCACATGAATTCTGATAGCAGCTGGAGAACTTCCATGAAGTGCAGCATTTCATCATTTCCCCCAACTCCCACTAACCCTTTAAATAAATGCAACATTACAAAATCTTAAATGGAATTTCCTAGAACAATGGGAAGTTGAGGATTTTTTTTCAATTAAAGAAAGGAAAAATTCAACACTGCTTGAACAGGAGCAAGGCCAATGAGCACAGTAATACAGTACTATTTGTTCAAACTTTAAATTTTCCAATCAAAAAAGAAAAAAAAACCACAGAAAACATAGATATTACACTATTTTTCACTTCTGTAATCAACAGATACAGACAAAATAGTGAATTTGATTTTGCTTTTTCTCCTGAACTCCAACACTGTCCCCACTTTTTTTACACTCCCACAGCTCTCTGGGCATGTAGAAACAACAGCTGCTCTTGACACCACATGAAATTCAAAATTTAAGAGGTGGAATCCTCCACAGAAGAAATAAAAATACTGAGATCTCATGGTAAACTACCAGACTAGTCAAATTAAGTATTCAACAACAAAATACGAAATCTCACACACAGTTAATCCAGACTTTTTTTGTACCGTGTTCTCTGAGGAGCCAAGTCTGGAAAAAGTCAGCAAGAGTGTGAACTCATCAAGGCAAACTCTCCCAAGGCCACCCAGTTACTTGTCTTGTAACTGGGCTACGAATTCAGATTATACTGGATCAAAGGTATTCCAAATTCAGCAGGATGTGGAGTATCAGCTGCTCACTAAGGTTGCAATCACTGATGCTCCAATAAAAAATATTCACAGAGGTTCGACTCAAACCAGATCTTTGAAGACAACTGATGAGATTTTAGGAATGAATGACAACTTTGCAGCCCAGCCTACATTCACTGGACAGAAGAATGGCATCATTGCAAATTCTTGACGTTCAAAAGGAAGAAATAAAAATAATAAAAATGCACATCTTATTTTAGGTGGGAAAACAAGAATGGGCAAAGAACATTGATTTCTTCTGTAGGTGCTTTTTTCCCATTTCAGTTACAGCTTTAAGACCAGGTCCCATGAAACCCAAATAAAAAGGGCCAAACACCAGAAGCCTTCCCATCACTGCAGATACCACCAGTGCTCCAGAAATAAACTCTGGACAACTTTTCCCCCTCCCTTTCTCCCAGCAATTTCCCCTACACACAGCACTGCTGAAGCCCCTGTATATGAAACAGATTTAGAGTCTACATTTTGAATTCCCCTGTGGCAGGAAGAAAATAAAAAAAACCCCAAACCATTCTATGAATCTTTAACTGAATATTGCTATGGTAACAAACATAATTCAGAACTTTTAAAGCAATTTCTAATGGGAAGTATTTATACAGACAAGTTAGTACATGGCTTTAAAACAGTCAGAAATGTGCAATCAATCAGGAGGGATTACTGACAGAAAAGATGAAATTAATCTCAAATATAAAGCTAAAAGGTTTAAACTGCAACTGTTTGACCTGGCACTTAGACAAGACAACTCAGACAGGCTTCCTTGACGCACTCTTGAAAAAAGCACAGATTTGGGCACTGAAGTGTGGAGATCCTTAGGATGATCAAGCAATGAATTCAAGTTAAAAAGCTGTAAAATCGCAGCTCCTCCTTTGCTTTGATCTTCCATTGTGTTTACAATTACACTTCAGTGCAATCTTTAGGGGCACAGAAACTCCTGCTTAACTTTCTTAACTGACAGGTTAAGATTAAAAACAATGATGGTTTCTAGAAAAAAAAACAAACCAATGGGCTATGACTCAAGAGGAAGGATTTTCACCTGCACCTCTGTTTCAGGACCTACACAATTTGGCCATATCACAGTTGTTTGCATTTCTCACCTACATCATGAGACAATGCCCGCTTTCCCCTAATCCTGTGTCCAACCTCCCTTTTTGTTAGGTCATGAACTTTTCCAGGGAGAACTGTTTTTACAACCTGATTGTAAAGGGACAGATTTTTGGTTGGGATTTCTGACTGTTATGATCTGCAGGTTTCAAAATGTGTATCACAGTTGAAAGACTGGGAGTAAAATGAGGCATTTACAGTGGCCCTAATGATCCAAAACAATCTGTGACTGCAATAATCTAAATAATATTTAGAGTAGAACTGAGAGAAAAAGTTGACAACATATAATCACAACTGGCTTTGATTGGCAAGCTTCATCTGTTTTAGACAGAGAACAGTGACCACTTGTCCACAAACTGCTTGTAAATGAAACAATCTGTGCTATTTACTATTTTGAGGGGCTTTTTTGTTCACCCCCTCTTTCCCTTTCTATTTTCAGAAGAGTTAAGTCTAAAAATAAGGTGATAGGCACACAGCACAGCACTGCTTGAAAGGGATTTTGTTTTAGAGAGACTTTGCATCAGAAAAAGTCAGAAATTCTTTATTAGAGTTTCCACAAGCTGCCTTGAGACCACCATGGGTTTATACTATATATTGTATCTATTACTATATATTTCTGCTTCTGATTCAACAACTTACTTGTTTTTAGAGGACCCAAAAGTTGATGTATTCTATTATGCTTCCAACAGCAACTCTAACCTTTCAAAGGACATTTCAGATTCTTACTAAAGCCAGATATCAACATGAGATCAACACGTGAGAAAAACTCCACAGCAAGGCAATTCCAACACTCCAGCAGCAGGATGAAGGGAATGCAATGCTTAGAAGAATGAAAGGCACAGAGACTCAAAGTTCAATTAGCAGAATATGGAGTGAAGAGGAAAATATGGATTGGCACCAATGCACCAGCTGCCTTGCTGTAGCAACCCTCTAAAAACCTCACCTTGAATTCACACCATGAAACAGCCCAAAGAGCAGCACCTGCCCCACAAAACCATTGTGCTATAAGCAAGTGTTTTCTTAACTACCCAAATTATTACATTTCCACCACTAATCTAACCAAGATGACAATTAAAGCATGCACAGTGCTTCAATTACAGGAGGTCTGTAGCTCATTCTGCTCCAAATCTGCAGTGCTGGGAACTCTCTCAGGTAACTTTATTTGATAACACTGCTGGTTATGGCAGTCATTGATGAAGCCAATGACTTCCACAATTAATACAGAAAGCACTGGTTAAAATAGCACAAATAATAGCTGTAACTAAGTGGCAGCAGGAAAAAATTTTCCACACTTGAGAAATCTGCTTCTAAGAAAGTAATCCTCCTATGTTATAACAGATGCTGAGAAATTATTTTTTTAAAAAAGCCCGTTTACATAGGACACACACAAATACATTTATTTTTTTTCCTTCCTCTGCAGCTAAGAAACTATTCCCAGATCTTTGCTAAGATAGTTGATTACCACGTGCAAATAAAAGAAACAAACATCAACACATTGTAGGCCACACTGAGTCCCATTCCTGATAAAAACCATGAGGGGACAGCAACACAGTCAAAGGAATGGTGAAAAGACACAGTATGAACTGAAAAGAGAGGGGAAATTTTGCACTCTTGAAAAGACATTGCAAAGAAGGACAGTGCCAATGACATGTTCCTGCCACTGGTCATGGCTCTCCTGTCAGTTCTTTACAATCAACATTCATGGCTGCACAGTTCTGGCTTTCAGCATCTCATCACTGTTAGTTTAGAAAACTCAGTATAAATGGATGCACAGTTTACAATTTTATGCAATTCTGACTCCAAATTTCTATTTTGACCTCACTGGATGAGGAGAAATAATATTCTCTACTTTTTTTATTCAAAAATACAACTCAGTTTAAGAACATAACAGCAAAGATGACTTGATGAAGCACAGAATGAAGCATGAAGTTCAGAACCACCACAGAAGAAAAAGCCCATATCAGGGATAAAAGAAGCTTAACTTATTAAAAACACAATGCAGCATTTGCAAAAATAGCCTGGGCTGTTCTTACTCCCTGCTTCCATATGGGAGGTCTTCAGTCCCAGAGCAATCAGGTATTGAGTGGGCTGCAAATCATACTTCTGTAAATATATCCAACATGATTTTGTTTCTCTTTATGCTTCAAATATTCTCTCATATACATTGTCCTGGGTTGATGCTGAATTTCTCCCCAAATTTGCCCTAAACCACAACATACATGTTGCTGATTTTTAAAGCATGTGCCTGCTCTTATATAAAATTCATTAAGGAGATAGTTCCTCAACAGGTACATTCACTTTGGAGTTGTTTTTACTTTGCACCTTCCATTCAGCCCCTCAGCACCCATTTTTATCCTGGTAAGCTGATGAGGAAAGGTCAGGGAGCAAATTTGGTATTCAGCTGAGCATCCCATTAAAGATAAAACTGACAGCTGTAAGAAGATAAAGGGTAACTCATTTTCACCCAGCTAACTTCTGTGGACAGAAGTTGGTACAGAGCACAGAAGAAACACTAACTTTCCTCAGTAAAAGTCAGGCTTTCAAGAATCAGTGTTGCAGTAAACAGGTAAGAGTCAGTGAGACTGGTTTGTCTGCCTGGGGATATTGAGAAAAATCAATCAATCCATGTTAACTACACGTGGAATTTGAGTAGATTGACCAGATTACATTTAGGGACTGTGTGAACGTGCTTGCTCTACTTGGTTTGAAACCATTTAACTGGGAAAAGAAAGCACCCATAGAATAGATTTAATCAAGTTAAACAAACTTTTTTAAAATGGATATGTTTAATAATACAGCTCTGTTTTCCAGAGTTGCCATGTATGCAATCCTTGACTTCACACATGGAATTTTTAGAGGAGTCATGGCTCAAGGATTGCCAGTCCTTTACTGCTCACTGCTTTTGGACATGGAATTGGAACTCATGGAATGAGAGCAAAAATCACATCACAGAATCACAGAATCATTAAAGTTGGAAAAGACCTCCAAGGTCATCAAGTCCAAGCTCTGACTGGACACCACCATGCTATTCAGGGCCCTGTTCAGCTGTTCCTTGAACACTTCCAGAGGTGGTGACTCCACCACCTCCCTGTGCAGCCTTTGCCAATGCTTGACAACCTTTCAGTGAAGAAATTATTTTTGATTTCCAAACTGAACCTTCCCTGGTGCAGCTTGAGGCCATTTCCTTTAGTCATGAGTTGCCTGGGAGAAGAGGCTGATCCTCACCTGGCTGAGCCTCTGAGGCAGCAGTAAAGGGATAAGGTCACCCCTGAGCCTCCTCTTCTCCAGACCAAACACCTCCAGCTCCTCAGCCACATCTCATCAGACTCACTCTCCAAACCCTTCACCTTGAAGGATGGTGATGAAGCCCCTCTCTGGACAGGCTCCATCACCTCCCAATGTCCTCCCTGCAGTGAGGGGCCCAGAACTGAACACAGAATTGAGGCACAGCCCCACCAGTGCCCAGTACAGGGGGGCACTCACTGCCCTGGTTCTCCTGGCCACACCACAGCTGACAGAGCTCAGGATGCCACTGGCCTTGGCCACCTGAGCACACCTGACTCACGTTCAGCTGCTGCTGACCAGCACCCTCAGGTCCTTTTCTACCTGGGCTGCTTTAGAGCCACTCTTCCCCCAGCTTGTAGCACTGCCTGTGGTTGTTGTGATCATGGAAGGGCACCTAGAAAATCACCCAGTTCCAACCTCCCCACTGTGGGCAGAGACACCTTCAAGCAGAGCAGATTGCTCAGAGTACAGGACCCAGAACTTGGCCTTCTTGACTCTCATACTGTTGGGCCCTGGCCCATGGATGCAGCCTGTCCAGACCCCTCTGCAGAGCCTTCCACCCCCAGCACACCACCACCACTGCCCAAATTAGTGTCTGTGAATCAATCTGTGAATGTGGTGAGGGTGCACTCCATCCCCACACCCAGATCACTGATACAGATACTGAGCAGGACTGGGCCCAATATTGAGCTCTGGGGAACTCCATGAGTGACCAGAAGCCAAGTGGATGTGACACCACCACCCTCCAGGACTGACCACCCAGTTTTTAACCCAGGGAAGAGCGTGCCTGCCCTGGCAGAACACATCCACAGCCCTTCCCTCATCCACTTGGTGGGTCCCCTGGTCACACAAGTAACATGCAGCCACTGTGCTTAGCTAGAATATACCAGCAAGGCTTGTCCTTCCAGAAGAAAAGAAAATGCACCAAAAATCTCCCTGTGGGTGGGGAGAGTCCTGAATCATCCTGCAAACAGATGCAACACCCTGTGGGATGCATCTGATGTGCACTGGGCACGTGCACACTCAGGTTTCAGTGGCCAAGGACCCAAAAATCAGGTGCCCTGGGCTAGTCAGTGCCATGGCTGATGAAACCTGCAGCCACCTCTGCTCGTTCCTACACTCACTGAACCTGGGGTTTGGTTATTTGCAGAATAATCACTGCTCCTAACCCTGGCTTGTATCTGCCACAGCTCTGCATCATTCCACATGTGCAATTGCTTCTATGGGTTTCAGACTCCCTGGCTCTGCCCAAAAAACATTCTCTTCAGAAGAGACAAATTACATGCTCACATGTTAGCCTGGCTCTGAAAGACTCCACATACTTCAGTTCTATCTATTTATATACGTACATGAGCTTGGGAGCACATGCACATAATTAAAGCACAGCACTACAGTGACTCCTCCAGCTGCATCTTCTCTTTTCTCAGATTTCAAGCCTCACAATATGAGCCTAGAGAACAAATGAACCCTGTATTCCTCTCAAACACACCTATGGCTTCAAGAATCATTTGCAATGCTCATTACTGAAGTGGAGAGCAAGAATGTGAATTTATCCAAATTTGCCTTCCAATAACTTTGATTTTTCTTCCTCTATGGTAATACAAAGGACAAGGAATATCTTTCAAATATACCTTATTTCCAACTACCAGAATGACAGCTGCTGATTTGATTACTCATTATCCTCCTTCATTGTCTTAAAGAACTATTTTAATGATTTATCATGGTTTTTTAATTAAACTCCATAGTTTAGAAAAACTGCATTGATGAAGCACTGAACTTTTAAGCTTGAAGGCGGGAGGGATTTTCAAATGCACAAACATAAATCAGGAATTAAATTCCTTCTGAAAGCCTCTGGGAGTAAGTCTGCTGTCTGGGGCCTGCAGCTTCAGTGAACATTTCAGCAGGAGCTTAGGATGAGTCTGAGCAGTACCCCAGCTCAGCCAGGACCAGCCTAGGCAGGGAAGGTCAGCTCTGGAGCACTGACTGCACTCGGTGCCTCAGCTGCCACCACTGCTTGAGCATCTCCCCTGCAGAAAGGAGCTGGGGCTCAGGCACTCCCCATCCATCAGGTCATGGCTTCAGCTACCACTGGGAGAAGCAAAGCCATCTCCTCAATAAACACAGACCTCCCATGTGTGGAAGAGAACCTCAGACTTGTGCAAGTTTTTGTTGCACAACAAGACACGTTTGAATCTGACTTATTTAAGGAGTCATGTGTCACTGTTCTTCCAAAAGAATCCTCCCCACCAGAAGTTCTGGAGCTTCTGGTAAGATATACCTGTTGTACATCACAGAATCATGAGAGAGTCTGGGTTGGAAAGGACCTTGAAGATCACCCAGGTCCAATCCCCTGCCACGGGCAGGGACACCTTCCACGAGATCAGATTTCCCAGAGCCCCACCCAACCTGGCCTTGAACACCCCCAAGGATGGAGCACCCACAACCTCTATGGGCAACCTGTTCCAGAGTAAAGATTTTGAGTCAAACTTAAAACACAAAACACGGGCTGAAAGCTCCCCCAAAATTTTAACAGTCCTGGTACCATTCTACTGAACACATGGCATTTACACACATCCCAGAAGGGACACATTATCAGGGGTGTATCCCTCAATTCCTATGCACAACAGTTTTTCTTCTTCAACAATTCATCTGTGGCTGAGGAGAGACATTTATGGTTCTTTCTGCTCTTCCTGTTCCACTGAATTCAAACCTTCAGAGGATTATCAGAAAAAGACCAAATTCCTCTCCTCTCCCCAGCCCTTTCCTAACAAAGGCCTGCTTTTGGGAGGAAGAAAAGGGGAAGGGTCATCATGGGCTACCTTGGATTCACTGACAAAGAATTAACAGCCATATTCATGTGAAATAAACCACTACCAAAAGAAAAATCTGTAACAAGCCTCCACATCAATACTGCCTTTACAAACAGCACAGTAAGCTCAAATGAACTGTTACTTAGACCAAAACACAATTAATCCAAAACACAATTAATCTAAACCCTCCTTTGTACAATAGGATAAGGAATAACAACACAGCAGAATAGCCAAGACCTTCAGCTATGAAGGCAGGTGAGTATTCTGAGGTACAAAACACCAGTTTCCAAGGCACCTCTCAAATCCNGTAGCCAAGACCACAAAACCTTCAGGTATGAAGGCAGGTGAGTATTCTGAGGTACAAAACAGCAGTTTCCAAGGCACCTCTCAAATCCTAAATTAGGCAGAATTACAGACTGGATTTTCCTCTTCTGGGAGCAGGTCACAATGAGCTGATCTGCTTGCTCACTACTGTGTCTACTCATGTGACTAAATAATAAAACTCACCATACTAAAATAATTCCTAACCATTCCCATCTGTACAGGACAGAGTTAAGTTTTATCACTGCAAATACTCTGATGCTCTCCTGCAGCAAGGAATAAACACAAAATTTCCACATTAATGAAAAAAAATCGCAATATGTGTCTGATTATCTGCAGACAATCACATCTGATGGGTATTCAAGACAGGATATTCTGGTTTATGAGACAATTCCTTGGCATTCTATACCATCCATATAAATAATTTCCCCTGAAAGAAGTTGTGGTAAACAGCTTCTACAGCACAGGCACTCTGCAAAGGATGAAGGAAAGATCAGGCTGCCAGCTTCAAAGATGAGAGGGCAGAAATGGAAGCTTACTCACAAGTCATACATCCTGGAGGTGTGAGGTAGGAGGGAAGAATAACAGCTCATCCCAAAAACAAGGATCACTGCACATTCCCCAAATTAATTTGACGCCGAATATGAAAATAATAATAAATACATGTATATAAATAGCTACAAATGAAAGCTCCAGAAAGTTGTCTTTGATCTGAATAAAAAAGGTTACATCATGGAATGCTAAGACAAGGCAAGATAGAAAGGCAGATCAAAATTTTTCACATGAAGGGATCAGGATAAATCATTTCAGTGACTGAAAGAACAGGGTATTGCACCATCAGTAAAATGAGTATCTAATAAAAGCTATAACTGTGCCAACTCCCAGACAGGAAAACCAATCTTGGCAAAATCTCCAGCCTAAACTAAGAGCATTTCTTTTAAAACTTTTGGAACTGGGAAACATTCTAGAAAATGGGATTACAATATCACTTTCTGGAAAACAATTGTATATTATAGATTTGACAGGCTCTGCCAGTAACAAATACACTCACCCACTCACCAACTGTGGATAAGAAACTCTGCAAGGCAAATGGACACAAGATTTATTGCCTTCTGCAAACCTTAGACTTTCATTTCCATACATATTTACATACATCATAAAAGATACTCAAAGCCCTGCTGCAAGATTGTCACTCCCTGGAGCAAGAAAGGCAGCCTGAGACAACAGAAAGGGGTGGGAGAGATTATTTTTGTTTTTTGAAGCAGCCTGACTTTGCCCTTTCAAAATCAGACATGGGCCCTCTTCCACAAAGCTCCAGCCCCCCCTTTCATCTCCTGCATGAGAGCATTTAACAGAATGACCACCAGTACTTGATGATGTTTCCACTTCCTAAGGGAACTCAACTTGGCTGGCTGAAGAACAGAATTTTAGAACTCACATCAGACATAAAAGGGATGAAAGGACCTAGCCCACGGTACTCTGTCAAAAATGCTACCCAAGTATCTCCCACTGCATCAATATTTCATGTCTCCTGGCCCCTGAGAGAAGGGAGGCTGCAGAGAATCCCCAACAGAGGAAAAACACACAGGGTTTTTTTCCTTTTTTTGTTTAAACAAATGGAACACTATTTTTAGAATCCATATATACAAGAAAGCTTCCCAGAACTACTGCCTCAGTTTCCCATCTTTAGCTCCTGACAGGAATCACACACACAACACCAGTTAAACCTTCCCTTCAGGTGGAACAGAGCACTCCAACACCAGCAATTATTTCTGTTCTGTTTGCTTTACCATAAAGCTTCACAGAATGCTGTGTAGATACAGGTAATAATTTCCCCCTGAAATTCAATCAAATTCTGAAACTACTTCACTGGCAAACATCACTTCAATGGTACACAAGATAAGCCAAGTTCCTTGGTTTCCTTTTTAAACTTCTGTGGAAGCAGTTTCTTGCCCATGAACACTGACAAGTTTGCTTTGTCAAGTAATTGAAACAGAACAACATCTTGCTTAGTTTCCTCTAAAGCACAACCAAGTTTTAGTGCTCACAAAACAGGCAGCAGCACTGGAGAACCCAAGTACACTAAGAGAGATCAGGCCAACTTCCTCATGGACACTTAAATTGTTGGTAACTTCCATTTCACATCAATAATAACAAAAAAAATCCACCTTCTTAGAGTGCTGGCAGCAGTTCTCCTTCCCTCAGTGCTGGATTTACCCCTTCCAGCTGTGGTACTGCACACCCAAATCTCTGCTCTAACAGGCTCCTTGCACACTGCCAGAGCCACCAAACACCACTGAGTATATAAAGGTAATAATTTTCCCCTGAAATTCCAGACACCACTGGGTGGGATGCTCCCAAATGCATTTTGAAAACCAATTTTCACCCTAACCCACTGCAATGATACTGAACACAAGTTCCACATCTCCTGTTTCCCTTCTCTGTTTCATTTTCCATGCTGACAGAGAAAGGCAGCCATGGTTCCAGCCACCTACAATTTAATAAAAGTCATGAGGCAAAAGCATGTCCTGCCATTGCTACAAACAGAACACTCAGGAAAGGACTGCTTGAAAGAAGAGAAAATGAAGAACATGAAATACAACCAAGGAAAAGTAAAACATTTATAAGATGTGTTTTAGGAGTCCACAGGGATTGTGCTGTAAAAGTGATCCTAGAGTCTAACAATGTCTTAATAGTTAATTATCAAAACAACTGGTCTGACTGGCTTAATGTAGGCTGTACCATGAGCAACAGGTGGAACTTGGTGATTTCCTGAGGTTCCTTCCAACCCAAATTATCTGATGAATCCATGAAAAACATTAAGGGAGGCTTAAGATTTGCTGCTGGACAGCTAGAGACCTGGGAGTACAGGAAAATCAACATTCCCATGATGACTTCAAAAGGGCATTGCAGAAGGAAGGAGACCAGACAGTTTTGGGGAAGCTCTTCCATGAGTCTCACCAGACTGACAGGAAGAGCCACACAGCTTGGTAGATAGATTGTATTTATCTGGACACGATGCTTAGAAACAACACATGAGGTTGTAGACAACTTGCTACTCTAGAAATACTTGTTGCCTTCTATATTTGTTCTACTCTTACACCTGTCTTAGATGACATTATATACACCACAGGACACGTATTTCTAAAAGAGAAAATAACCAAAGTTCTTAGCTAAAGAACTCAGCTAAACCCAGTGGCTGGCTGTGGCAGCAGAGCTCTCAGGAGGGGTGGAAATGAGCCCAAACACAGACATTGGTACCAAAGTTCAAGGGTCCCTGTTAATTCTCCTTTAGAGCTCAGCCATCCTGACTCTGAGTACAGCAAGATCCTACTGTAAGGTCCAGCTGGCTGCTGTGGTGATCTCCTGCTGTTCTATATCTACAAATACCAGTTTGCAGACTGAGCACAGACTTTCACCCACCCCAGCTATGATGGCAGGCTGCAAGCAGCAGGCTTCAACTGCACCCCACCCTGACCACGCTCACAGCACAGCTTCTGCCACCAGGAACTCCCTTTCTTACCTGTTTCCTCCTTCGTGTCTCTCTGCATCTTCCCATCTCCCTCAGGGCACCTCCACAAGGCTCTGCTCCTCCCTGAGAGCCAACCCAGCCCTTTTGTGCCATTTCTCTTCATTAGCCACAGCTGTGCCCCCCTGAGAGCCAGGCTTTGCTAACCAGGGGGCTGTGCCTTGCAGGGGGGAGGTCCCTGGAATCCCTCCTTTCACCTGGCCACAGGCACTGCAGCCAGGACTCCAAATTCCACCCTCACATGGGATTGAATCTTTGAGACAACGAAGGGATGGAGGTATGGATGCCCCTGAGGCCATGAAATCCAGCTTGCAGGAGGGACAGTGGAAATGGGGGCCATGGTGAGTACATTAAAATACAACACAACACTTCTTTCAAGAGCAGCATTTCTGTGTTTATATTCAAGTCATAGCAAAGAGCTTAAAAGAATCAGCATAACTACTGACTTGCCTAACTAAAATGATGAGGTTGATTTATTTGTTGCAAACAAATTTACTAATATAAGGCCACTTAATACTTTTTTAAAGTATCTTAGAAATCCAATTCTTGTTTTCTGCCTATGAAGAAGGGACAGATAATGAAACTCAGTCAAGTTAGACTAAATTTCATATTGTCAGAATGGCAGTATTTGAGTTTCAGACAGTAAGAATTCTGTCATCTTCTAAAATAAGTTTATTACTAGCACCATTTTTTTACAACTCTATGGGCTTTTGTACTTATTTTGAGGGAAACAGCTTCTTTTACAGCACTTACATAAAGGCTGACTTTAAAGCTTACATATTCTCTTGGCTTTCTTTAAGGATAGATGAAGTTGGCAGCTGTCCACTGAGTCAGGGGCAGTAAAAAAACCCCACAGCTTACAGTGTTCATTATTCACTAAACACAGTTATCAGCCACCAGTAAATGGGCAAACTGGCAGGAATGATGACACTAATTCCTTACCAGCCTGCTGGAGATGAAAGCAGCACTCCTCCCTGCTCCAGCAAGTAAAGCAAAAACCTCTTGGTGCTTTCTCTTATTCCAAGAAAAACTGTCAAAAGCTGCAAATAATTCCAGTTAAGACTGCCCAGGAAAAAATAAGAAATTGGCATGATGCCTTCTGATTCTTATGAATGGGCAAAGTACAAATGTACAGAAGTACAAATGCTGGCCAGTTCACTTTCTGGTATCACACGTTTAAGGTGCTGGCATGGGGGACAGAAACCCCTGGTGTGCAGACCCCAAAAACTCCAGTTCCTGGAGATCTGCAGGGCCTCTTTTTCCAACCTGTGCATTTCAGCTTTGCAGCCTTTATGAACAAAATCTTCACCAATACCTCTAGAGTAACAGATATCGTCCCAGGCTTCTGACAGAAAAAAATAAAATAAAATAATCAAGACAATTTTTAACATGGAAAAATGAATTTTGAAGGTGGGACTTGAAAGCATCTACGTTCAGAGTTTTGTAATGCATGAATACAGGAAGTAACTGGAACTCAATTTTTTTTCTCTATAAATGCAGTCCAGTGCTAACCAAGCCTCCTCCAGCAGATCCCAAAATGTTACAGGGAATTTCAGACTGCAGAACAGCTCAGCTCCTTAGGGCAGCCCTAAGGGGATGACAAACTTCAGCCCTTCTCTAAGAGCTACCTTGCCTTTTCTTTTACCACTCCCATTACTCCTCTTCCCACTGACCCCATCACCACTATCACCAAAGGAAAAAACACCTCAGTCTAAAAGTGAACAAGGTTTATGCACCTCTTACAGCAGAAAAAAAGGTCTGATGTACAAATTACCATGATGGTTACTCAGCTCTTCCCAGTGTTAGTAATGTGTTCTGCACACTTATATTTTAATTCAATGGCTCAGGATAACAAGCAGAAAGAGAAATTCTCCTCCTGTAACAGACCAGTGAAGAAGAATGAGTCTGGAGTGATTAGTCAGGACCAGCCAATTCCAATTCTGTATTTTACAGAATTTCTTACAGTTCTTAAAACTGCAAGAAAGAGGAGAAAGGGTAATAAATATAATAACATTTTTTTCTGCAAAAGACATCAATAAAGGTTTCCTTATCTGATTTTAGAGAGCACAGGTGGTGACTCAGGTTGGAAAATAAACACAACCTTTCACACAAGGTCCTGTTTCCATTCATTTCTAGCTCTGCCAAAATGCCAAATCCAAGGGGTTTTCTGTGCTGTCTCCCCACCCTGTGAGTTTGTTCACATTGTTCCATCAAGCTTTGCAATTTTAAATCTGGCAGAAGGATTCAAAATTTCATCACTACTGGTTCAGCTCTGCACATTTGCTGCCATGAATCACTGAGAAGCAGGGTTTGTGTGAGCCCTGCTCCTCACACAACCTGCAGCCCAACCATCCACGTGCCAACATTTCAGGTGTCTCGAGATGTTCTAGGAGAAGATATGGATTAGAGCCACCCAAATGCCCCAAACAGAATATTGCAGCCTGTAAAACAAAAAATTACATTTCTGACAGCAAAGTACCACAGAAGTTGATTGGGCCAAAATGTTCTTCAGGATAATCTGTTCAATGAAGTTCCAAGCTGTCAAGTCATGTTGGAAGGTAAAATATCTGCTTCCCATCTCCTCCAGGAGAGGAGAACTTGTGGCTAATTACTGCTTGGTAAGCTGGTTCTGCATGTAAAAATCACTGTTACTGTGGCCTGGACAGCGACAGCTCCAATTAATAGAGAGAAAAACAATTCTTGGCAAGAGAAAGCAAAACATGGCCAAACATGCTAATGGAGCAGCCTGTTCTTGAATCCCCAAGTCTGGACTAAGTAAATGTTTTTTAAGACTCTATGAGGTGAAAAGAACAAAAAAAAAAGGAAAAAAAAGCAGTATTTGCAGTCACTGAGGTTCTCAAATTCTTTAAAAATGAACCTTTTAAGGAGAAGCAACTAATCTACCCCACTCCCTGTTTGTGTTTGCAAATTTAATGGAAAGATGCAAAGCAATCATTGTTCTGGAGGTTTGTGAACATCTCTCGTGACAGAGGTGATAAATGGAATGGCTCTAGCACACATTTGTCATAACAAAATACAAGTCAAAGAGTAATTCTGGCTTGGTCCAGGAGCTGCTCCATCTATGAAACAAACTTATTTCTTCATCAGCCCTCTGAAGTTTTAAACAGAAAACATAAACCAGCTCAGTATTTCCCATTCACACACAGGTGAAACTAAATACAAATTTTTAGAACAGTGCAATTGTTTAGAGCAGAAGGAGATCAATTTTGAAGAAAAAGAGAAGATTTCCACAACAGACCATTGAATGAAAAGCTCAAGGAGGAACTTGGATGGTTTTTAATCCATTGTGAAGTTTTCAACAGTGCTGGGAGTAGTTAATGTGGGTCTGAAGGGAATTCCACAGGAATGTGCCATAGAGAAGTTTAAATAATAATAAATAATAACCCTCTTGAGGGTACCAGGGAGTGGTGCTGATCCTCAGAACCTGACACTGGCTGTGAGCTCTGCTTCCAGAGTGCATTTCAGGGATGGCTGAGAGCTGATCCCACCCTCCCCAGATATCAGCTGGCACTGGCTCTAGTCAGATGCCTCCCTCAAAAACACAACATTTCCATCTGAGTTGCTTTGGGATTTAGCCAGTCTTGTAGTCTTCCTTCTTTCTCCTCCTCCTCTCATTTCTCTCATGCTCCTATAAAGATTATTCAGGCAATCATATAAAAAAAACCTTAAACATATGAAGTGACCAATTATCACAAAATATCTGAGAAAATTCACATGAAATGATGAAGGGAAAAGGACCTGTGATGCAACTTAATGCTCCAATGCAGGAGAGTAAAGTAGACAATGTAGTTATCAAGGGAGCAGAATGTCCAAGTTCAGTTATTGATTTTTACTTTGTTCAGAAAAAAATATCAGGCTAATGGCTGGGTTAGAGAATAAAGGGTAAATCTTACATGGAAAAAGAACTTGCTTCTTTCCAGATATAGGACAGGTTCATTTAAATCTCAATAAATGGATTTTTTTTTTTCTTACTGAAACAGTAACTGTGCTTCCCCTTCAATTTGAAGTCACCACGTGGGATGATAATGTTCTTTTCCTGGTAACACTAAGTCTTGGGCCAGCCAGAATGCAAAAAGAAATTTTGGAAGGATGGTGGGAAAGAGGAATTTCTGTAGTGTGCAGCATTTAATCTCACTCTGAAAGTTGATTTGAAACTTTTAGCTGCCTCCCATTCTCCCACTATCTGCTGGATATAGTTACCTTTTGTTTTGCTGAGAAATGTGAAGTCTTTTCTTATTCTAACTGACCTACTTTATTCAAAGAGCTGCTAATAAAATGTGCTACCATATTCTTAAGCCTCTTTGAGGAACTGTGATCATTTGTGCCATTCAGTATTTGTTACCACTAACCCCAGTACAGGTACAGCTATCCCCCCAACCTTTTGAGTTTCCTTAGTTTTTGATTTGATTTGTGCTCTTTAAGTGTTTTCTCTAGGTCAGGTGGGCATTTGTGCAGTTTCTGAATGGGCTGTGTGCTTTTAGCCAATACTGCTCAATTGGCTTCCTACAGAAATACCTGGGGAAAAAAACCCAGCAAACACAACTGATGATACCAGACCATCAGTGAGCAAACCAGAAAGTGTGGGACCTTCTTTGACTCAAAATCTTAAAAATAAAGATGAAAATCGCAGCATTAGATGTAGCTTAACCTTTATTTATGGACTTTTAAATTCCAGTAACCAGGAATAGCTGTTGGAATTCTACAGTCTGAATCATCAGGCCAGATAATCAGATTGATTTTTCTGGCATTAGCAAACATCTCATTATGGGGAAAAAAAACCAAAACAAAACAAAAACAAAAAACAACAACAACAAAAAAAACACCATGAAAAATGAAAGGGCTAAGAAATGTGGAGTAAAATTTTTACACCCTACCCTCGTAAACAACAAAACAAAACAAAAATACCAAGCATGTGCCCTATTATATCTCAACAGGAAATCCATCTGGAAAGTCTCACCTTCCAGATGCTTGCCCCAACTATTCCATTGTCCTGCTAATCCCTGAGACTACCCCCAGAGGAAAAGCAAAATGCTACACAATTTATTGCCATGCTGCTGGTTTAAAAGATGGACAATAGAAAGGGAAACAGATCCTGGACAGCAGGCAGTTTCAATATCACAGCTACAGAAGCAGAAAACCAGAACTGGATCAAATTGAAATCAAATTGAATACAAACCCCTGTACCAAAATAAATTAATAAAAGCAAAAAGCATCTTAGAGAAACACAAGAGTGAAGTGCATATGCAAAGAATCAAAGTCCTAAATAAAGGAGGAAGCCACCCAATCTCAAACAATCCAAGTGGAATCACATGCATGTGGCCAAACCTTCAGACAATTTCCTTTTTTTCTAACATAGAAATATGAAGTCAGTTAAACCAAACTATTACTGCAGCACTTTAGACAAGTCCACAAAACGTTCTCCCCAGGCTCTGGGAGGATGCCAAGGTTTCCTCTTCCAGAAATCATCTGTGCCCCAGAGAATCTCACCAGCCTGTCAGTGAGGCAAGGCAAAGGCAATCCCCTCAGTGCCAGGGAGCTGGGATGGATTTGTAAGGAAATCCTTTCAGTCTGACACTGACACCTCCTATCCAGGCACACGAGTGCTTGGCCTTGGAGCCTTTTTGGGCCCCTTTTGGTCCCACTGGGGCTCTGTGGGCAGGAGCTCCACTGCCCATTGTGGCTGGAGCACACTGAATGGGGCATTCCTGTGCAGAAAGCACCTCCACAAGGACTGACAGAGCACTCCCAGTAAATCAATACCTCAGGTACCTAAAAATGCCTGAGTTTTACTGCTCTCCTTTTCTTTTGTTGGCTTGTTTTTAAGTGTGGTTGAACTTAAGTCCTTCCAACTCAAGGTGCAACAGTACAAGCAAGCAAAGAGCTGGTGTGAATACAACTAGAGTAAGAACACACTTCTGGCATTTCAGTGCAAAGGGACACACAGTAAAGACCAAAAAAAAAATATTTGGTTGGACACTGCTGCCATTCCCTGCAGCATTACTTGTAAAAGATTTGGGGGTGTTTTCAGAACATGCTATTCTGTTTTTTCCAGGTGTGTTATCTAAAAAAACCTCCTCATGTCAGTGGAGTAAGTAACAAGAAAAATCACTGCAGCAAGTTCACATAAAAAATTAAAAGTCGGGGTTTACACACCTGTACCCTCCCAAGCTGAAAGCACCACACACACACACGTGTTCCAAATAATAAAGCAATACATGTATCCTGCACATTTAGAAAGCAACTCCTAAATTACTATGAATTCCTGCCCACCAGTCTTTCTTCAGGATGTGGAAAATATTTCAGCCATCATTTCCACCTGCAAACATAAAAAGTATGCCATTTTAAAAACAAAGCACCACACAGTCATAATTTTCTCCAAGAAAACGTCCTCCTTTGCCTGGCATCCAGACAGTTCAAACGACAGAACACATTCATGAAACGACATAAAAACACCTTCTAACTTATTTGGGGAATATCAGCCCAAACCCCCTGCCCTGTTTTGTTGTTNGTATGCCATTTTAAAAACAAAGCACCACACAGTCATAATTTTCTCCAAGAAAACGTCCTCCTTTGCCTGGCATCCAGACAGTTCAAACGACAGAACACATTCATGAAACGACATAAAAACACCTTCTAACTTATTTGGGGAATATCAGCCCAAACCCCTGCACTGTTTTTGAGGTTGTAAGTAGCAGTTACAAGTGCAGAGATGCTGGATTTCAGTAGAGCCAGAGAAGACAGCATCACTGGCTGGAGTAACATTTACTACAGAAATGGTTTTATTTGCCCTCTATTGCACAAGCAGTTATCCAGTAAGACACAAGCACTTGCCTTTCTCGCCACTGTTAGTTTGTCTCTGAGGTTTTTCAAGGATCTCTGTTGATGAAATGTTTGTCAAAAGGCACTTGCACACAGCACAAGGCAAAGAGGAGATGAGACAGATGCTCTGCGTGGCAGTGGGTGGCACGGGAGAGAAGCTGGGGAAGCAGCTTTGCATCCAACCCATTCCAGCTATTTTCCTTTTAACCATCTCACAGCAAGTCACAAATTCACCCCAAACACATCAAACCCTCTGAATTTAGGAGATGATGCATCACTGAAGTCACAGCAGGGAAGCCAACTCAGTTCAGAGGACATAAAAGACTCGCAGCAGAACAACCTTTGTCATCACAAGGTTATGGATTCAAAACAAAGGCAATGTTTTAATGTAGTGAGAAGATGCACAGGCAGAGAAAAAGCAAGGTAAAAGTGCCATTTGTACTTCTTTCCAGAATAAATTCATTTCTAGAAAAATTCCACTCAAGTCGGATTTTCCACCTCAAAAGCAGCATTACAACCTCACAGTCCCCTGCTCCAGCAGGTAACATCTCTTCCACATACATCTTCCTCAGCTACATGAGTGCACATCTCTTGGAATAAGCTGGGTGTCTCAGATCTGAAACTTGCTCCCATCCTTTATAGACCCTACTACTGCATCATTTACAACTGTAAAACTGCAGCTGCAGTAAAACTGGAAATAAAGAAATCTTAATTTTTTTTTTCTTCTGCTTTAGAGTGCTTATCTTAATATAGGCCTTTACTGGTTGCAATACTTGTCAGAAGTAACACAAGGCTGCAAGTTTTACTGATCTATATTCACATTTACCAACTAGACATAACACACACTGCAGGCACAGTACCTGTGTACCTTACTAAAATTCCAACATACCAAAGCACAGAATGGAAGACATTTCTGTATGACACCACCATGGAACAGAGCTAAGTGAGCAGCAAGTCCTGATCTAGCCTGATCTAAGCCATTGGAAGTGAAATCAGAGGTGAAATGCATGCAGCAAGGATGACTAAACCCATAAGCAGCCCAAAATTATTTGGTTTATTACATGAATTCAAGAGACCACAATGATTCTGAACAGGCTATTATCAAATCTCTTCAGTGACAAAGCTTTCTGTCCAAGATAACAAATAAAGCAAATGCATAAATCACAGGGCTATGTGGCTTAAGGCCATTATCCCAGAGGATTACAGACTGGCTTTGGCATTGTCCCTCTTTGCTTTTAGCACCTCCACCTCTGTTCCAACACCACAGCTCTTACTACCCCTGCTTGCTGAAGGCCACAGTCCCCCAGAGCTATGAATGGCAAACAGAAAAACTCTCTCAGCAGTTCAAGATAGAGTCTAGGGTAATATTCCAAGGTACACTCAGTAAATTTAATTTAGTGGGGTGTTTTTAATGAGCTCTGCCAGCCCTGTCCAACTGTGCTTGCTTTAATTAGTGCACTGTGCTCAGCACCACACACTGGGGTTGCCAGGCATTTCCAAAGACCCAAGGTTCTTGTTGTGCTCACCACGGTGCAAACATCTAATGGAGAAATGATGCTTGTTCAAAAGGCACTCCCAAAATGCAGAGGTGAGGAAAAGAAGCAGCTAAACAGGGGAAATACAGATCTGGAGGCTAAACAGGCAAGGAGAGCACCCAGCAGCCACCACACAGCTGGGGATGCAACAAGGGAGACATCAGCTCTCCAGTAAGACCACCACTGTCACTGCCAATATTTAGAATATTCATCACTGACATTACATTCAAGACTGAAGTGTGTAAACTTCTCACAGCCCAAGCCAAAGTGAAGACTAAAGAAAACAAGCTCAAGTTACACAGCATTCAAATTCAGATTTTAACCTGCACTCTGGATACAAGGAGAAATCAGGGCTCTGTGCAACCCCAAGCAGACAAATGATTTCACCAAGCAGCCCACAAACCTTATTTAGGTCATCATGCCCCTTCACCCTGTTAAAATTACAGCCATCACTACAGACACACACACGTCTCACTTTTTAAGAATACTTTACAGAATACACACATAAAAATATCCCAAACATCTGTCTTATCATCAACCTTTTTTTTCCCCCAGTAAGAAAGTGCAAACTTCTGGTCTCAAGGCAAGGCTCCTTTCCTAGAGACACACAAGGGATCCAAAATGTGGATCCAAACTTTGATCAGTAAAAACACGAAGCAGGAGAGTGAAAGATGGGGTCCAAAACCAGAAGCAAAATCAGAAGCGAGAGCGCCAGTGAGGAGGTGAAGAAGAAATACAAGCATGTTGTTCCAATCTACTAATAGGAGAAAACTTGAATACTATTTTTACAAAACCAAAATGCTCTTCTTCCTCACTACTAAACCATTATTCTGATAATGATGAGGAAGTAAGAAGTTGGTTGGAAATCTTCAGTCTGAAATTTCTGCTTCAAAATTACGGTGCTTTTCAGCAAGGCATTGCTGACTAAAGTAAAAAGCTTAGCAGTAATTAAGAGAGATTTCATTTACAACACAATTTCCCATTTGTACAGGAGGAAATATGGTTCTTACAACATGAAATTTCCCACAAAACACAGGGAGTTACAGAACCATCTGAGCCTTGCATTTGTCCTGTGAAATAATCCATCAGCTCCTTTGGTAAATAAATAATCAGCTGGGAACATTCACCTCTTCCTTGGACACTGCCATCAGGATTGTTACTGTTACTGCCCATTTCCTTCATCCACTGCTGTTTCCAATGAACTGCTCACATCTCAACCTGCAACCTTCATCTTTTATGCCTCAAATTCTCCTCCCCAGCCCACCAGATGGGGAAAGGAAAAGGCCAAGTGTGAGCAAGGGGCGTGTGCTTTGGAGTGCTTCAGTGGGAACATTAACTGGGAAACACCATTTCTAACCCAAGACACACTTGAATAAAGACAGCTACTGAAGGCAAAACTTATAGAGGTCATCAAAACCATTCAGAGCCAAAGAAAGCAGATCTTGCAACTTTTTAGGACCATGTGTTCAAGTCCTGCTCCAAAATTTAAATGGACAGACACCACGCTGTTCCATTCCTACACAGCTGGAGCAATCCTCAATGGCTTTGGAACATCCTTTACACAATTTCCTAAGTTGCATTCACAGAAATTGGACCTGTATCAGTTTATACTTTGTTTAAAATCAGTCGTTTCAGTCTGTCAACCCCTGAATGTTTTAGATGCACAGGCAGGTGAAAATAACATAGATGAGTCTGCACTTCCTGGCTAATTAAGAACAACTTGGAAATTGCCTACAGATCACCATTTATTCTAAATAATTTCACATGGCAAAAAAACCTTACAGGTAAGAATTTTGACTATGCAACATTCCATACTTCACCTCAAAGGAAATATTCCTAACAGATCCAGAACATTCACCAATTTTCAGTTTAATTTGTTAATATAAACACAGGACAGACAGACACGTCAGCATTCTAATTCAATTTCTGCAGAACTTCTTCCTCCCATCTGTAGTTTCACAATGGCAACAAATTTTGAAGTAACTGTGCCAAGTCTGTGCCAAGAGAATCTCTTCTTTATTTGAACATTCAGTTTTTTGAAATAAATAAATAGCCACAAATCCAAAACTTCAGTCGACCTGACTGAAAAAAGAAAAGAAAAAAACCCACCAAGCAGGACAGCACCTTCGTTTAGATAGTACAAAAAATGTATTAAATACTACTGTAATATTTTATCCTTGCACTTTCAAATCAAATATAAATATATATTTAAAATGCCACATCAATTTAAAAAAAACGCAATCTAACAGAGAAAATCAGTTGTGTCCCAGAACTACAGTGTTTTTTTTCAGAATTATCCCATGTTGCTCCTTTTGACAGATCTCAGCACAGGAATACAGATTGTATTTTTTCCAAAGGCATTTTAACAAACAAAGCCACCAACAAATAAGGATTACTGAGATTAAAAGTACAGTCGAAAAAAATCTGAAAAAAAAGGGGAAAGTACCAACTACCAGTTTTCAAACACTTCAGCACACTCTTCTGTATTTTCTAAGCACTTTTGGGCAGGAGTGCTTTCCTGCACTGGGAATTTCTGACACCCCAGCTATGCTGGCTGCTGGTGTGAGGAGTGACTGCTGACTGATGGCACTTGGCAAGCAGGAGCTGCCACACCAGTCACAGTGTGGCAAAAAACAGAGCTTTCATCTGAACTGCTTCCCTCCGTTGTGGAATTTATCTTCTGCATGAATCAACATCAGTGTTGTAAACAGGAGGAATTCAGGATTTGTGTGCTATAATCTCACTGGGGTTGCCATGGCCTGCACGAGCAGAGTGCTGAGGAAGGACACAGGTCTGTGGGGAGGGCAGGCCAGAAGGACCTGGAGGGGAGATATTTCCATGAGAGAGCCATCAGAGTGCACAGAGCTTTGTCTGGACATGGGTGATGAGCTAAGTCAGGGCTTCCAGGCACGGATCAGAGAGCAGAGCAGGATGGGTGACACTGCAGTGAGCACCTGGCTGGGAAATCAAGGGGGTGTCGCTGTGGGTCCCTCCCCAAGGACACACAGGACACGTTCTCAAGAGAAGGCTGAAAGAGCTTTATTCAAAAATCTGACTCCATTTTATAGTATTTCCACACGGACCAGGGATTGGAGGAGAAGCTGGACACCTCTCCCATCACACTGGTCAAGACAAATGTCAATCAGTCACTTTCCACTCCCAAGAGAAGGAATTTCCAGCGACCTTGTCTTAGCATAAACAAGCTTCTAATAATAACATCAATTCATGAGAAAGTGAACTAGGAACTACCAAACATTGAGTTAGAAAGTGCATCAGGAAAACTTGGAAGAATCAGGGCGACAAGGGGGGAATAATATTTATTTGTTTTTAAAATGGCATGCTTTTTATGTTTGCAGGTGGAAATGATGACTGAAATGTTTTCCACATCCTGAAGTAATAATTTCTGGTTTTCCCCTAGTCCTAAGTCTTAGCTGCCAAATGCCCAACAGCAGATAAAATCTAAAAGCTATTGGTAGAAGCAAAATGTTTAAACTCTGGGTGTTAATATTTCATTCTGGGATAAACTGTAGAGGAACTATTGAGAGATGCAACTCAACAACTTCACTTCTTTGGAAGTTAAGGAAGGAAGCAGAGGGTTGCTTAAAATAATTTTATTTTTTTTTCTGAACACGTGTTTTCTTGTAACTGTCAGTGGAGGGGAGTGAAAGCAGGTTCACACTGCTATGGGGGTTGTCCTTATTTGAGAAGCTCTGGTTCTGGTGTTATCACTGTCACGTGCAGTTTGGACAAACAGCAGCAGATGAGAAATGGTTGGTTTGTCTCATTTTCACCAATTCCTGGGAAAACAGGAAAGCAAGCCACTCTTCCTTGATGGGATCCTTGACAAGCTGCTCTCAGCCAGCATGCACAGCCTTGGTCACTGTGTGCAACAACTCCCTGAGGAGAAAAAGCTGCTGTAGACATGGAGTGACAGAAATCACCCATCAATACACAAAAATGCATGGGAGAGGAGGAGAGAGGCAATGGCCTCTATCTTTGAGTCAAGAGACCAGAGGCACGAGGACAGGGAACTCCAGCCTTAAAAAACAACCTATTTCTTGGTATTATTTTCAGGTATACCTATCTTAGGTAGAGGGCTGGAGATGAAGACTGCATTCTGCCTGCAAAAGCTGAGATTTCCAACTTCTTCCACCACCAGGGTTACAGGATCAGGTCTGACTTTTTGCTGCAGTAATGGCTGGACATTGCTGGGGCTCTTTCTGATAATTTCAAGTGTAGCTTCTACCCAGTTAACTCTGCTGCTGTGTCAATAGTAGCTATAGCTGAGAAAGAAGGTGAGGTGGATACTACTGTAAACATTATCAGACCTGGTCAGATCTGCAAATTAGAATGAGTAATGGAACTATTTTACACAGTTCACTTCTAATTCTGACACAGATGGCACTTAAACAAGGATTCCAGCCTTGGCAGATTTCTTCAAAGTCAGTGCCAAGGCCAGGATAATCCTTTCTAGCAATTTTCTCCTTGATTTTTGAGCCACCAACTTCCAAATAAAATAGAATTCCTTATCTGCTGCTCCCTTTCTACAGCCATGCATTGAACAAGGTCTGACAAGACAAGATAGACCTTCAAATACTGAACCAAGTGACACCAAAACAGTCATGAATCCCTGCAAGGGACAACCCTCATTTCTTAACCTTTATCTTCAGGTGGGTGTATCACAAGCAGCAGAAAAATTAGTGATCCTATGAAAAGGAAATTAAAGCAAATTAAAAGTATCTTCCTTGAGGTAGTTCTGACTCTCCAGCTCTTAAATTATGCCAAGTGTGGGATAACAACCAAAAATGACTTTTTAAGGCCAACATTAATGAACAATGGCTGTTTTTTAAAGTTATAATTCACTACCAAAAGTAAGATGAGGCAAACCCAGACAAGAGAGCAAAAAGAGTGCAATGAACACGTGTGACCATTTCCCTACAATGGACACTGTGCCCATGTCCCTGCAATGGACACTGTGCCCATTTCCCTGCAATGGACACTGTGCCCATTCCCCTGCAATGAACACGTGTGACCATTTCCCTACAATGGACACCTGCAGATTTCCCTGCAATGGACACTGTGCCCATGTCCCTGCAATGGACACTGTGCCCATCTCCCTGCAATGGACACTGTGCCCATGTCCCTGCAATGGACACTGTGCCCATTCCCCTGCAATGGACACTGTGCCCATTTCCCTGCAATGGACACTGTGCCCATCTCCCTGCAATGGACACTGTGCCCATCTCCCTGCAATGGACACTGTGCCCATCTCCCTGCAATGGACACTGTGCCCATCTCCCTGCAATGGACACTGTGCCCATCTCCCTGCAATGGACACTGTGCCCATCTCCCTGCAATGGACACTGTGCCCATCTCCCTGCAATGGACACTGTGCCCATCTCCCTGCAATGGACACTGTGCCCATCTCCCTGCAATGGACACTGTGCCCATCTCCCTGCAATGGACACTGTGCCCATCTCCCTGCAATGGACACTGTGCCCATCTCCCTGCAATGGACACTGTGCCCATCTCCCTGCAATGGACACTGTGCCCATCTCCCTGCAATGGACACTGTGCCCATCTCCCTGCAATGGACACTGTGCCCATCTCCCTGCAATGGACACTGTGCCCATCTCCCTGCAATGGACACTGTGCCCATCTCCCTGCAATGGACACTGTGCCCATCTCCCTGCAATGGACACTGTGCCCATCTCCCTGCAATGGACACTGTGCCCATCTCCCTGCAATGGACACTGTGCCCATCTCCCTGCAATGGACACTGTGCCCATCTCCCTGCAATGGACACTGTGCCCATCTCCCTGCAATGGACACTGTGCCCATCTCCCTGCAATGGACACTGTGCCCATCTCCCTGCAATGGACACCTGCAGGTTTCCCTGCAATGGACACTGTGCCCATGTCCCTGCAATGGACACCTGCAGGTTTCCCTGCAATGGACACTGTGCCCATTTTCTCACTCAAAACCACTTCTGAGGAAGTTCTGCAGCCACAGCACAAGGCCAATAACCAGCAGAGCCAGCTCTGAAGGGAATGGAGTCAAACCCATGGAGAATAACCAACTGCAATTTCCCACTGGCCATTACATTCTCTTCTCACACAAATCTTCATGTCAGCAGCACAGACACTTCACAGGAAAAGATACACCAGAAATCTCATATCCTTAAAACAGAGATTTTCTTAATTTATTCTAATACAGATGATGAAAAGTCTTCAAACCTGACAAGAGCTCATTAACATAGGCTTTCATACAAGACAGGAAATAAGGTTAAATACATATTTTTAGAAAAAATTAATTGCTGTTCAGGATCTAGACAAACACTCCCATCAACATGAAGAGGAGTTTGCTTGTAGAGAGAGTTTAGCATACAGTGCAAAGACTTTGTATGAATTTTACCAGTTATTAGCCTTTATAAAAATCAGGCAAAAAAATAAAAAAGCTTGGTTTTTGTTGGTTTTGTGTCTGTGTTTTTTTTTAAGATTGCTCTTATAAGGCCACGTAAAAAAAATAAAATTCAAAGGATAAAAGAGGAGAATGTTCCAGTGAGGGTCTATTAACTGCTAATTGTTTATCTCAGGCACAAAACAAAAAACAAAAGCCACACATTAGAGCAGAAAGTAGTCTCACGAGTTCAAAATCATTGTTTTTAAGAACACTTCAGTTCAGCTAGTTGAGTGCACTTGGGAGATGCCTAATTTCACAGTTTTCTAAAATAATTAATTCAGAAGGAATACTACTTTTACTAATATTAAAGTCCTGCACACTGAAATTTCAGATCAAGCCTCTGACAGATCTTAATGTTTCCAACAGGCAGTCAGTCATTCACCACTGCTCTGCACTTTGGCTTTCTGAGGACTGTACTTGGAATTTCTGCAGACTGAATAGCTGGCACAGAGAATTCAAGATGTAAGTAATTCTATTTTCAGCACTCCTTTAAAGAAAACCACTGCATATTTCTCCAGACCTGAGAAAACTTATAATCTTCTCACGTCATCTAAACAATAAACAAGTTGTCATGGGTATTTCAGACATTAAATTAAAAAAGTATCTTGCTCCACACTGCCATTCAAATATCTCCAAACTGTGCTTGCCCTATCAGCAACTGAGAAGAGAGAATGTACTTAGAAACAGAAGATGCCACACACAACAGAACCCAAAAATCACCAGAATTAAACACCAACAGGATGGAGGAAAGGTACCAGCT
>VYXF01001446.1:8616-26293 GCA_013397295.1 Polioptila caerulea
GGGGGATGCTGCGGCCCCCTCCCCGAAATCCCGAAATGGAGAAGAAGGGATGCGCTCCGCCAGGCTGCCGGCGAGGCCGCTGCGGCACGGCCGGGGGGATCGGGCTGCGGGATGCGGCGGCGATGGGGGCACCGGGAGAGGCGAGGGAGGCACCGGGAGAGGCGAGGGAGGCACCGGGAGAGGCGAGGGAGGCACCGGGAGAGGCGAGGGAGGCACCGGGAGAGACGAGGGAGGCACCGGGAGAGGCTCCGGCCGAGGATGCGGTGCCGGGCCGCTGCTGTCCGGGCAGCTCCGCATCCGCGCTGGGATGCCCTGAGCCTCCCTGCGCTGCTCCGCGGCCGGGCTGCGCACGAACAGCATCACCCGGGCTCGGGGCTGCTCGGTCACACAGGGAGATAGGCACGGGCAGTTTCTGCCGAGGAAAGGTGCGGGGATAAACAAGTGTTCTGGATGCTGCGTGCCTGGAATGGCTCCTGCTCGGCTTGTCCTTTAAATAGCGGCTTTTGGGGATGCTCCTCTCTGGCGTGGTGCTGTGAGAACGAAGCAGAGTTGCAGGGAACCGGGAGCTGCCGGCAAGGTACCCGAGTGCTCCTTAATTCTTTCGGCGTTCCTGGGTGTTTTGGGGGGAAACTGAGCAGGTTTGGTTAAGTGGGCAGGGAAAGGAAACATTGTGTGGGTGAAAGGCGATTGGAGAAGCCCTGTGTTTGTCGGAAATGTTTGCACGTAGATGTTTTGTTGGTCAAGTTGGTATTTTACAGGGGTTGGTAAATATATATATATATGTAATAGAGGGTACAATTACTTATCTGTATATAAAATATAATAGAAACTTGACCACCAAAAGCTTACGTAGAATCCCGAGTATATAAAAACTCCTTTAAATTTCCAATAAGTCAAAACCACTTAGTTGGAATAAATAACCTTTGAATTATGATGATGAAATTGATTTAACCAGAACTTTATCAGATGGGAACGGTTCCACAGTTAGCAGTGGAATGTGACTTGGTAATTCGGGTTGAATTGGATGACAAGAGCAATGGGAAGGCCTGTTTCTTTTCCTTAATCCTTTTTTTTTCTGGGATGAAAAAGGAAGTAATCATAGAAATAACAGCCTCCCTCTCAAGTGCGCTGGTTTGCATCAGGATGAATGTGGTGCTTTGAGATCCTTGCCTGCAAAGTGTGAGAAAACAAGGAAGTTATTTTGCATTTGTTATTTTACTTACTGTTGCTGTTTTAATTTTATCTTTTTTTTTTTTCTTTTTTTTTCTGTGTAAAAAATAAAAGCACTACAGTATAGCACTAGGAAGCATCTTGTACTGGGCCCCAGGGGACAGACCCGAGCCAGGGATGACTCAATAGGTCATCTCTTTTTCTAATTTCTCTAATTCTGTCTTTTATTTAATTACACTGAGAGCCTTTGAATTTTCCCTGTGTGTACATGGCTCTGTCTCACACGGGCAGCACAAATGACACGGATATTAGCATTTGAAAATATTACACGATTTTTTTCCTTTTTTTTAAATGAAAAGAAGCCCCTCTCTTGCAGTGATCTGCTGCAAGCTCTGCGCTGTGAGGAGTTGCATAATAGCTCCGTGTACAACCAGGAGAGCAGAGCATGTGCTGGGGATGCTGGGGACGCTGGGATGGACGGGATCTGCAGTGACATCCCCCCCTGCATCCCCACCCAGCCGGCAGGGAGATGTGTTCCCCGCGGGGCTGGCGAGGTTTTGCCTTCCCGGTTTATCCCAGCCCTGCTGCCGGCTCACGTTGGAGCATCCCGGTGCTGCTGCGGGAGGATTCCTGGGGACATAAGCAGATTACAGTGCTGGAGGAAGTGCTGGCCGGCCTTCAGTAGGTGACGCTCTTCCCTCTCCCTTCCTCGGGCTCCAGGCAGGGCCCCGGGGGCTCTGGGCAGTCCCGGGCCCCTTTGTTCTCCGCAAAGATCCCCATCAGTTCCCCTGGCTCTCCTGGAATCGCTTAAGTGCTACCCAAGCCCTGCCTCTCCAGCATCCCCCTTCATCCCAGTCCCAAAATCAAATATTCGGATTGCTTCCCTTATTTAATTATACAGCGTTCTGGATCTCTGCAGCTGTCACTCTGCTCCCCCTAGGATATTTACAGGCTGTTTTGTTTGGTTGTGCTGCGATATCCAGGCACAGGAGGGTGAGTTAGGGATGCTATTTCAGGCCCTGCTTTGCCCAAATCTGTGTGTTTGTCCCTGCTGGATTGATTGGAGGAGCACAGATTTAAGGACAGAATGAATGCAGGGTACCCTGAACTTGGTCAGGGTATTGATTTAATGTGGGCTGGACAGCCTTGATACGAAATGGGTTTATAGGGTGAGTATTTATATAAAGAAAAAGCATCCAGTGCATGGGATGCAAACAAAACCTGTGGTCCTTGGTGCAGGATCAGCACTGCTGGGGTTAACCCAGATTTCCTCACGGAGCCATGCTCAGAGAGACACATGATTGCTGTCTGTACCAGGGAGGGACAGAAAGCTGCCAGCAGGAGCAGCCTGCTCCGTCCCTCAGGAGCAGCACTTGCTTTTCCCGGTTTTCAGGCCCCACGTCCCTCCTGTGCTGTCTGATCACACCAAATCCCACAGTGTGTGATAGCAGGGAAACTCTGGCCACCTCTGGGCCTGTCCTGGCCAGGCCAGCGTGCTGCTCCCTCACACCACAGCCTGCATTTCCTGCAGCACGCCGCCTCGTCCTGCCCAAAATGAGCTCATCCCCTTCGGGCCTCAGCTCCAGGGCCCTGCAGCGCAGCAGAGGGGCTGGGTGACACCTGAGTGTGGCAGTGACACAGTGACAAGGACTGGGGTGCCAGTGACACCTGAGTGTGAGGGATGCAAGGGCCTGGTGTGCCAGGTAACACCTGAGTGTGGCAGGGACACAGTGACAAGGACTGGGGTGCCAGTGACACCTGAGTGTGAGGGATGCAAGGGCCTGGTGTGCCAGGTAACACCTGAGTGTGGCAGGGACACAGTGACAAGGGCCTGGTGTGCCAGGTGACACCTGAGTGTGAGGGATGCAAGGGCCTGGTGTGCCAGTGACACCTGAGTGTGGCAGTGACACAGTGACAAGGACCTGGTGTGCCAGTGACACCTGAGTGTGGCAGTGACAAGGGCCTGGTGTGCCAGGTAACACCTGAGTGTGGCAGTGACACAGTGACAAGGACCTGGTGTGCCAGGGACACCTGAGTGTGCAGTGACAGTGCAAGGACCTGCTGTGTTGTCACTCTGCTCCAGCCCTGCGTCCTGGTGGCAGCAATGACGCTGCAGTCCCCGAGGACAGGACGCTGTTAGGACAGATGACAGCAGTGATTTGCCTCATCAGAGTCTGGTGCTTTGGGTTAATCAGCCATTTTTGTGTCGTAGTGCTGTTTCCATCTCTGTATTGTGGCCTGGTGTTGTGAGAGAGCCCCTTTGCCTCCAGGCTGACATCACTGTTATCTCACAGCTCCTCAGGGACTGCAATCAGCCAGGCCTGCAGCTTTGAATCTCAGAAAGCCAAAAACCACAGCAGCCTTTCCCTCCCCTTCCATCTCAGGCTGTGCTGCTTGCCCTGCTCTTCCTTCTTAGGAGTTTTGGGGAGTTCATGATCCAGCAGAGATGGAAAGTAGTTTAGATCTTGCATGAAAAATGAGAATCTAATGCCAGAAGAGCGTTGCAGGGACAAAAACAAGCTGGTAGCTGAATTTGATGTCCCATAAATGGGATACTGAATCAAACTCTCCTTGTCTGATTTTCTTTCTTTTGTGGTTCCTTCTGCATTGCTTGTGCTGCTGAGTTGGTTGGAATAGTTCTGAGCTGCAGAACCTGTGATCTGGAACCCACAGAGAAAATAAGGGCTAAAGGCTCCACTAAAAATAAATCTGTAATTCATTTTTCTCCTAGTGCCTGTGGGTGAGGAAAAAAAAAAACAACCAACAAACCCAACCTCTCAATGTTCCAACACCCTACTTATCTGAGGGAAGGATCTATTATGTAGTTGTGGGGGTGGGATGGGAACTAGGTAGGGTTACAGAACAGCAGAGCTAAAATTAGAAGTTGTTTGATGTCAGGGAGCAGTGAAGATTGACTTGAGGCAGTTTCGGTTCTGCGTTCTGGAGGCTGCGGCTGCAGGGGCCCTTTGTGCCCCCACCAGGCTGCCCCCTGCCCTTCCCCTGGCTCTGGAAATGCGTGTCTCAGGCTGTGGGAGAGGGGAGGGAGGGGTTCCTGAGCTGTCACACCCGTCCCACCCAGCTCTGCTCCTCAGCCTTGTCCCTTCTCTGCCATGTAAAGTAACAGGCTGGTGAGACAGGGACGGCAGGGATGGCTCTGCCCTCCCTTCCAGTCCTCGCTGTGACACACACGGGTGACAAACGTGGGTGTTTGGGCTTCCTGGCTCCTTGATTACCCAGGGAAATGATGAAGCTGCTTAAATCACTTCCAATTTTGTATTGAAGCTGCAGAGCCTTGAAGAACTGCGGCGTGCAGCGACAACAAACTTCATCCTGTGGCACTGCAAGTGATCCCGAGTGAAATTGGATTTCCAAATCAATGCTTCCTCAAGTTGGAGATTAAACAGAACTATTTTCACAAAATAGTTCTGTTAAAGTTACATAATTGTGCTGCCTGACCTTCACATTACAGGTTCAAATGTTGCATTTTCAGTCTTTCCTGTCTTCATTGATTCCTCTGCGCCTACATCTTCCTTTGTGCCTTTTATTCAGGGGGAGCAAATAGGTGCTGATAATCCTTGGCTAAAAACCACCAGAGCTGACCCACATACATATAAATATGGCTCTGGTGTTTGGGAAAGGAGAGGCCTCAGCTCCTTATGAATTCTGCAAATGGATCTGAGGAATCAGAATGTTCCCGTCGGCCGGCGGTGCGGTTGGAAGAGCAAACCTCATTAACAGGTCGCTCATCTTCCCCTGCTTCCAGAACATTCTGACCTGCCCACACGTCCTGAACATTCTGCCTGTCCATAAAGAACAGTTTTTGCCCTTTCCCAGCAAGATGAGGCCGTGCCAGGTGCCTGGAAGAACAACTTGGAGCAGCGCTGGCAGGTTTATTTTGTAGATGGTTCTGTGGCACGCAGTCACTGAGGGGTTATTAGCAGGTTTTGTGCTCATTTCTCTGATTTGATGTTATTTTTTCTGCTCTTTTCCATAGTGGGAAGCCCTAGGAAGCAGTGAGGAGCCTAATCCGAGGGCACTGAAGTCAAGGAAAAGCTTTGCACACAATTCCCTTGGCCAGGCTGTGCTCGTGGGCCCCAGGAGAGGCAGAAATAGAAGCAGGATCAGCCCAGCACCAGTTTTTGTCCTGGGCTGCACAGGATTAATGCCTGCAGTGGCAGCAGGCTGTGAAGCATGACTTTTATTTTAGTACAAGTATGAAATGACAGTGGAAGGAGACCATTTGAAATAAAACCAAGGCATTTTGAAGCCCTCAATCCAAAGCTGGGTTTGTGTGATAATAGACTGGCAAAAGCATCCCTTTAATATTTTTGTTTCTTATGTGGTTGGCTTTTGGCATCAAGTTTTGATTTAAATTTGGATAAACATCTGTAATTTTGTTCTCTAATATATAGGTGCATGTTGAAACCTCTCTGAGGACAGCCAGACAGAGCAGTTCTTTGACTTAGGCCATGAAGAAGCTGCACTTTGCAGAGTTTGCTGCCAGCACCCAGAATCTCTCCCCCAGATCTCTCCTTGGGCTGCAGATTATTTTGGCTAATTGAATCCTAATCGTTTGTTTTGCTGGGAAATTGCCTTCCCCTCTTATCAGATGGCAGGATCACCTTGCTCTCTGTCTCCAGCCCCAGAAATGTCAAGTGAAGGGCAAACTGCTTGGAATGGCTCTGGAATTCTGCAGCCTTGGCTCACTCAGGGCCTGGAGCTGGGGCCAATGAGGCAGCAGTGGGGCTGTCCCAGAGGTTCTTTTCCTCACTAAAAAGCCTGAAAACGTGGAAAATTCAGCCAAGAAGAGCTGAAATGTGGAGCTGAGGCTGCTGGGTGCTGTTTGACTGCTTCCAAAGGGAAGGAAGGTGCTGGCTGTGGGAGCTGGGAGCCATGAGAGGCTGTTTGTGCCTGGATCTCTCATTGACCATTTTTATCCTGATGTTGCCTCTGCCCCACTTTCCCTGCCTGCAAAATGAGGCAAACCAGTCTCCCCTTCCTTCTCCCTCTGCCTGGAGCAGAGATTTTTATGGGAGAAGTGCTGGAAGGAGGTGTTGGACAGAATTCAGTCTTCTCATCCTTCTCCCTCTGCCTGGAGCAGAGATTTTCAGGGGACAGGTGCTGGAAGGAGGAGTTGGCCAGTGTCCCACAGTTTTAGGTGTCTGATTCACCCTGTGTGTGTTGATAGTTGTGTTGGACTGAAGAGAAGCACTCAGCTGGAATTTCTGCTTCATTTTTGCTCAGCAAGTGGGCAGGGGCAAGGCCTGAAAGAAGCAAAAAATTTGCTATCAAAACCCTTGTGGTGCTTCCTAACAGGATCACTGTGTCCTGGTCAAGGCCCCTTCTGCTTTTCCCAGCTGAAATTCAGGATTTCTCTCTATTTTAACCAGTTCATGGTGTTCTTTGGTTAATGGAGCAGCTGCTGTGTTTTTGCTTGAACCTTCCCCCAAATGCCTCCGAGTTCAGGCCTGGTTAGAAAGTGCATCAATGCCATTATTATTTTAATTGATGCTTATTATGACTGGTGACTACTAATTTCAGGATTTTGAGCCTGTTTGAAGTAAATTATATAAGTTGCAATATAGCAGCAATAATATATCCAAGGATAGAATAGCCAAGCTCAGGAAATGGAGGCACCAAACCCAAAGTGCTGCACAAAATTCATTTTCCTTCTGGGTGCCCTTGCAGAGCCACGTGCTGAACGCAAGATGCTGGAATGTTCTCTGAGCTTCTCCTTTCTTAAAGTTTTTCATTTTGGCCAGATTTAGGTCTGTGCTGTTGATTATATTTTACATTTTCCAGTGGTTTATTCCCCTGTAACCATTTTTCCAGGACAGAACGCTCTCTGTGGTCACAGCCAAGTGATCTGGGGGCAGATGCTCTGCTTTTTTTCCAACTAAAAAAAGATGCAAAATGCTGCCACTCTCCTTTGACAATGTCACAGCCACTCCACATTTGTGGCAGAGGAGCAGAGAAAGAGGAATTTGTGGATTTTTTGGGAGATTGATATATATGGGGTGTATATTTTGAATAATTTTCAAACCACTCAGAATACCAGGTTTGTTGGAATGTGGTTTGGATCACAGATAATTTCATGCCTTGGAATTGGAAGGAGAAAAATGGAGGAGAAAATGAGTGGAATGAAAAAGACTTTGGGGGAGAGAGGAGGTGCACTTTGAGCAGCAGCAAAGATTTGGGAACAGAAGGAATGTCCAGATATGCACATAAAATTAGAACAAATTAGCTGGAGGGGGAACACACAACTTGTTTGGTTCAAGAACAGCTCCCTCTAATTAGAGTCATTCCCTTAATGAAATGTGAGCAAATCAGGCTGTGTTTAAAGGACAGGAGGAGGAGGAGGCCAGGCCTGAGGACTGCAGGGACCATTTGCAAGGTCTCAGCCGTGGCACAGGGAGGACACCCGAGATGCTGTGAATTCAAAGGTTTGCACTGGGGACAGAGGAGTTTTAGAGCTGCTGGAGAGGCAGAGCTGTAATTTTGGTGTATTCTGAGCCCACAGGACCAGAAATAAAGCAGCTCTGGAGATGTGAAAGCAGTGCCCTTTGCCCCTGAGGAGGTTGGCTTGTGGCTGTGCAGCCCTCAGAGCTGGAGTTGGGCTTTTTCAGAGCTGTCAGCTGCTGGAGGAATGTGATGCACAACCTGATGCACATTTTGGGAATGAGGCTGGGGAGGCAAACCCGTGCTCAGCTGCAGGCCATGAAAGAAGGATGTGTCTGGAGGCCAGGGCTCGCAGAACCTGAACAATATTCAGTGGCTGCTCCAGGGCACTAAAGCTGCAACAGTGCTTCAAATACCTGCTGTATTATTTTTCCAGCAGGAAGAACAAGGTCCCCGTGGATTCTTTTCTGTTTCAAAGGCAGCTGATAGCACAACTGATCTGGGAAATAGAGCTGTTTCTAAAATCGTGTTGTTTTACAGCAAAAGAGGCTCTTGAAAACAGATTTGCTGTGCTGGGAGATTTTCATGCCCCACCTCCAGTTTGGAGGAAGAGATTCCATCCTAAATAGTCAAGATGGACAAAGGGGAGAAGAGAGGAAATGGAATTCATCCTGGTTTGCAGATGAGGCACGTGGAGATTAAAGGTGTTTTTCTTTCTAATGTGTTTATTAATAGCTGTGAAATAATTCCCTACTGGAAGCTTGGCTGAAGAGAGCAAAAAATTGTTACAGTTTAAACAATTCTCTAAAGAGAGCAAACTCTACTGAAGTAAGAGCCAGGCTGAGAAATGCAAACATCCATCCCCATCCCCTGCACCTCTCACAGGGGACTTGCCCAAAGCCACAAACTGAATCCTTACGATTGTCCCAAAACAACCTGTGCCTTGCTCGTATTTGGAGATACTAGAATTATCCTGAGCACATCTGTACTTTCAAGGATCACAGCCCAGATTAGGAATTTGGGATGATTTGGATGAGCCCTTGCAAGATTTCCCACATGGAACTCCACATCACATGGGTGTCTGTGTGTGTCTTGGAAGTTTTAGGGACAAAATCGCAGCAAGTCAGACAGATCCTTGAAATCCCTCCAGCAGCCCTAACAGCAATCATTGCAAACCTTTAGAGTCCTGCCTTGCTGCAAACTGGGCTGCTGCCTCTTTAAAAAATGGAACTTACAGAAAGCAGAACTAGAGACTGAAAGAAGTGTGATAGTGTTGAGATATTGATCCAGGCTCCTGCCAGTGGCATGTCCTGTAGGGCTGGGAGTTGGACTGCAATAATCCTTGTGGGTTCCTTCCAGCCCAGGATGTTCTGTGGTTCTGTGATTCTCTTTTGTCTTCATGAACAGTTACCTATTGCTGTTGATGACCATGACAAGTGAACGAGTTCATTCCATTTCTTTCCTGCTCCTGGCTGTGAGGATTTGACTTCAGCCTCCTTTCTTTCCCACAATTTCAAATAATCCCATTGCTCATTGTTCAAAAAAAAACCCCAAAACAAAACAAAAACCCCAAACCTTTTAAAAGAGCTTCTCTTTCTCATCAATATTTACATTCTTCAAATATTTGTTGACCACTCCACTTTGTTTACCCTTCAAGTCTGTTTCCACAAACGAGCCTCATGAGTGCCGTGATGTTTTTGTTGCTTTCCTTTGAACTCGTTGCTCTGTAAGAAAATCTTTCTGGTTGTTTGCCACCCTCCTAACGTGTTCCTGGTTGGGATTAACTGATCATACAGAGCAAATATTTCATCATTCCATGAGGTGTGATTGAGCAGCTCCGAGTCACATCAGTCCTCCCTGCTCCTGTATCATGTTGCAGGAACATTTTTCATTTGCTTTCTGTTCCTTGCCCATCTGTGTTGCTTTCTTGCTTTCTAAATTCTTTAAATTGCTGCTGGTGGCTTTGTTTCCTCTCTTGCACCTGCCTGGAGCAGGTACAAACCCAAGGACAGCAGCAGGATTTTGTTCCTGTTTTTCCCAGACGGGAATCAGGCACAGCCTCTCTCTGTTTTTCCCCAGACAGGTTTGTGTGTGTTTCTGCACACTCTCAAGATGACTCACATTGTTACCTTCTGCATTGTAGCACCTCCGTGCAGAAGAAGGCCTTTCCCAGAGTTTGTATTTGGAAATGCCCGCGTGTTGAAGGCAAATATTTCTATTTATTTTAAATATTTCCTGTTGCTGCCTGCTGTCCTAGCAGGGCAATCGATGGCTTGTGTTGCCTGATGAGGTTTAGGAGGGTGTACAGCCCCTCAGGGTGAACAGTCAGAGCTTTGTGGGAGCGAGGAAGTGGAATTTCGAGGTAATTGGGATGTTTATGTCCACGCTGGCTGCTCTGCTCCTTTGTCGTCACAGAAGGGCTCCCTGGTGCTTTGCACCGCGGGGATATTTGATAAAGCTGTGCTCGGGGTGCCGGGGCTGTGCAGCAGCCCTGGGTATTTAATAAAGCTGTGCTCGGGGTGCCGGGGCTGTGCAGCAGCCCTGGGTATTTAATAAAGCTCTGCTCGGGGTGCCGGGGCTGTGCAGCAGCCCTGGGTATTTAATAAAGCTCTGCTCGGGGTGCCGGGGCTGTGCAGCAGCCCTGGGTATTTAATAAAGCTCTGCTCGGGGTGCCGGGGCTGTGCAGCAGCCCTGGGTATTTAATAAAGCTCTGCTCGGGGTGCCGGGGCTGTGCAGCAGCCCTGGGTATTTAATAAAGCTCTGCTCGGGGTGCCGGGGCTGTGCAGCAGCCCTGGGTATTTAATAAAGCTCTGCTCGGGGTGCCGGGGCTGTGCAGCAGCCCTGGGTATTTAATAAAGCTCTGCTCGGGGTGCCGGGGCTGTGCAGCAGCCCTGGGTATTTAATAAAGCTCTGCTCGGGGTGCCGGGGCTGTGCAGCAGCCCTGGGTATTTAATAAAGCTCTGCTCGGGGTGCCGGGGCTGTGCAGCAGCCCTGGGTATTTAATAAAGCTCTGCTCGGGGTGCCGGGGCTGTGCAGCAGCCCTGGGTATTTAATAAAGCTCTGCTCGGGGTGCCGGGGCTGTGCAGCAGCCCTGGGTATTTAATAAAGCTCTGCTCGGGGTGCCGGGGCTGTGCAGCAGCCCTGGGTATTTAATAAAGCTCTGCTCGGGGTGCCGGGGCTGTGCAGCAGCCCTGGGTATTTAATAAAGCTCTGCTCGGGGTGCCGGGGCTGTGCAGCAGCCCTGGGTATTTAATGAAGCTCTGCTCGGGGTGCCGGGGCTGTGCAGCAGCCCTGGGTATTTAATAAAGCTCTGCTCGGGGTGCCGGGGCTGTGCAGCAGCGCAGAGAAGCTGCGCCAGGCCGGCAGGACAGATGGGTAAGGGCAGGAGAAGAGCAGAAATCCTGCAATTTCTGCTCGGTGAGGGCAGCAAGGAGCAGCCAGGGTTAACCGGGCGATGTGGGCCATCCTTAAAGCGACAGCGGGAGCTTTTCTCCCCGGTGGGCAGCAGGCAGCTCGGATGCCAGAGCCGGGCAGCGCCTGGCAAAGGCGGCTTTGTTCCAGCCATGCCAGGCCCTTATCAGAGCGGGGAATCTTTCTGGGAACTCCTCTGGCGGCCGTGAAATGCCTCGGAGCAGCAGCAGCAGCAGCAGCGAGGTTCCCGGGTGGTTCCATGGGGTGCCCCCCGGCAGAAGCGCTGCGGGCTGCGGGGCGCTCGCCGAGGAGCGCGGAGGAGCCGCGGGCGCCTCCCGGGACGGGCGATGCGCTTACAGGTGGCCGTGGAATCGTTTAACCCCTCCTTTTCCACCTCCCAGGCAGGCGGGGGCTCCTTCCTTTGTGTGTGTGTGTGTGCTGGGAGGTCAGGCGGTTCCTCTGGAAAAAGGATGCGGGGCTGGGATGGAGCGCGGCTGGATGGGGGGATCTCGGTGGGGTGGAAGGGATGTGGGGGGAAAAGCTGGGGGAGGCTTAAAGTGGAGAAATATTCCGTCGTCATGGGGGCAGCGGCTGCACTGAGCAGCTCTGCAGGGTTTTTGGTGAGTTTTGGGGCTAGCCCAGTGGATTTCAGGAATCTGGAAAAGGGCCAAGCAAAGTTAGGGAAGTCAGCGGGAGCAGCGGTGAATTTGGTGGGATTAGAAATCAGAGGTGGCACAGGACAAGTCTGGAGGTAGAGACTGGGGAGTGCTTTGTAGAAGGCTGCAGGAGGCTGGAGTGTCTTTGGATAAACAGATGGGAACAGTTGGGAGGAATGGAGAAGCTGGAATAGCCATAGCAGAGTAACAGTGAAGCACACACTGCACAGCCAGTGCTGGAGAAAGAGATTGGAGCATGGATGGTTTTAGGCCAATTAGGACAATTTGCCTTCTCTTAATGAAAGAGCTGTGAGCTATTCCAGCTCAGTGCAGCCGGGAAGAGGGAGCAGAGGGGCGGTGGGTGGGGATGGGGCCTGTCTGTACCAGGAGGCTGCTGCAGCCCAGCCCCTGGCACAGCTCCGGTGCCTCATTCTGCTCTCCCCAATGGCAGCTATTGAAGCTTTAGCCAGATGTCAGGGAACTCTCCCTTTGTGCTGAGCAACTCAGGGTTGCTGCTCAGTTCCTGGGAGCAGAGAGGAGGTGGCTGTCTCATATTCCCAGTGGCATCTCAGGAACTCTTTTGTTTGTGTTGGGTTTGAGGTGGAATTTTGGTGCTGCTTGTCCCTTCTGGCCGCCCCTGCAGTGTCACTGGAAGTACAGGGGCATAACATTTAACTCTGTCCTGAGGGAAGAAAAGAAGGATAAATAATGGAGGCACCACTGTGATGATTTCACAGGGATCTGTAATTAGTGTGAGCTCCTGTTTCTGTTATTTTTCTTTGTGTGTAGGGCAGCCTTCCCTGGTTGACCTGTTTTGCTTTTCCCTTCATCCTGCCTGAAAGTGGGAGCTGATCCTGCTGAGATGCACTCAGGCCCGTGTCTGTCTGGTATCCCCAGCCCTCAGCACGGTGCTATAACCCAAATAAATGCAGGAGTTCCTTTTATTAGTGCTCCATCTCAGAGACATCTGTTGGCATTATTGATGTGCCCGTTAATCTTCATTTTCAGGCGCACTGGCTGCTGGATCCATTATCTGTCAGTGCAGAGCAAGGGCTTCTGGGGTGAAATATGCACCAGAGCAGGGGAACAGAACATGCAATGGCTCCACAGGAAAAAACAGATGGATTTAGTAGCAAGCAGAGGCTGACAGGGAACTTAAGGTGTGTGAGTGTCTCTGTAATACATGGTTAGAAATTCCAGACAGGGGATTTGTGGCTGGGCAGCTCAGCCAGCCTTTCCCACTGCATCACTCCAAACTGGGATCTGCTGCCTGTCCGTGATGCTGTGTGCTCTCCATTTATCCTGACATTTATCCTGCAGTGCCTGTCCGTGCTGGGATGGGATTCTCTGGCCTCAGCACTGGTTCCCCTTGTGCTCCTCCTCATTTTTACGGATCACATTGATTTAAAGAAGGTCAGAACTGCCTTAGACATCCTCATGGGCATCACTGTTTTTCCTCAGGGATTGGGGGCAGTCCATGGCAGTGGCTGATGAGGAAACCATCCAGACAGGTTCTGGCCATGCTACAAATGCTTGTCCTGGCTGGTGGAGGCTCCAGCTCTCACTCCAGCCCTGGCTGATGCCAAATCTCCCCAGAGCCTTTTTCCCTGCCATCCATCCCTGCTCCTGGCTCTCCACGTGCTGATTCTGGGATTGTGGTGTTGGGGACAACAGGTAGGGCTGTGTTTCCTGGGTGAGGTGGGACCTGCTGCTGGTGAATGTCTTTAATTCTGTGTGGTTCCTCTTGGGCAATTAAGGAGAGCTAATTAGCTCCTTTTAGTGCAGCCTCCTTGCAGAGGTAGCTGACCTCTTGTTAATCCTGGATTAAGTTCTTACTAAGAACTGGCTCTTTGTGTGTCCCAGTTAAGATGTTGACACTTTGTTCTCTCTCTCCCCTTGTTCTCCTCCTCCCCCTCTTCCTCCCCATGCCTGTGAGCACATGATTCCCTGCCTCCTCCGGCCCCCACTGCTGCAGGAATCCATGGACTCTGTGAAAAGGCCACTGCCAGCTCACAAAGAGTTTTCCTTGGTCTGGCACCTGTCTAGGAGCCCATTTGCCACAAGGGAAAAGGGAGAGTGCTTCTTGTTGCTTGACAGGGTGAGATTCCTGCGGGGTTTGAGGAGTAGCACCCATGGGCTGAGCAGGAGTTAGCAAACAGGAGCAATATCCCAGCCAGAGAACTCCCCCTGTCCCGTGCTGTGCAGTCAGGAGTCCACCCAGTCACTCCTAAAGGGGGTAAATAGCAGAAAAGCAGCTGTGGAACGAGCAAAAAGCAAATTAAACACGTGCAAAATGCTAATTATCACCCAGTTACCCACTAGTGCTAATCCTGCTTGCACATCTGGAGGCTGTAGCACTGAGTTTTCCCTCGGGACATCTTTTCCCTCAATGTTTCTTGACATTTCCGATGTGTCTTGTTCGAAGACAAGGCTGGAAATACAATGAAATTGTGTCCCCCTGGTTCTGTTGTGATCTCAGCTGACAAGCAGAGATGTTGGGGAGCATCTGCCCCAGTGGCTTTAAGTTTTCAAACCAGATCATATTGAAGGTGGGCAAAGAATTCCGGAGGGAAATGAGAAACCCTACATGTTTACCAGTGCAGGTGTTCATTGTTGCCTGACGTTCTGCAGACAGACTTTTAAAGGCTTCTTTTTGTTCTGCCCCGCTGGTGTGGCTTACAGGGAGGGTAGGATTGCCCTGGCTGCCTGGAGAGTTGATCCCAGCCCCACCTGATGGACATCCAGGCCCTGCTCTGTGTCCCACGGAGCTGTCATCAGCCCCGGGCTTTAATTACTCGGACAGCGCCTCATTTCCTCGGCGCTGGGAGATGCAATATGCATGGGAGTGCTTGTGTTACAGGCAGCAGAGCAGCCCTGCAGGCACGGAGGGGGCAGGCTGGGGAGGGACGAGGGGCTGCCTGCATGGACACTGAAGAGCCTGACACAGGTGTGCCCGAAATCGGAGCATCCTCGGAGGGAGGGATCCCCAGATGTGACTCTGCTCCTCCTGCAGGGCTTGGTGGGGCCGTGGTGTGCAGGCTGAGCTGTGGGACCGTGTCGTGCTCAGCAGGCAGATGCTCACACTGCCCTTCACACTTCAAATAAAGTCCTTGTCTTGAGCCTTGAACACCACAGCGGTGCAAGCGAACCCAGCTTGCATAAAATGCGTTCTTGCAGCTCTTGAACAAGACAGGAACTTGCAGCTTTATGTCCAGAGGAGCTTCCTTAAAGGCTCCTAAAAATCCTCTCAGAGCAGTATTATCTAACCTGTCTTCATTGCCAGGTGCTGCAGAAATGTAAAAACTGTTTGGCCTTCCCAGAGTTTTGGGTGAAACTTTGCAGATCTGCTGAAGTCTGTAAAGCTTTTGAGGTGCTGTGTGGTTTTCCAAATTCCCCATGACTTTGCCCCTTGCACTCCATGCCAGATAAGCCTAAGAAGCTTTTCTCTAAGTAAGTCTTGCATTTTTACTACTGCTCTTACAGTGCTTTTGGAAGCAGGACTTTTGTTTTGTTTGATTCATCTTCTCTGCTGACAGTCTGAAGGGTGGGTTAGACTTAGCCTCATGTCTATCCTGCCACTCCATGACCTGCTTTGAGCCTGTATGTGCTCCAGATCTGAAGTAGCCATTATATTGAATTGATCACAGCATTTGGGTCAGTGTAACTCATGTGACTATTGAAAAATAACATCTGTTCAAACCTTAATGGTCATCCAGACAAAATATATCAACATTTGCGGGGGCTAGGAATTACGTTTTTAACTATTTTCTCACTTCCTGGAAGAGAAAAAAAAAACCCACTGACAGATCCTAGGCTGTAAAACAAAATGGAACCATTCAGATATCTGATTCCAAGTCCTGTTGAATGCAAAGTGTGAGGCTTGAATTGATTCTGGTTCGAGGTACAGAACAGTGTTTGGGAGAACACAAACCCTTGCATAATAATGCTTGCCACAGATGGGTAATTGAGCCTTGAATTAGTTACAGTGGTTAGTTTTGTTTGCTTCCCAAAATAGGTTCCTCTTGTCTAGTCAGGATTCATCCAGCTTCAGCTTTCAGCACTTCCAGCTGGTACCCAGTGGGATCAAACCTGGATTCTAGGAGAGCATTTAAATTTTGCCATTCCTTGGCCTCCAGGCTGTGCTGAAAGGATTCAGTGCCACTGCCTTTAGTGCTGGTTGCTCTTATCTGAGTTTATCCAGATTATCCACTCACTGAACCTGGATACAATCCTAGACGTGGTGTTTCAGTGGGAATCACCCCATCCTTGCTTCTGCCTTGGGCACAGGGAGTGGGAGAATTTGAATGTAAAGTGTCATTTCCTTAAAATAAATTTCTAATTCATCAGCTGGCAAATTTTGGGGAGCATTTGAAACAACAAAATTGTCATCAGGTGATGGATGCAATGAACTTATTGGAACAGTGGCACATAAACAGTGAATTCATGTGCACCTGGGTGTAACATCTGAGTAAAATGAAGTTGATGGCACTGCTGTGGTATCCAGACAAAGGTGTGTGTGGTGCTGGTGTTTTCAGTTTAAAATCTTGTGCAGCCTTTGAATTGCACTGGTCTGAGCCTGCTGGAGCACCTCCTGCTCCCCCCTGATTTTGATTCTAGAGAAATGATGGATAATCAGCCTTTTGGGAAGATGCTCTTCTGGGAATTAGCACTCCAGGCTGGGACTGATGGTAAAGAGAAGGGAAAATGCTCAGCCCTGGGTATTGAAGGGGCAAAATGCAGCAAAAGCAGGCAAAGGGCAGAGTGATCAGTATTTACACATTCAAGGAACAGCTCCTCCTGTTGTTGGGGGGAGCAGTGTGGCCCTGAGGAGGTCATTCACAGCATCCTGACTCCAATAATTCACTGTAATTCCACATGTGTGGAATTTCTCTTGTGCTCAAGTCAGGGTTGTACAGTTCCAGTGCAGTTTTCTGCACTATTTCCTTGCACACACAAGGCCTGATTTCATAGACTGGGAGGTAGAGTGCAAGCTGGGTGATTGTTTTGCTCTCTTATAATCCTTCAGTTTAATTTTTATTGCACTAAGAGGGATTTATTGTCCCTTATTTATTGTATTGAGAGGGACTGAAGGCCATCTCCTTATTCTGGAATAAAGCTGTCCCCAAGTAAGTTTGGAGGGATACAGTGTCCTCAAACATCAGGTAGTAATGCTGAAAAAGCTGTAACTTTGCTTGATAATGTTTCTTTAAAAATCCCAGGCCTGTTTACACACGGATAAGCACGGCAAAAGAAAAAAAAAAAAAAAGAAACCAAATTAGCTTCCTAGACCGAGCCGGCTAAATTGAGTTGAGGTCACCTTAACTCTGAATGAGCGTTGTTTAATTCAGCTCAGATAATCCACGCGGCCACTTAATGAGGGTTTAATTCTCCTGGCTGTTCTTGCTTACACGCTTTGAAACTTTCTCCCAGCAGCGCGTGTGCGGCAGGGAGGACAAAACACAGCGTTTCCAACCTGTCGGATTTTAACTCGTGGGGGTTGTTGGAAGTTCTTGAAAAGGCTTTAGGGTCGCTTTTTTTGGGTTCCTCGGGGGAGATGCGAGCGGGGCGGGCAGGGCTGGGTTCATTATGCAAAGCGCCTTGCACACAGGGAGGACAAACAAAACGTTTCCAACCTGTCGGATTTTAACTCCTGGTGTTGCTTCAATCCTTGAGGAGCGTTTGGGGTCTCTGCCAGGGGGATGCGAGCGGGGCCGGCAGGGCTGGGTGCATTATGCAAAGCGCCGCGCACGCAGGGAGGACCAACACAGCGCTTCCAACCTGTCGGATTTTAACTCCTGGTGTTGTTTAAATCCTTGAGGAACGTTTAGGAGTCTCTGCCGGGGGGATGCGGGCAGGGCTGCATTATGCAAAGCGCCAGCGTTTCCAAGCCGTCGGGTTTTTAACCCGCAGCGTTCGCCGGAGCCCCGCAGGAGCGCCTGGGGGTCTCGCCGGCGTTCGGGGGGGATGCGAGCGGGGCGGGCAGGGGTGGGCGCGTTATGTAAAAGCGCCGCGCAGGCGTGCGCGGAGCGTGTGCGGCCGCA
>VYXF01001446.1:26808-54738 GCA_013397295.1 Polioptila caerulea
TTTTATTTTATTATATTTTTATTATATTTTATTATATTTTATTTTATGGTATCTTATTTTATGATATCTTCTTTTGTTATATTTTACGTTATTTTTAGTTTATGTTATTTATTTTATTTCTTCTCCTTGTTCTCTCCCCCGCGCACGTGCCCTGCCTCTCCTGCAGGGCGGAATTGCTAAAACAGCCTTTTCGATTGTTCAAAACAATGGGCAAATCTGATTGTTTGGGTTCTTCTTTTTTTTTTTTTTTTTTTTTCTTTCTGCCTTTCATTTTCCCTATTTATTGCAGCTTCCATTCCCCTCACCCCCTCCTCGCTTCCCCTTCCCGGCCCGTGTCCCCCATCCCCCATTCCCACGGGGACACTCATTCCTGCCATAACATCTGGGGCCGGGGAGAGAGAGGCAGGAGGGGGTCAGAGCTGGATGCGTCACGGGGCTGCTGCAGGGATGTGCTTGGGTTTGTTTGCCCATGTGCTCTCCCCTGCCTCTACAAGGGCTCGTGGTTCCGCTCTGCCTTCCTCTCCCGCTGTCTGTGTGTTTGCACTGATGGGGAGAGGCAGGATTTGGTTTGGGCCGCTTGTGCAGGCTGTGCTCCAGAGTCTATACAGGTGGCTTCTTCTTTTTTTTTTTTTTTTTTTAATTTTTTTTGGCAAGGGAGAACAGTAGGAAGTGAGGATTCATTGCACTGTGTGTGTTCACAGACAAGGAGAATCTGCTGAATGCCCTAAAAAATTGCTTTTTCTTAGCTTGCTGCTGGCTGGCATTGTCCTGTGCATCATGGAAGTGCTGGTTCAGAAAAGAGAACATACTCCTGTTCCCTTGCTCCATCAAATCACGTGCATCTGCAGGAGAGGCTGGTGGATTTAGGATGCACCTTGTGGTTTTGACTCAGTAGGGTGGAAACTTGAGGTCCCATCTTCGGGGTGTATTTTACAGCAGTGCAATAACTTGGAGCCCCAAACATTCTCTCAGGGAAGGCCCCAGGTGATGAAGAGCTGGATGAAGCAAGAGAGAACCTGTTAGAGGGGGGGACAGGACAAAGGGCAGTTTGTGACTCTTGCACTGAGGGGTCTGACCCTCTCTGTTTTCACTGGAGCTGGTCAGAGCTGCTGCAGGGCTGGAGCAGAGCAGGGGCAACGCAGGGGAGGCCATCGATCAGAAATGGATGCATTGTTATTTTCAGAAAGGTAAAGGGAGGAAACATCAAGGGCTGAACAAAGGGAAATCGCTTTGATCCCAGCTTTGAAGATCAGAACATCTCCCATTAACTTGTGACGGCGCTGCTGACGAGCTGTGGGAGTGAGTGGGAAGATGCTGAGCTCCAGCTTTGTCTCCTGCTGCACAATATCCCTGTCCGCCCCCGCAGGGGCTGCCAGGCGTGCTCTGAGCCCTCCCCAGGCACACTCTGAGCTGGGCTTTGTGAAACCCCTGCCAAGGCTGGGCTGTGCTCAGGGGGACAGGGCTGTGCCTGGGGTAAAGTCCATAGAGCCTTGCTGGAGTTCCAGCAGGAGATGGGCAGCAGGGAAAAGTTCCTCTGGAGGGAATCTGGGAGTTGGATCACACCTACATCCCCACCCAAAAGTGGGCCTGGGTGTTTATCACCAGCTCTGTTGCTTTATCTCATTCTCCCTTGGAATAAAGCACATGTGACAGCAGCATTGCATCCCCAAACCACTGAAAGACTCTGCTGTTAGCTTGGAAACGACGAGGATTAAAATAAACAGGCTTGGATTTATTTTACTTTTTATTTTTATCCTTTGAGCTGTCAGGTTTTCAAAACTTTCCTCACATCAAAGATGGTTTAGCAGTGTCTGTTGTTGTTGTGTTTATTTTTTAAATAAGGCTTGGAGCTCTGTTCTGCCCCAGGTTCCAGGCTTGGAGATGTTGATGGAAGCATCAGATGTTGCAGTTCTTGCTGTTAATTACAAGAGCTGTTGACTTTGTGGTGGGGAGGGGAGGAGAACAAAGCCTGGATCTGTTCCTCCTTGGCAAGAACAGCTGGAGAGTGGGTGACCTGCTGGTGACTGTGGTGGGGCTGTGTCTGTCACCTACAGAGGGATGTGAAATTCTTACTTGGTGCTGTTTCCCTTTACTGCTTCCCAGATTTCAGTGTGTTATCCATCATACTTTGTTTTATGTGGCTTGCCTTCCTTTGGAGTAAAGGGAATGATAGTAATTTGTGACTGAGATGGGTGTTAGGGTGTGATGTATAACCCATGCTGGTTCCCTGCACATTCATGACCCTTTCCAAGTTGGGACTGGTGCGTTTTTGGCCTTTATTATTATAAAGATCTGTCTTGTTGTATTTCAGAAACATTCTCCAACTTTTCCTTGGGATTTTTGCAGTCACTCCAAGCAGGAGGGGAGAGGCTGCTTCCAAGCTGGCTGAGGGGGAGTTCCTGTGAGAGATGAGGCCGTTTGTCCATGGGTCTGTCTCCAGTGGTAACCAGGATCGGGTGATCCACGGGGACAATGACATGGTTAATAATGCATCTGCCCATCCTCGCACTGCTGGCTGTGGGCAGAAGGCAAATTCCTTCCTAATGCTTGCAGTGATTTGCTAATCCTCTGAGGCATAATAATTGCATTAATTTTATTTCATGAATATGTAAACATGTGATTGGATGTCATGGGAGGACAGCATTCTGCAAAATGTCAAAATAGAGTAAATCTTAAGCAAGGCTGGACTTTGCTGCTGAAAAGCATGCAGAAGGCAGACTATTTTTATGGTTCTTTTCAAAGCACTTGTCATGAAACACTCTTTGGTTTCTTCACAGCCCTGCAGGTGTCATTGCTTTTTTGACTTATTGCTTTCTCTTTTGTCTCTCTTGCTGGGAGATGTAATAGAAATCTAACATTTTGTTATTGCTTGTAGAGCGATGGCGGGCCCAGGGAATTGCTCCAGGATCTGTGCAGGTTTTCATTCTTGGATTATCAATCTGAAGGGAGTGTAGGTTGGTGATGGAAAGTTGTTCCCATCTGCTTGCTGTTTGGGAGACTGCATAATGAGCTTCTGAATCCCCTCGTTTTCCACTGATGTCAGACTGGATGGCAGAAAAGTATCTTTGTAGGCGTCTAATTAACCCCTCTAATAGCTGTTTCTGGGGAGAATTAACTCTTTTCAGTGCTACAGCCAGGCCTGAGGTGCCTTCTTGACCTTTCTGCTCTTTTCCAGACTATCAGCACAGTTCTGTGTTGTCCTCGAGGATCTCCTCTGGTCTTGTTCAGGGAAGTGTAGGCACGGGCTTGGCTTTGCACAGCCCATAGATTCCAGACAGAGAGACTTCAATATGTGCTCCAATATGTGCATCTTTACTGATCTGGGGACATATTGCTCAGCACTTCCAGAATTCAGCTCAAATTGCAGAACAAGCCCCAATTCTGGGCCTGGGAGAACTCATTAGCAGGTCGGTGCTGCAGGGAGAGGTGAGTAATTGCAGGATGACTCTTGGAAAGCAAATCCAAGAGAACTGAGGGAAGACTTGAAGGATTTTGAGCTTTCCAGATTAGGACTTCCCTGAGGAAATCCAAGGGGTTGAGACATGCACTGCAGGGAATGAATGGTGTCACTGGTGTTTCTCTGCCCCCTGAGAAGCTGGTGGTGGTCACAGCAGAGGTGGTGAGTGCTGTGTACCTGAGGCTGCTGCTTGTCCAGCTGAGCTGCTCTAGTTGCAAAATTCTTCGGTCCTTTTCCTGCTTCTGGCTGAATTCTAAGTTGTGTCCTGCAAGTGGCAGACCCAAAGGGATTTGCTGTGCTAATCTGTGTCACACTTGCTGTGGCAAAGCCCTTCTGGAGGTGGCTGCTGGCTCTTGGGGCACCTGGGGTTTGGGAAAGAACTGCTGCAGGGTGCTTGTGTTGATCCCAGTCAGATTTGTCTGTGATTTCAGATCTGGTGGGTTGGACAGACTTCCCTGTCACTTCAGCAGTCATTCATGCAGAATTCATTTAACAAGCTGCAGAAAAATCAGGTTTCTTGTCGAGTTCTCCATGAAAATGTTGGAAAGAGTTCCTTTATGGTTCTGAGAACACCACGCTTGACTTGTGGAATATCTTACCCAGAAGTGACTGCTTGGTGAAGCTCTGTCCATCACCTGGTTCAGATCCTTACAGGGAATACTCTGTTGGAGGAGGAAATTTGGCCTTTCTGTGTCTTGCCTGGTGTCTCAGGGCAGGATATGACCAGGGGCTGGTCCATGCATTGCCTAATGTTCTTTTTTGTCAGCTGAAGGAAAACTTGTAGAATCCCAGAATGATGTGGGTTGGAAAGGCCCTTAAGCATCATCTGTCCCATGAGCAGGGACACCTTCCACCATCCCAGGTTGTTCCAAGCCTCATCCTTGGAATTCCAGGGATGGAGCAGCCACAGCTTCTCTGGGCACCCTCTGCCAGGACCTCCCCACCCTCACAGGGAAGAATTTCTTCCATTTATCCAACCTAAATTTCCCTTCTTTCAGTCTGAATCTATTACTCCTTCTCCTATCAGTGCAATTTCTGCTATTCAAGATCCTGGCAGGCTACAGATTCCTTCCTGCTCTGCTGCAGATATTGATGCTTTTCCTCCCCATCTGAGCAGAGTTTGGCCCCTTCCCATCCACACCACACTCGCTGATGGTCTTTTGGTGAGGTTTCTCCTTTAGGGACAGCACGGACATAAACCAAGGAGACAAACTCAGCCTTCTGTGCTTTCAAATGCTCCGTGCAGGGATTTCCACCTCTGAGCAAAGGGGCTGCTGCTTAGGTGGGCTTGTTTGTGTTCTGGCCCTCACTTAATCTGTCTCATCTACTGAAGGCTACTCCGCAGGGGGATGCGAGTGCCTGAATGCACGCCGGGCAATTAGGTCTCTAAAGCGTTATTTATTACAATTATTTTTTTTTCAAAGTGGGTCAAGCCGTTTTGGCATTTCAGGCGTTGATTCCTGGTTCAATTGCAGGCCTTGGTCGCCATGGCAACTGCAGAAAGCGTTCGTCATGGCTGTGCCTTGGGCTGGATTCAAACTCTGCGAATGGGCAGGAGCAGGGGGAGTTTGGAGGGGCTGGGGCAGGGGCAGCCCTGGCCTTTCTGTGCCCATCCCCACTGTCACCGAGTCCAGTTTGCAGCCTCGTCGTTTCCTCTGTCTGTGGAGTCCTTCATGTGAGAAACACTCAGCTTTTCCCAGAAATTCAGCCCTCCTGGGTTTGATATTTGTGCCACTGACCTCAGGGAGAGCCCAAGAAGGAGCCCCTTGATGTTATTTTTCCCCCTCTGTTTCTGCAAAGCTGAGAATCCACACACACCTAACAAGATAGACGTGGATGGATTTAATCTTTTAAACGAAAAAACGAGCTTGGAGGACAGAATGTGCCCAAGGTTGTGCTTGGCAGAGCTGGCACCAGAACCTGTGGCTGTGGCAGTGTGAGCAGGGCAAAAATAAAATTGCCAGCTGTAAGCAAGTCAGTGCTGATGCTGCTCCTGTGCAGCTGCAGTGCTGGGGATTGCTTGTGGCTGAAAAACCCACCTTGAGGAGCTTTGTAAGACCATAAAAAGACTAAAATAGCACCAAACTTTCCAGCATTTTTCATCTTGTTTCACCTGCACATGATGGCAGCTGTATCCCGGTTTTGAGCTGCTCATTCTGAGCTTTAATTGAGCAGCAGCAAAATCTCACAAACTGCAAACTGAAAGCAAACAGAGCCTGGACTGAATTTGGCTTGGTCTTTACAGAGCTGCTCTAAACTCGAGCTCAAAGTGAAACCGTGAACTCACACGAACCAAAAATGAGACGGAGGCTGTGTGGGGTAAACTCAGGTTTTGTAGAACTGTAGAGGAAAAATTAGTAAATGTGTTCAGACAGATTCAGCCCAGTGATGTGCTGGTCAGGGACAATGGCTTCAAGTTCTTGCCTTGTGTTTTTGGGGACCTCTCGCATAAACCAGCTTGTGTTAACTCATGCACGCTGGGGGCAAGCAGGACCAATACAGCCTCAGAATGTAGAGGTTTTAACTAGAAGTCTGCTTTGTCTACAGTTTGTAAAAGTGGTAATTCAGAACCATTTCCATCTCTGCGACCACTCTGCTGGGCTGCTGAAATTGAGTTTAGCAGGAGCACAGGCAAGGTGAAACAAAAATTATTACTGGATCAGCTGAAAATCTGTGAAGGAACCTGATGTTTTTAATACTTCAATAAACCAAGAAGTCCCTGATAATTTTACTTTGTATTATCCCTAAACTGCTGCAGGCAGTGCTGCTGGGAGAATGATCCAGATCAGTTTTGATTTGTGTTTTGCCTCAATTAGTATTAAATCTTGAATATTGCTGCAGTTATTGCTGCACTGGTTTAGCATTCAATATTCCTGTGCCTTGTCCAAGGAAAGGGAGGGCACAGGACAAGATGTGACAATCTCTCACTTGGGGATGTGCCACTGCTCCTTGTGAAGAACCCCAAGCCAAGGGGGAATTGCTCTGCCTGTCTTTGCAGTGGAGCTGCCTTGGGGTTTAGGTGATATTTGAACAGGTTTTTATTGGTCTGTATCTATATTGGTCTATATTTATATTTCTTATCCTGCTGAGTAGAAATAGGTAACAGAACAGAGTTTACCTTAATTAACCACCTTCCTGCCTACAGAACATTTTACAAACCCATTTTCCCAAGCCTGATTATTATCTGTATGAAATTCCACCCTTTATAGTGGTGAAAGCGTCTTCTCAGGGGCTCCTGTGAGGCTCCATGCTGCTGTTCCTGCCTGGTGCCAGCTCCTAGGAAATCTGATTCTGGCCCTGTTTGCATAAGCAGCTTGGCTCTGTGCTTCCTGCAGGCTGTTCAGGGAAAGTTTCATCACTTGTGCGTTGACACAAGCAGTGAGCAAATAAAGGATAATTTATGAGACCAGTGCATCCAAAACCAAACCAGCCCCAGCCTGGTGACTGCTGGAGGAGTGTGTTACACTGGCTGCTCATATCTTGCTAATGCTTGTAAAATGGTTTTGGCATCTTCAGAGGTAAGGAGAGATGGATATGGTTTTTATCTGGGAATTAATGAAACCTCAGGCACGTGCTCAGCTCTTCTGGATTTTCAGGGAGGAAATGATCCATTTGGAGTGTCCTGCTGTGCATCATTGTGATTGCTCCATGCAGTTTGGCTTAAATCATGGCCCTTAAGAGTCTGATTGTAACAACTTGTTCAGTTCAGTCCCTTGCAGTTGTAATTCCTCCATCCCTCTGCTGCCTCTCCTGTCAGATGTGGCCTGTTTGGTGTTGCTCATGAGATTACAGGGTCCTGAAGAAGTTAGCACAGATCCAATCCTTGCATCAGCCCAGGCTCCTCTGTAACCTGCTGGCTTGAGCAGGACCAGCTGGAAAAGCCTGGAGGATGTCTGGACTGGTCAGAAATAGATTTGACTCCTGAAGGAAATGAGTGACGGAGGGAAAAATGGGTGTAGTGTGTGGTGTTTTGAAGAGCCTGGCAGGAAGGAGAGGCATCAAAAGAGAAGGAGCAGTGAGGAAATCTGAGTTTTCCTGTTCTGTATTAGTGTGCACGTTGCTGGCTTGCTGATCTAGGTGCTGGGGCATTTGCTGAGGAAAGAGGATAAGTTCCATTCCCCTCATGATTTCTGTGAAACTCTGAGAGGCCTTGCTTTTCCCATTGTGAAAGAGAAACTTCATTTTTTTAATTTTTCTTTTTAATCACAAAGGCTTTTCGGTCACAGCAAACCTTTTCCATGCCCAGCTCTAACTGGTGTGGGAAAGGATGGTTCTGTACAGGAAATGCTGCATTGAATGTCATCATGACTCCCCTCCCAGAGCCCCAGCCTCTCTGATGCTCTTTGATGGGGAGTTTTCTGAAAGGTGTGACCCCATTCTTGTGCATCCTGTTGAAGAGCTGCACTAATAAAGGAGAGGCAGAGTGAGGCTGTACTGAGAGCACGCTGACACCTCTCTCGTTCTTGAGTGCACATTTCATTTTTCTAAGCTCAGCTCATCATCTGAAACTCTGGGAGCCCGCAGCAGTCAGCGAGTTCATTCCTGTGGGCACTGCTCTGTGGTCAGAGGGGTTGCAGGGTGGGTGGAGAGAGGCACTGCCAGCAGTTCCTCTGCCTCTGGTGAATGAGACCAGCCTGAATCCACCGGGGACACCGGGTGCGTTTGTTCAGGAAGCGGCTTTGCCTGCTGTGCTGTGGGGAGCCCTGCGGCTGCTGCACAGCTCAGGGTGCAGCTGTTGCAGTTTGGAGGTGGTTTGGGGTGCAGCTGTTGCAGTTTGGAGGTGGTTTGGGGTGCAGCTGTTGCAGTTTGGGGGTGGTTTGGGGTGCAGCTGTTGCAGTTTGGAGGTGGTTTGGGTGCAGCTGTTGCAGTTTGGAGGTGGTTTGGGTGCAGCTGTTGCAGTTTGGAGGTGGTTTAACCCTGCTCTCTCCTCCCTTGCTCTCCCTGCAGTACTGCCAGTAACTCCAACCGCAGCACGCCCGCCTGCTCCCCGATCCTGCGCAAACGCTCCCGCTCGCCCACGCCGCAGGACGCCCCGGGGGACGCCATGGTGGAGAAAGGCTCTGACCACTCCTCGGACAAGTCCCCGTCCACGCCGGAGCAGGGTGTCCAGCGGAGCTGCTCCTCCCAGTCAGGCCGCAGCGGGGCCAAGAACTCCAAGGTGAGGGGCGAGCAGAGGGCTCGGCGTGTCCGCGGTGCTGGGCTGGCACCACTCTGGCTTTGTCCTCTGCCTTCTTTTTCTGACTGACTTCCCCCCTCTTCCCCCGTTGTATTTCTGGAGGTTCTCCTAACTCGGAGTCCTTTGCCTGGGTCAGGCTTCAGCACAGCTCTGAGTCTACAGCTTCCTGCAGTCAAGGTCCTGTTCCTTGGGAGGCTCCGTGGTTTTGAGAAAGACCTTGAAAATCAGCTGTTGCAATTCCTTTTTATCACCTGGATCATGAAGGGGCATGAAATAAATAAGGTTTCCCCTGTGAAGGGCCTGTGCGTTTCCCCAGTCCTATCCAAGCCCTCGGAGATCAGTTCAAATTGCACAGAATCAGTTCTGCAGCCCTCTGCCCATCCCTTCCATGGCTGCAGTGTCATGACTGGCTTGCCCAGGGTAGCTGATCTATTCCCCAGGAAGGTTTTGTGTCTTTGGACCATGTTAGAAACAGCCTTGTCTTTGCTGTGCAGTGGAAGAGGGTTTCAGGTTTGGCTCTAGGTTTTTGTGTGAGCAGTGGGACCTGGTAAAGCACACACGAGAGCCTGGGGTACCAAACAAAGCTTTGATTATAACCCTGGTATCAGTGATGTGTGAGCTGTCAGGAGCACTTGTGTTTGCTCAGATTTTTGAAGTGAGACGTTTCAGCCTGAATAATTTCACAGGCAGAACTCTGATGGCTTGTATAAAAAGAATTCTTAGATCTTTGCTTGATTTATTGCTGGATTGTGTCACAGACAAGAAATCTTCATCCCCTGCCCTTTGTGGCCACTCAGCAGAGGGAACAGGACTCAGTGGCCCACATTCTGATCTCTCACCACTACGGGGGGAGTCTGAGAGTTCAAAAGAGGGGGGGAAAAAGGGTTTTCAAGCTGAATCATTGGTGTTCTGAGGTTGCCCTTGAGGTCAGCCTGGCTTCCTGTGCACACAGTGACCTACAAACCCCGTCCCAGGGCTGGGTGACACCCTCAGCACGGGCCTGCCAGCACTGTGTTCCCAAGGGGAAGCTGTGGGATGGAGGCAGGCAGGGTGCAGGGCCTGCTGTGCTCACAGCCACGCTGGGGATGCTCACAGGGAAATGGGCTCCTTGGCAAGGGGGCACACAGAGAGGAGCTGCATCTCCCTGGCCCTCAAAATGCTGGGAATCAAGGTCGAGGGAGTGAGATTTTTACCAGCATGGTGACTACTAAAGCTTTAATTCCTTGTGCTTTCCACGAGGAAGAGGGGGTACAATGCTCTCCGTTGGGGGTGTGGGTTTTCCTTCTCTTGATCTGCGGGGTAATTTTTCTTCTTTCCTTAATTTCTCTCTTTTCATTCCTGCATGCTTTCTCTCCGATTAAGTCACACAAGCGCCTCTCCAAAGTAAGCCTTCTTTTTTCTCTCCTGTCCCCCACTGTAGAGCTGTCTCATCACTCAGGAACCCTCCCTGTGGTGCTGAGTGCTGACCCCAGTCAGGCATTCTCCTGCTGTGGCTGTGAGAATGTCAGCAAGAGCTCAGCCCCGTGCCTGTAGCTGGAAGCTGGGTTCACTTACATCACTGGCATCTGGCTGATATTTGCTCACACAGGCTGAGAACTGGCCTGTCCCCTTCAGCTGCTTCCAAATCATTTCAGCCTTTAAGTTCTGCTTTCCCCTCTCCCTTGAGGTGAGCTGCTGTCTTTGCCAGGGAGGAATCCTCTGGAGTTGAACAGAACCACGATCCCTTCTCTTTCCTGTCTTCTTCCTCCATGATTTCTGAAACAAGAGTTGCTCTCCATGACTTCTTCCCTGCTTTTCATGATGAGTAGCATTTTTGTGGCCAGTGATCTCAGCTTACTGCCCTTGCACACTCTCCTGTGTGATGTAAATATTAAAGATCAGTGATGTCAAATGAACCCAGCTTGAACCTGGTAGAACAGACCTGTCCCAAATGAATTGTGAGAATTCATGGGCTCGCTCTGAGAGGTGAGAAGTGGAAGATCCCTCTGTGGGTGCTTGAATTGGAGATAAGATCATTTGGGATTTGATCTCACACCTCTGTGCTACCCTCAGAAGAGTGGAAAAATCAGAAACGCAGGTGGGATGTTGTTGGAGAACGTGCCAGGCTGTTGGCATTTCCACTTTATGAAAGCAGAATGGCTTGGATGGCTTCACAAAAATCCACAAAATCCTTGTCTTGGCCTTTCCCCGGTGGATGCCTCAGGTTTCCTTCTAGGCAAGTTCTCAGAGAGCAGTGCTGGCTCACTGTGTTCCCTTGGTCGTGGTCCTTGTGACCAGCCTGACCTTGCATGATTCGCTGGTGTCTGCTGGAAGCTTCTTGACGTCTTTATTTTTGAGACAGATTGTCTTGTGCTTGGTATCTGTAGCTGGGATAACTGCAGAGGAGCACTGTGGGACTAAAGTCTCAAGGTGAGGTGTGAAAGAAGTGCTGTGGAAGGTCTGGAGTAGCAGAGTCCTGGCAGGATTGCTGGTGAGTAGAGGTGTGTGGGCCAGGACAGGCTGTGGTGAGCTGGAGGTGCAGAGGGTTTTAGGAGAGGGATTGCTGGGGAGAAGCCTGGAACAGAGGGGTGTCTGTGTAAAATGTGTGTGCAGTGCTGCTGTGAGGTGCCTGCAGCCAGCCCCTGCTTCTCTGAGAGGGAAAAACCCAACCACTGTGAGGCAGCTGGAGAAACTGGAGGGAAGGGGAGCCCAGATGAGTTCAGAGGGAAGGGGATCCCAGGCAGGACCCCCAGCAGCCTGTCAGAGCCTTCTGCCCTGCTCACACAGAATACTCTGAGTTGGATCCACGAGGATCCACAGCCTGGAGCTCTGTTCTGTGCTCCACAAGCTGCTTCCCCTGGCACAAATGAAGAATTTTCAGGCATTAAACCCCCTCCTTCTCCCCACACTGATGGTTCTTTGCTCAAACAGGGAGAGGTTAGGAACAAAAAACTCGAGGGCAAAGGTTTTAAACTCTCCTCTCCCCACCCATGTCCTGCAGGAAGGATGGTTTGGGTTCCCAGCCTGGCTGGCTAATGAGGTGGAACAGCTCGAGCCCATGAGTTTGCTGCTGTGTCGGTACAATCGCTGACAGATCTGCTTGAGTTCCCTGCCCTCTTTTGTCTGTGCTGTTCTGTGGTGCTGCAGCGCTGCCATCAGAGGGAGTGCTCCTCCAGGAGTTCTTAAGCACTGGAATTGCATCCCGAAGGAATCTTCCCACAGCTCCCTCTGCCACCCTGACCCCACCTCTGTGCCACAGACCAAGGTCTGAGTCAGCCTTAGGCTTTTCTGGGACAGCTTTCCAAACTCAGGAAAAACCCATCTCTTTGCTAGTAGCCAATGATGAAATATGTATTTTTTAAACTGTTTTGCTCTTGCCCGAGGATAAAAAAGTGGTTTCCTTCAGATTCTTTCCCATTCCTGTAGCTAATAGTGAATGCTGAGGATTAATATTAAGTCAGGGGGGAAAATATGAATTTTGGTGCAGGTTCTGGGGGTTGTAGAACAGTTTAGGTCGGGAGGGATCTCAGAAGATCTTTCACCTGCTCAAAGCAGGGTTAAATCAGCTTGATCTGAACCCTTGTCCAGCCACATTTTGCAGCCCCCCAAGGCTGGAGATCCCACAGTCTGGCCAGGCCCCTGCTCCAGTGCTTAACCACTCTTGTGAACAGGCTCTTTCCTCCTCTCCAAATAGAACTTCCCCTGCTCCAGCTTCTGACTGTTGCACCTTGTCCTTCCAGTGTGCCACGGGGAGAAGAGTTTGGCTGTGTGTCCTCATTCACCCCTCCCACTGGGTGGGACAAACCCCCTTTAGGTGGTAGTAATGAAATTCTGATACTTTGGGGCTGGGGTGAGGGTTTGGGGACCAAATTCCATCCATTTCCTTCAGTTATGGCCGTTTAGAAGCCGGGTGGGCAGCGTAGCTTTTGCAAGTGCACAGATCAGGAGAGAGGGCTCTGGAATCTGCTCTGAGCCTCTGCTTCCCCCAGTGTGGAAGGGATTTAGGGGTGCTCCTCGAGCTCTGTGGCATGTCACTCACTTGGCAAAAGGTTTCTGCTCCCCTGGGAGCAGCAAGGAGAGAGTTGTGATGCTGCTGCCAGTGGTGCTGAGGGGTAGAAGCTCTGTGTGGCTGGAGTTGCCAGGGTTTGATGTGTGACCTGTGTGCCCTGCAGAGCTGTAACCTTCCCTGGCAGTGCATGCAGGTGTCAGGTCACTAAATCCTGACTGTTTGGAGGCAACAGTTAAAGGCTTAGAGAAAATATTCCATTTTTCACATTCCTCCAAAGCTCTTCCTTGGTTACAGCCCCCATGTAACCATGAGCTCTGCTCTGTGCTCCTGTAGCATCGTCTCTGCAAACCAGTCCCATCTTCTCCCTGTCTGTGTGCAGCCCCCTCCTTCTGTTACTTATTTATTTTCTCTTTTCAGTTCTAATGCTTATGGTTTCTTTTTCCAGTATGACAGACTTAACCTGCTCAAAGTAAGAATATGTTTTTCCTTTTTCTTTCTTTTTACCCCCCCTTCCATTTTACTGCCTCTTGGTTTTCACAGTTCACATCTCCCTCTCAATGAGTTTTTAAAAGAAGATAAAATAGAAGAGAGATTTAAGGGCTGAGGTTGTTTGGATTTTGGACAAGCCTGTTGAACTTGGTGGAGGCAAAAGATGAGGTTTGAGTGTTGGTATAATTAAGGATAAAATTACATATGCCAGTATAATTATGGATGTCAGCATCATTTTTTTTTTGTGTGGAAAAGCTTAAAGAAGAACCTGCAGAGCTTCTTCATAGAGGACCCTTGATTCAGGGAAATTCAAATGTGAGGAGGGAAAAAAAAAAAAGTTCCTGCCATGAATGCAGCAGAGGGGACAGAAATCCTGTTGGGCTGTGCTGACACCACAGCATGGGCACCCTGATTTAGAAGGCACAGTGACAGCAGTGCCTCTGCTGTGTGTGTGCCAATTATAGTTTGATTATGAGGGTTTTTTTCCCCAGGAATTTCTGAGTTACGCCTTTTGCTCATTAAGGCAGACAGATGGCAAAACAAATCTGCAGGAAAATCACTCCATCTCCGGGCCCTGTGCTCCTGAGGACAAGGTGCTGTGTGCATGGTTCAGATTAATTACCCTGGTTCTTTTTTTAGTGTAGACTGGGTTGCATAAGGCTTTTTTCCACGTCCTACTTGCAGGGAGGGATGACTTCAGCTTGATCCTTTATGAATGGATCAGGTATGGCCAAGTATGGAAAAGAGTGGGAAGTAGGAGGAAGTGCCTGTGGTTGGAGGAATGGGTGTGAGATGTGAGCCGTGCTCTGTGCTCAGTCCCTCAGCTCATCTCCTTTCCCCAGGATTTAGGGAGAAGAGGGCTGCTCCTCTTTTCAATGTCAAATTTTTGTGTTTTAGCCTGTGTACTGTGTTACTGTGGGGCTTTTCATTCGAGACTGGGAGCTCTGCAGTGCATCCTTCAGAAATGTTGGCTCCAAGAGTGGGATCCAGTGAGGTTTTGGGGCTGGAGTGGCACACAGGGAACTTGGAGCAGGAAGATCCAGGGCTGGGAACAGGGCAGCCCCTGTATCTTCACAGAAATCTCTGCTCCACTCTGACCTCATTAGCACTTCTGCTCCTTTCCTGTGGCAGAACAGCCTGGCTGTCCTTGGTGGGCAGGCAGTTTCTGTGTCCCTGTGAATATTCCAGGGAATTCCCGGTGAAACTCCCGCAGCACAGAATGTTTCCCTTCCTATTCCAAACTGGCTGCAAAGCCTGGAAAATTCTCCAAGGTCAGAAGCTGGCTTCAGAGGAGGAAAGGCAGTGAAATATTGCTTCTGTCCTTGTGTGTTATCCCCAGTTCCCACGAGTGGAAGTGTTTGGGAGAGGGGGACGGCACAGCTGGAGCTGCCCACCCTCTGTGGGAAAGGCTCCAGGCTTCACTGCCCTGAGGGAAATCCCCCCAGAAAGGGGATTCCTGTGTGTCCTGGCAGCTCTGCCCACTGTCCTGCCATTGGAAAGCCAGCCTGGCTGCAGTGGGAGTGGGAAGCTCATTTCTTCTCTCCCTGTGCAGATAAATCTCACCTCCAGCTGAAAACCGCCGGGCGTGACTTTCCAAGCTGAGCCAGCTCTTTTGTGTGCTCCAATGTGACGTGTGGCCTGTCCTCTCCAACCATCTCAAATGCCATGATAAGGATGAAAAAAAAACATTTAAAAAATCACAGATGCAGATGATGCAAAACACCACTGAAATGCTGAGGAAAAAAAAAAAACCAAACCCACAGCCTTTTTTTTTCCTTGATTAGCTTCTGTAGTGATTTTCTGCAGCAGTTTTCCTGGCTCTGTGTGTGTGTTTCTCCCTTCTAAAATCCAAAATACCCTGGGAACATTTGCCTTTTGTGAGCAAAGCTGTGTCCTTGCCCTCAGCAGTGCTTTGAGGGCTGTTCAGGGCTGTGTGAGTTTTGCCACCGGGCCAGTGGAAGAATGAAGCCCCTAAGGAGGTGGCTGGCAGTGATGATGTGATGATGATGATGATGGTGGTGTGATGGTGATGTGATGGTGATGATGATGATGAAGTGATGATGATGATGTGCTGATGATGTGATGATGATGATGGTGATGATGATGAGATGATGATGTGATGATGATGATGTGATATGATGATGATGATGAAGTGATGATGATGATGTGATGGTGATGATGATTTTGTGATGATGGTGATGATCATGAGCTCCTCTGTTGCTGGCTGGTGCTGCTGGTCTGCAGACAAGGTGGCAGCATGTCTGTGTGTGTGTGCATGTAGACATGCACACCTTGGCCTGAACTGTTTCCTGTTCCAGACTCCTGCTGCTGGATTTGTCCCTTGCTCCTGTAACTGGGGATAACTGTGTTAGACCACACTGTGAAATCCATTGAAATCTTGTTTAATCCCACTTTCACTTCACTAATGATCCAAACCAGACTGGACCTGCTTTCTCTGTCCCTCTTTCTTTTTGATCCTAAGATCTCTGTGCTAACTAATGCTTCTCTTTTATTTTGTCCTTACAGAAAAGCCAGAGTTGGTATAATGTAAGTACTCCCGTTTCTCTTGTCCCTGGTGGGCTGTGGGCTGGGCGGGGGGAAGGTGCAAAGGGGCTTTGCAGTGGCTCTGGGGCACTCTGACCATTTCCAGGAGGAGGAGGTGGAAATGGCTCAGCACTGGCAAAGGAGGGCTGACATCCTGAGGACAGGGATGTCAGAGACAGAGAGCAGAGGCTTTGTCCTTTTGGTCACTCCCGTGGTGCTCCCCACATCCTGCACCTCTGCTTTCTCAGCACGGGGGCCAGCTTGTGGTGACACTGGTGACAACCAGAGCTGCCACCCTGCAAACCCTTTGCATCTCTCAGGGCGGTGTGGGGGCGATGCAGGAATTGTTTTCTACCCCCCCCAGAGAAACACCAACCCCCCTGCGCTTCTGCCTTGGTGTTCTCTTGGTGGCCCCGCTCTGGGCACAAAGTCGGGGTCACCTCTGCACGGTCGGGCCCCACCCTGGAGCCTCTGAAGTAGCCATAGGCAAATGCAGCAGCCATCCATGGGCAGCCACAGTCCCTGCCTGCCCCCTGCAGCCCCGGATAGCAGAGGGGACAGCAGAGTGGGTGACTCTGGCTGGAACAGCCAGGTCAGGTTGGACCGAGGGGAGAGGCAGAGTGAGGACCCTGCTGGCTGTGAGCAGCACGGGCAGGAAGAGACCTCAGAGGCAGAGAGGGACACAGGCAGTGGCTTTAAGAATAAAATACAAACCATGGTGGACCAGACTGGTGGAGAAGTGGCAGATGAGGACTGTGAGCAGATGCCTCAGCCTGACCTGGCTGCTGCCAAACCCTGACTGTCACCAGGCTGGAGGTGACTTTGGCTCTTACTGCTTCTGCCCGTAGCTGCTGAGCTCCATTCCCTGCTGCATGATGCTTTGCTGTGCTCTGCTTCTGTGGGTCTCTTGTGTTTTCATGTCCTCTCTATCTTATCTTTCTGTTCTCTTGTTTTTCCTCCATATATTTTCAGCATGAGAGACAGTACATCCGGAGAGTAAGCACTGGCTGCATTTTTTTGTGGTTTTCCCCACCCCACCCCATTATTTTCCTTTGTAAACAAAACAAAACAAACCCATTTTCTAGTTAGCAGAGACATTCTGGCCAGATAAAAGCAGCAGTGTGAAAATATGGATGAGCCACAGACTCCAGGAAGTCAGTCAGTCTTACTTGGCAGTGTTATTTTCATTAAAAATTTGCTAATGCATCTCCTTCATAGAGTTTCCCTTTGCCAGCTCCTTCCAGGCAGGATTTTTCTGCCATTTGGACCATTCTAATTCCTCCATTCCTCTCCCCTCTGAGAGAAGCTCTAGAAATGAATCAGTGGAATCTGCCTCTTGGTGAAACCTCATTTCCTTCACTCGCATTCCCCCACTCTCATTTTACACAAACCCCACCGTGCCCAGAGCAAACACCCTCCACATTGTTCTGGGTGCCAGCTCAGCAGCCCTGGGTGCCAGGCACTGAGCAACCCCAACCCCAGAAGTAATCAAAGAGCACGTGGCCTCAAAGATCCGCAGGGCACCGCCAGTTTTCTTCACTTTTTTGCTGCTTTTATCTGGTCCTTTTGTCTCTGGAGCACTGCATTCCTCTTTGCCAGTTGGAACCTTCCCTTTCCCCTCACCTGGATTCCTTTTTCTCTCTTTTTTCCCGTTAAGATGCCACCAACTTCTCCTGCCTTTTGTGTTGTCCTTTCGATCCCACCGGTGCTTTTTCGGGATTGCCGTCCCTGCCCCGTGGAGAAGTGGGAGGAAAGGGGTGAAGTGAGGCCGTGGGTTGGTTTGGCAGACCTGCCCCTCTCTCTGGTTGTGCTTTCTCTGCTTGGTTTGCAGAGGGCAAATGCAAACTGGTGCAGGTGCACCGTGAGATTGAGGAGAATCCCAGTTTGGGAATAAGTGCACTCGGATTTTGGGGTTTGCTTTGTGTTCTTGTCCTCATGGTGGAAGAGCAGAAGGTCAGTGGGAAGGAAAAGCCCCTCAGGTGCTTCTCATGCCTTGAATGAGGAATTGTGTACTTGGAGGCTTTGGTTTGGAAATATTGTGGGTTTTAGAGGGAAAAAGTCTGTTGGTCACTTGTGGTTTCACCATCAGTTGTGCCTGCTTTGGGTTGTGTGTCTGCATGGTGAATTACTGTTAATGAATTCATTATTTTAAAAATAATTTTTAAAAATAGACCTTAAAACTGAACTTCCTTTGTAGTTTTGTTTGCTGAAATAGAGATGTGCCTCTGTACCCCTGAGGTGCCCAGAGAGGTGGGAAATTTGTGTTTGGCTTCCCTGGGGACACCGAGGAGGAGCTGCTCTGTCTGGGGGGTGTCAGTAACTCCACACTGGGAGAAGGCATTTGTCACCCAGCAGATGTCATTGAAATGAGAGACAAACTGGAGACATTTTGCTGCCAGGGATAAAATTTCTCTCCTTCTCTCCTCTGGGTTTTGGGCCGAGGGCCCCATTTCTGAGCATGGAAAGTTCTTTCTGTGTCACAGTTGAGGCCCTGAGCCTGGCAAATCTGCCATGGTTTTCCTGCCTCATTCTCTCTCACTTGGACTGTGAATCCTTCTACTTCCCTGTTCCTAAATTAGGGTGTGTGTCTCAATATCCTGCAGCACTTCTGCTGCTCTATAGCAAAGCTTGCTTCTTAAATTCAGCACCTGGCATCAGGAGAATCCAGAGGATGCTCTGGAAAAGAGAATGATTAAGAAGATCCTGAAAAGCTAGAGAAAACACAGTTGGCACCAGGGAGGAGGTGAGACTTAAATCCATGGGGTTTTCACTTTAGCATTTACATCCCAAGGTCTGCCTTGCTCTGTAGTCCTTTATTTTTATCACATGCCTGAATATTTTTCTTCTTCCTGTAATTGACCTGAGCAGTGAAAAGACACCAATTGTCCCTTTCAGGTGTTCCTGGATATTAGAATGTTAGAAATATTGGCTGTCCCAGTCAGTCTGGGCAGATCAATAGGAGCCCAGTCCTTCCCACCTGTGCTGGGAGAGCAAAGCCTGCCCTGAGGATTGCAGGGAGTGGAATGGGAGCCCTGCTCCTGCAGCTCTGCAATCAGATCTGTGCACACAGGGCAGCCCTCAGCCTGGCAGGAAACCCAAAATGCCAGTGGGGAGGCAGGTACAGGGGAGAGCTCAGAGTTTTCCTTTGGGAAAAGTGCAGGGAAAGCCTGTGCAGGAGGAGCTGGCTGAGGATCTGTCGTGGGTTGTGATCTGCAAAGGGCCTTTGTGGGGAACTCTTGAGCTTCTGAAGAATAACCAGACATCACAAGACTGATGAGAAATCAGCCCTGGCTGGTCTCAGAGTGCTGTGTTTTTTCTTGGAGATCTCCTGGATACCACAGTGGGGAGGAAACTCAGCTGCTGGAAAGAATAAAACGTTCCCTAGAAAGGCAGAGAGGAATTTTGCCTCATTTAGGGAGGACACAGGAACACCTTCCCAGGGGTGGCAGGCTGAGCCTCCCTGAGCAGCAGCAGTCATGCAAACAGAGTTTAATGCAAAAATCCAGGCCTGAAGAGGCGTTGAAGAGCCCTTTTCTCTGTAAATCAGCACAATCATCTTTTAACTCACAGTAACCATTTCACCAAATTATTTCTGGAGCAATGTTAACTCCCTGCCTTTCAGGTATTTTTCGTCCTGTCAGATTTTCCGTGACATTCAGCTGGAATGACTGGCTGGGTTGTAGAGGCACTAAATTAGCAGTGAACTTTCAGTGCAAGCTCGTGTCATGATGAACTCAGCTCCATTTTCCAGCCCACGTGGCCAGTGATTACTTTGAAGCGTCCCCTTCTGCTTTTCATTCACTTTTAAAAGGAGAAAAAGGAAAAAGATGGAAAATCTGAGCAGCCAGAATGGGTTTAGAGGAGATGCTGTGGGACAGGTGGCCACTTCCTTTGGTGGGTTTTCATACCAGCCCTGCTGTCAGTGGGGTCTGAACTCTCCCACCCGAGCAGGGAGCATGTTCTGTGTATTCCAGTAGTTTCCAGATGCAATGTAAATCATAGAAATCATGAAAATTGGGTGAGGTTTTCCTTCCCCCTCTCCTCTGTGCCTCCTGCCATCTCCACTCCCTGTTTTCTGTGCTGTCTCAACATTGCTCAGGTTTTGTGTTCTCAGGCTGCCCTGTCCCATCCCATCCCCCAGCAGCAGTTTCCTGTGGGGGCTCTGTTTGTGTGTAAGGGGGAGATGTCACCACGGGAGTGTCCCTCGTGTCCCCACCTTGGCAGTGCCATCCTGCCCCGTCTCTCTGTTTGCTCTGCTGTTAATGTTTGCTGCCTCCAGCTCCAGGTCAGCTCTTCCCATCACTGCTGGCATTCATCTCTGCACAGGCAGGTGGCTGGGGGTGGTTTGTTTGGGTTTTTTATTCTTTTTGATTCAATCCCATTTGGAGTTTCCAGCCAAGAGGGCCATTCAGTAAAGCAGTGCAGGTGGCTGTGATGCCAATTCTTTGTCCTTCACAGGCTGCAGAACACTTTTCTTTAATCATTCCCTCATCTTGGGGGGCAGATGGATGCACAGCTACGGTGCTGAATGGAGAGGCCTCTGTGCTCCAGCAGCAGCAGCGATTTTGGGGTGCAGGCAGAGCTTGTCAGTGAGCAAACTGCCCCCCTGGCCTGGAGCAGAGCCTGTGCAGGGGCTGGGCGGTTGCTTGGTGCTTTTTTGAGATCTGTGTGCCCAGTTCTGGGAGAATGAGGGGTTTGTTTCAGTGTTTGCTCGCAGCTGAGCAGATCTGGTGCCCTGCTGTGGGCACTTCTGCACCTGAGCAGGGAGATGGAGGGGCAGGGACTCGGGGCAGAGGGACACAGGGAGTGCCAGCACCCCAAGCAATCTCCTGGGCCTGCAGGGAGTTCATTCCCTTCTTTCCCAAAGTGACCTGACTAATGAATGAATCCTAGAAAGTTTTATTTTTGGGGGCAGAAGAGTGGGCTCAGGGATGCACCCAGGAGTGGTGCAGCCCCTCAGATTTCTGCCTGTGTGGGTCTCCCATGGCTGGTTCCTCCCAGCCACATCCTTTATTTTTATCTATCACACACCTGAATATTTTTCTTCTTCCTGTAATTGACCTGAGCAGTGAAAAGACACCAATTGTCCCTTTCAGGTGTTCTAAATATTAGAATATTAGAAACATTTGCTGTTTACTGTCCCAGTCAGTCTGGGCAGATCAATAGGAGCCCAGTCCTTCCCACCTGTGCTTGGGTGAGCAAATCCTGCCCTGAGGGCTGCAGGGAGTGGGACAGGAGCCCACATCCCAGTCTCCCCTCACGCCTCCCCCAGCACACTCTGTCCAGCAACTTTCCATTACAGGAAACATCTGCTGGGCTGGGAGGCAGGGCTGGGTTACTGCAGGGCATTGGCCGGCAGAATTTCCCGGCTCCAAGCATGTGCGAGTCATTTTGGGATCTTCCCCACCCGCCCCTTCCCTGAGAAACACCCGGAGGCTGCCTGTGAGAGCAGAGGCACTGCAGGGAGAGCCCGAGGCCGTGCTGGGGACTCAGGATCGCTGCTTTTCTGCTCCCTGAGAGGGGACAAGCTGAGCTGGGAGCTGTTTGCCCGTGCTGGGAGCCGTGTGGGGCTGGATCGGGCACTCCTGGACATCTGGGGGCACTGCACACACCCCTGCCAGGGCTCCTGCAGGGGATGCCCACGGTGGGAAGCTGCTGAGGCTGCAGCAGGAGGGCACGGAGGGTGCCCACCAGCACGATCACCCCGATGAGCCTCCCTGGGAAAAGTCCTCTGGAGGGCAAATCCTGGCTCAGATCCTCCGGGGCTGCCTCAGCCGGGCTGGATGCGGGCAGGGAGGCAGGGGAAGGCACCTAAACTGCTCAGCTGCTGCACCTCTCGCCTCTGGACACAAACAAGAAGCAGTGGGAGCAGGAAAAGCAGAGTTTGGCCACGGGGAGCTGTGCCAGTGCAGAGGGAAGGAGATGGATTCCCTGCTGGAGTGTGGCTCCCTCTGGGATCTTTTCCTGGATCAAGAGCTGCCGTGGCTGTGGTGGGACCCGGAGGGACTTGCGGACTTCTCCCGAGGAAATGCCAGCTCTGGAGCTGATGAAATCCCAGCTGTGAGTGTCTCTAAACTGAACTGCTTGCACCCTGCAGGGCTCTGGGGCTGAGCTCTGGTAGGACAGGTTTTAGCTGCTGCTGAGCTGGGCTGCACTGAGCCCAAAACTCAGCCCTGCAGGAATTGTAATCCCTTCTCCCCACTCCGTCCCCATCCTGTCTGCTTGTTCCTGGAAATCTTGGCCTTGGGGCTCTTGCTGGAGCCCATCTCAGACCAAGATCTTTTCCAGATGTTCAGGCTGGGAGTTTGGTAAGTAAAATTCATATTTCTGTCATCTGCTGGTTGGCAGGTTTTACTCAGAGTGAGATCCCTTCCTCTGGGCCCACGGGGCTGGAGCAAGTGTTGGAATACTCTGTTTCTAGTCCACTGAGTCGCTGTGAGGAGCAGGGAATGCTTTTGGGGGCGAGGGGTTGTCTGTGATTTGACAACCAACATCAAATCTGCTGCCATCTGGCAGCATTTGGCAGCACTGTGAGGCTAATTCTAAATAAACTCTGTATTCCTCCCACCCCTGTCACTCCAGCACCATTCTTAAGCAGAAACTGCCTTCTCTAATATCAGCTTTTTGGGGGAAGACTCCCTCATTTCTGCCCTAGATCAGTGCCTCTGGAGGAGGATTGGTGGATAAAGAGGGAGAAGGTTGTACCCAGGTGGCTTCTTCTCTGCCTTTGTGGGAGGGAGGACATTGCAGAGCCTTTGGGAGATGGGAATGTGCAGCTGCCCCTGCAGGAGGGGTTGTGGCTGTCGGGAGCAGCTGGCACAGGCTGTGCCAGGGGTGGGCAGTCACATCCCAAACGCCAGAGAGGAGCCTGATCTCCCTCCAGCCAACAGCCCCGTGTTCCCTGGGGCCAGGGCACACAACAAGGGCAGGACACGCTTCAGTCCCTGGGAGAGCCTTTCTGGAGCCCCACTAAAGGGTTCTCACCATCCCAGCATGGGCTGTGTTTGTGTGGTGGGGAGAGGGGTGGGCGTGGGGAATCCTCAGCTCTCGTGACAGTGGTTGCTCAAGCTCCTCTGGCAGGGCTGAATCACTCATTTTCTGGGGTAAAATCCCCATTTTCTGGGGCGAATCACCAATTTTCTGGGGCAAATCACCCATACTCTGTGCTGAATCACCCCTTTTCTGGGGTGAATCCCCTAATTTCTGAGGCAAATCGCCATCTTCTGGGGTAATTCACCCATTTCCCTATTTTCTGAGGCAAATCACCATTTTCTGGGACGAATCACCTGTTTTCTGTGCTGAATCACCCCTTTTCTAGGGCGAATCCCCTAATTTCTGAGGCAACTCGTCATCTTCTGGGGTAATTCACCCCTTTTCTGGGGTAATTCACCCCTTTTCTGTGCTGACCCCCCCGTTTCTGTGCTGAACCCCCCATTTCCTGGGGTGAACCCCCTGCCTCGTGGGGTGGCTGCGCCGTTCCTGGGGATTGGCAGGTGCCTGCTGCCAGCAGAGCACACGCTGTACCTCGGAGTGTAGGATTGCAGGCAGAGAGAATTCCTGTGCAGCCACAGCTGCTGCAGGCAGGGCTGCAGCTTTTCCAACCTGGACTTGCTCCTCCAGCTCAGCTTCTCCTCTCGCTGTCCCTCGCTGCTCTAAAGCCCCAAACGCTCCCATCGCTGGGCTGGGATGGGAGCTCCTGGCCTCACGCTCTGTCAGTGCATCTGCCCCCCCTTCCTCCTGCCCCTGAGGTGTTCCCCTGCTTCCCACTCGGTGTCCCCCCTCCCCTGGCTGCCCCTCTCTTCACCAGGCCCTTTCTGTTTGCAGGTGTTGAGTCCCACCTACAAGCAGCGGAATGAGGATTTCAGGAAACTCTTCAAGCAGCTCCCGGACACGGAGCGCCTCATCGTTGGTAAGGCCAGGCCCTGGGCTGTGCTCTGGGGGGAAGGTCAGCACACATCCATCCAAATCCTAGTTCTTGGCAGGAAAATCAACCCACAAACACCAGAGGTTTGTGTCCCAAAAGGAGACAGAGGAGTCCTGGGACTTTATGCCAATGAAGGCAGAGCCCATGGGGCATTCCCTGGGGTCTCTCCCATTTTTGGAGGATGCAGCCTCCTTTTTATCCCAATTTCCCTCTCTCTTTCCCCACTGGCTGAGGCACTTGAGAGGCACAGACTTCCCAAATCACCTGGTACAGACCCCTTCTAATGTGCACCCTCCCTTTTCCTTGTGCCAGTGAATGGAATTCCTCTGGAATTTATTATTCTCCCCATTGTTTCTGTCATCTCTCAATATCCAATTTTATTTTCCAGCAGACCCACGGTTTGTTTGCAAATACAAATCCCTCCATTCCATCCCTCAATCAGTGGGATCCTTCCCGTTGTTGCTTTCATCTCTCTGTGCTGGTTTTATCCACCAGCAGACCCACAGTTAGTTTGGAAAGAGAAATCCCTCACTCCTTCCCTTCTCCAGACATTGCCACTGACAGCAAGCCTGTTTTGTCTGCCTGGAGCACAGCCAGAGCCCCATTTCCAATGGGTTTTGCATTTTTCTGGTGGCTTTTCCTCATTTGATAGGGGATGATGTGATTTTTTTTCCCTTTTTCCTCCCTATTTCCCAACATCCCTGCTCACACCCGACTGCCCTCCCCAAACCTCACCTCACAGCTGGTGAGATGCAGCTGCTCCTGTGCCTTACATAACTGCTGATCCCTCCTGTGCCCCACGCTGGTGAAAGCTGCCCCTGCTAGCAGAGGGATGGAAATCATCAGGGATGCTTAAACTGGGGGAAAAATGCACACCAGGAGGCAGAAAGGAAAAGACAGATTAAATCTGGAAATAGCACGTGGGATGCTGCAGAGGATCAGCAGTCAGGGAGAGAGATTGTGTGTGACATGTCCTTGGAGGAAACAGCCCAGTGGCCATGGCAGCAGCTGGGGCTCAGCTCCTGCTGGCCCTGCCTTGGCCTTGCTGTGCTGAGTGGCTTCTCTTGATTCTGCTGCTCATCCTCACCTTTAGGCTGTGCTGGTGCCTTTTCTCAGGCTTACCTGCAAACAGAGGCCAGACAAAGTTAAAAGCATGTATTCATTAAGTGGATATATTTAATGAAGGGCCTTCAGGTACATTAGGGGCAGACAAAGGGGCTACACCCAAGATGGATGATGGTCATGAGTTTTTCAGACAATTATAAGTATGGTTGATTTGCATATTAGGGGTTAATCCTCCAATTACAGCTCCAGGCAATGAAGTCATATTCCCCCAGTTTTCTCCCCTCCCCAATTCACTTTTCTTAATACAATTGAGGGCCTAAGGCTGCTGGGTGTCCTTGAGTTCCATGCCCAGAGGAATTGTTTTGTCTGACCAAGGTGTGCAGACAGCAGCTGACACTTTCTATGGAGCTTAGAGCTCTGCACTAATGCAGCAGAGGATTTGGAAAACACAAAGGCAAAACTCTTAAGGCCTCAGTCACATCTTGTGGTCTTTGTGCTGCTCACTGAGCACGTGCTGTCCTCCCACAGATTACTCATGTGCTCTCCAGCGAGACATCCTCCTGCAGGGCCGCCTCTACCTCTCCGAGAACTGGATCTGCTTCTACAGCAACATCTTCCGCTGGGAGACACTGGTGAGGCTCTCCCACCCTGCCCAAACCTGGCGTGGGGCTCACATTTGCTGTGGCAGGGCTCTCCCTGCTGCCTTTCTCACCAGTTTCTCCCTGTCCTGGTGTTTTTCCCTCCCTGGTGCAGCTGACAGTTCGCTTGAAGGACATCTGCTCCATGACCAAGGAGAAGACGGCACGGCTCATTCCCAATGCCATCCAAGTTTGCACTGACACTGAAAAGGTACATCCCACACTGCTGGGGCCAGCCCTGCGTGGCTGGCAGGGCACACAGAGCGTGTGTGGGGTTTTTCCAGGCTGGGGAAGGGGCTTGTGCTGAGCTGGGAGCTCAGGTGTGGGGCCAGGTGAAATACCCAGGTTTTACAGCAGCGCGTCTCTAACAGAGCTGTTCCAGTGCTGCCACTGGCCTCTCCATGGCTTCACTCTGTGCTCTGTGGATGCCTCACTCCTCACTGGAAAGTGACCCCAAACAGGCTTGTTGTGTGCTTCTCCTGTTTTTTGGCTTCTTCTGAACTGATTTTTCTCTCCCTCTCTCCCCATCCAGCACTTTTTTACTTCCTTTGGGGCCCGGGACAGGACGTACATGATGATGTTCAGACTCTGGCAGAATGCTCTGCTTGACAAGGTACAGGGAGAAAGCTCAGAGCTGGGGTGGGATGGCAGGGTGGTGATGGGTATGGGCAGGAGCATCACTGCTGCCTGAAAAAACACCTAGGGACAAGCAAACACAAATGTTCAGGCAGAGCGGGCTCATGACTGCAGGTGCAGTTCCCTCTTTTGGCAGAGAATTTTTTGCTGGGGTTAATCACCCATTTTCTGGGGTAAATTACCTGTTTTCTGGGGTTAATCACCCATTTTCTGGGTAAATCACACACAGTAGGTGCCCCTCTGCTGAAGAACCAGGGTCTCGGGAAGGAATTTTTCTTTTTAAGTCCGTAATTCCACAGTGGAGCAGCCCTCAAGAAAGCAGTTCAAAAAGCAGCAGGAATAACTCACTGTGCAGGCAGAGCTCTCAGGACAGAAAATGAGTGTTCAGGGCACCCCAAATCCAAGTGAGAGCAGTTGTGGGTGCGCTGGGTGAGTGGGTTGGATTTAAAAATAAATCAGCTCCTGCTGTGCCAGAGGCCCTGTAAATTCTGTATTTGATCCCAGGATCTGTTCCTCAGTGGGGAGGGTATTTCTGCAGCAGTAAGCCTGAAGTTACAGTGCTCCCAGCATCAGACCACGCTGGAGGAATGAGGCACCAGGAATCCCCTGTCCCAAAAATCAGGGTGGGATTTAGGAGGAGAGAGGATCCCCTTGCCTTGGGCAGCCTGTTTGCTTCCATGGGCTGTAACCTGAGCAGCCTTTTGAAGTTCCCAACAAAATTCAGTGTCCTTGGGCTCAAGGTCAAGGCACGTGGGAACTGAGACAGGGAGTGATAAACACAGGATGCACTTCCAGAGATTTTTCCAAATGTGGGATCCATGGCTGGCAGGAAAAGGGGAGAAAGAGCTGAGTCCAATTTTCCTGATAAGACACGGGTGTGAGTTAATGTGTGTGGGAAGGAGGTGGAACAGTCAGATTTTTCTGGATGAAAGTTCCTCATTAGAGGCTTTTTTCCCATGCTTTTGGTTGCTGCTGTGGGGAGCTAGATTAAAAAATTCCTGCCTTATCCCATGCAGTTACTATGGGAAGAAATTCAAGCCAGCAACTGAGAAAAAGTTCACTGGATTTGTTTCCCTTCATTACCAAGAAATCTTTGTCGTTCGTCATAAGTTTCTTATGGGTAAAAATCCCCTTTCATCCCTCTACCACAAATTTAAATCACAAGTTTTCCTGCCCCATTTTTCAGAGCCTCATGTCACAGTCATGTGGTGATCACAGACCTGCATCCCTAAAATCTGGGCTTTTTTCAATGGTCTGGATAATTAATTTTCTCTTTTTTACTATTTTTTTTTTTACTTTTCACAGGAGTGTCTGGTGACACAAACTCCTTTTGATTCCAAACTGCAGCAGGAAATGTTTTTCTTCGTTGCTGTTTTAGATAATTTTCCCTGCAGCTGGGATTCTTCAGGCAGCTTTAATTTAAACAAAATTGAAGGGTAGGGGGGAAAAAACCCTCATAAGGTCTTGGGGTCTGGTGGAGCAGCAGATATTAACTGGAGGCACAGCAGAAGAGCTGGGAAAAGAAGAGGAGAAGGAAAATGCAGATTTAATTCTTCCTTTGGTACATTGCAGCACTGCTGAGTGAGAAATCTCATCCGTGTGCTGCTCTGGGTGCAGCTTTCTGAGATTTCTGGGTAACAGGAGGCTGTGGTGTGGAAAAACCACAGTGTCAGATTTTGGGGCAGAACCTGGGCTGGTGGTGGAGGATTATTGGTGACAGAGCCTGTTTGTGCTCATGGGGGCAGTCCCTAGGCCAGAGATTAAATAAATTATACTAAAATATAATAATAATCAACATTTCATATAATTACATATATATTATCATGTATTATCATACATATAAGATTATATGTTATATATGGCATATGTAAAATAGGCTTTAAATTTTTATATTTGATATGTAATGTATATTTATTTTTATATATAAATTAATGTGCAATAATCTGTTAATTATATACATATATACTTGTATATTATACAATACATGTAAATATAAAATATACATAATTATAT
>VYXF01001446.1:54970-66089 GCA_013397295.1 Polioptila caerulea
TTATATATATTTAATACATACATATACATATATATATATATATAAATATATAAAGAATATTATATATATATATTTATAACTTAATAAAAAAATAAATATACTCCATAAAACAGAATTCCACAGAGCTGAGCCCACACAAAGGCTCTCACCTCAAGCACCAGAATCTCTCATTCCTCCTTTCAGGGCGAGCCACGTCCCCCTGGCAGTGACAGTTCCAAACTTGCCCTGTGCTTTGGCACCCTTGCCTGCAGTGTGTGATGTTGTGTCCCCCTGTTTCAGCCTCTGTGTCCCAAGGAGCTCTGGCACTTTGTGCACCAGTGCTACGGGAACGAGCTGGGGCTGACCAGTGATGACGAGGACTACGTGCCTCCCGACGACGACTTCAACACCATGGGGTGAGTGGGGGGCACAGGGGGCAGGGAGTGCTGCCTGCTGCTTGCCCTGGCACGTTCTGGGCTCTGGCCAAGTGGTTGCTCTTGGATGGGTGATGCCTGGAAAGCTGGGAGGGACTGAAAGGCCTGTTGGGGCAGCTGGGCAATTCCAGAAATGCCTGTCGTGGTTTAATGCCAGGGGTCTGCTAAGGAAGGCAGGAGCCTCCCTTGGAATGGAGAATGGAAACCCCTCCCTCCCAATTATTACCATTTTGGAATTAAGGGGCTCTCAGACAGAGATATGGGAATAGGAATAACGGTTCTGCATTATTACAAACAAACAAACCACTGCCAGAGTGAGAATCCAGGCTGACCCCTGTGGGTCAGGGGTTGGTGGCAGGGCCATCCCATGGGGGCTGCAGCCCTCCTGCAGTGGCAGAGGTGGCTCTGCTGGAGCAGGGATCCTGCAGGAAGGTGCAGCCCTGGGCTGAAGGTGCAGTGGGGATGGATGGGCCTGCTCTGCCTCTGGGAGTGCAGTGGAAAGGCTGCCTTGGTGTCCCAAATCTCAGGTTTTTATCCAGGGAGGGATGCTTGGCTCCTCCCCTGGCTGGAGCATTTCCCAGTGGGTGATGGAATTTGATCAGTGGGATCAATGGCCCAGGAGCAGAAGATCTGTCCCTGGAGGGAGGCTGGGTCCTGGCAGAGATAAAGAAACTGCCCCAGCTGGTTTCTTATCAGCTGGGCCACGGACAGGAGATTTCCCCCCCCCCCAGCCCAGCTCCAACAGAGGGTGATGGAATCCACACTTTGTTTTGTTACATTTTGCACTGCAACCCCTGACAATGCCAAAGCAGCCCAGTCACAAGGCTGGGCAGTGCTGCATGGCCAGAAAATGCTGATGCTTGTCAGTCCCTGTATAAACACCCAAAAAAACTGAGGCTTGCTTTTCCCTGCACTGGACTATTCCTGCCTCTGGACAGCCTGGAAACTTCATAGAAACGTTCTCACTTGCTCTGTGTGTCCAGCTGTAGCTGTTGTGAGAGGGGTAACCATAAAAACCTGTGTTCTCTGTGGCGTCCCAGCTACTGTGAAGAAATCCCCGTGGAGGAGAATGAAGTCAACGACAGCTCCTCCAAGAGCAGCATGGAGGCCAAGCCAGAAGCCAGCCCTCAGCTGCCAAAGAAATCTGTCACTGCCAGCACCCTCACCTCCACGGGCAGCAGTGAAGCCCCAGCCTCGGTGAGTTTTCTCCCTCCCCTGGCAGCAGGAATTTGTTTTCCCTGAAATCCAGCACCCCGTGGATCATATGGGGTTTGTTCTTCCTCCAGCTGCTCTTCCACAGCTGCTGGTTTCAGTCCTTGGTCGGTGGTTTTGTCACTGGGACTCTCAGCAGTGAGAGGATTTTCCTTTCTGTGTTTCTGGATGAAAATCTCGGACATAAAAGGGTTATAATTTCTTCCCTGCCTTCAGTTATTCCCTGGAAAACAGTGTGAATCCTCCTGATATTACAGCAGAGCAGACCTTGTTCAGATATTACCTCAGGTTCTTTTAGCTTGTTCAGGAAGAAAAGCAGGATTGGACAATATTGTGCTTGTCTGAGCAAAAAACCTGGTGGTATCCAAAGCTTGAACACTGATATTTGAGAGGAGGTTTTACAAACACTCTGTGGCAGTTGTCCTCCTCTCTCTATTTAATTTCCAGACATGTCAAGGCCAAATATTCCGAGATGGGCTCACAGATGTGAGGTTTTTTGAAGTAAAGCCCATTTCCAGGTGCTGATCTTGCCCTTGTTGTGCCCTGTGCTTGCTGCAGTTCGATGGAGTGCTCCCAGAAGAGGAGGAGGCAGTGGCAGAGAGTCCTGTGGAGAAAGACCTTGGCATTGCCAACATCATGGGAGAGAAGATCGACATCATTGGGCCTGTGAACTCCCCCTCCCTGGACTTCAATGACAACGAAGACATTCCCACTGAGCTCAGTGACTCCTCAGACACCCACGATGAAGGTACGTGGGCAAGGGCCCTCCCATCAGGGCCTGATCCCCAGGAGGGAATGCAGTGGTGACTCCTGAAATCCTTTTCTGGACCCTGAAGATGCAAAGAATTCCCATTGTGGGCTGCAGAAAGTGAATGTGTTTAGATTTTAGGATTTGCCTAAAACTTTCAGGATGTCCCTAAAATGAGCCTTGTAATTAATGATCCCTTCTGAAGCCCTAACTCTTACCCTGGGATGAGTTCAGGAAAAGGGTTCCATGTGAAATATTGAGGTCCTGGTGCTGTGGAAGCACATTTTTCATCCTCCTGGAAGGTTGTGGCTGGACCTTGAGGGTCTCTTTCCCCACAGGGGAAGTCCAAGCCTTTTACGAGGACCTGAACGGCCGCCAGTACGTGAACGAGGTGTTCAACTTCAGCGTGGACAAGCTCTACGACCTGCTCTTCACTGATTCCCAGTTCCAGAGGGACTTCATGGAGCAGCGCCGCTTCTCTGGTGAGCTGCTGCTGCTGCTGGGGCTGCAGGGGCTGCAGGAGAAGGGATCTGCCTTGGCAGTACAATTCTGAGCAGATTTTGGGGCAGCGTGGCCCATGCTGGCACTAATCAAAAGCAGGACCTGTGTGCCCATCTGGTTTCATTTCCTAACAGCTGGAACAGCTTTTTTTATAGAAAAAGCAGATTTTTCTTATTTTTTGTCATCACCTAAGGCCTGATCCTCTGTTCAAGGCTTAACAGTGTGAGGGAAAAGCTCTCCTAGCTGCACACCTGACACTGGCACAGACAGAGCTGCAGACAGGATCCCTTGGCATGTCACAGCCCTGCTTTCCCTGTAACTGTAGGTTTGCTGAAGGAGGTAAATCCCCAGCCTCCCCTCCTTTCCCTGCACTTGAAAGAGGGGAAAACACTCACATTCAGCACAGGAGCCCTTTGTTTCACACTGAGCTGAGCTCGAGAGCAGCCAGGTTACCCAAGGGGAAAGAAATCCCATCCCCAGCTTGGTTTTATGGTTGTGCCTTTCCCCAGGGGACTGACCAGAGATGCCTCCCCAGTTACTTGACTGGAACGTTGTTTTGTGCTCTCAGATATTATCTTTCACCCCTGGAAGAAGGAGGAAAATGGCAATCAGACCAGAGTGATCCTGTACACCATCACCCTCACCAACCCTCTGGCCCCCAAAACTGCCACAGTCACTGAGACTCAGGTAAGTGACAGTGGAGCAGGGCTGGGATACTTGGTAGAAACTGCTCTGAGAGTTATTTTCTTGCCCTGAACGTGTTTTTTTTTGTCCTTGTCCACTTTCCTGTTCACATTTCCTCCATTTAACTTGCTGCCCAGTATCACTGCAGCCATGAATAGTTAATCTTACACTGGGTTGCAGTGAAAGCACCACCAATTTCCCAGCAAAAGCAGCTGAGTTTGTGAACAAACACATCTTCACAGCACATCTTCACAACTGTTTTCTCACCCAAACTGGTGTTTTCTGAGCTGTGCACACCCCAGCAGATATTACTCAAGGAAGTCAGATATTGCCTGACCAGTCCTTCTCACTACAGGATGTTGTGGAGTTTTTATTGTGGTGAGGACAGTGAGATGATCTGTTTAAAAATGCAAAAAAGGGAAAATCTGCAATGCACTGGGAGGAGCCAGGCTGGCTGTGTCCAGCAGGAGCTGCAGGGAGGAAAAACCTCTTTTCATGTCCAGAGATGTGTTCAAGTGGCCAGGGGTAAAGACTGAGAGTGAGCTTTAGGGATTGCTAAGAGGGAGCCAGGAAAAGGGGTCTGAGCACCACATTTCAGAGAGGAGGATGCCAGCAGCAAGGTGGGACTGTGAGGGTGTGAGGAAAGGTGCTGGAGAGAAGGAAAGGTGCAGGGGCCAGAAAGGAAAAGGGAGAGCAAAGGGATGAGCAAAGGGAACAGCACACTCTCAGATAAACAAGGCACAGCTCATTTAATTCAGAGTTTGGCTCAGCCACCAAGGCATTCCCTGTGTGTCCTTCACTGCAGGAAAAGTCATGCTTTGTCCAGGGATCTGTGCCTAACTCTGTCTGTCTGTCTGTCCTCTGGCTGAGGTTTGTTCTGGAGCAAAGGGAGAAGCACACCAGAAATGCTTAAAAAAGAAAGTGGTGTGTTTTTATAGTGTTTAGAATCGCAGAATAATTTATGCTAGAAAATTTATTAGCTAGAATTTCTGCTGAAACCTCTGGGTTTAGCTCAGGGGGGTCCCTGACAAGCCAGACACCAGAAGAGAGGTCCCACTTGGAAAGGTCCCAGCCAGCTGGTCCCCACGTGGCAGTGTGTGTAACACCTCTGTTACAAAATCCTGGGGCTAGAACTGAATGCCCTTTGGAAAATGTGCATTTCTGGGTGAAGGCCTTGTTTTCCTCTGCCTTCCCCTCAGGGTGAGCTGCTCCCAGCAGAGCTGCACAAGGCAGGGCTGGGCCAGGGCGGTGTCTCCTGTTTGCAAAGTGCTGCTGAGGGTTCCAGTCGTGTCCTAAGCACACTCAGAGTTGCCTTGCCCGCTGTTTTTCCTGCAGACAATGTACAAAGCCAGCCAGGAGAGCGAGTGCTATGTCATAGATGCAGAGGTGCTAACTCACGACGTCCCCTACCACGATTATTTCTACACCATTAACCGCTACACGTTGACTCGTGTTGCCAGAAACAAAAGCCGACTCAGGTACCTCTGCTGGGGAGAATGATGAGCAAAAGGCACCTTTGGGAGGGAGTTTGGCTGTTTGGGTGTGTTAGGAGGGGTTGAGAGGGTGGTTTCTTTGTCCTGTTGCTGGGACATTCCTGTCACGAAGAGTAGGGGCAGGGTTTTCACCTGCTGGGTTGGCATCAATGCAGAGGAGTTAGAGCTGCATCAGGGAGAGGAGTTACAGATTTTTCTTGCCTCTGTCTTGGATGCAGGGGTTTGCAGAGCTTGTTATCACTGCAGACTGTGATAAGCAGCAGGGTGAACTTTCTGGGACTGTGCTTGAGGGGAGGAGAGGAATTGGGTACTGGGCAAAGCTATATCCATGTGACTGTGTGTGACTTCTATAATGACAATCCAAATATCTGCCAAATGGCCGTGGAGTACTCTTGGGAGGGGCTCTTCCTGCCTTGGGAAGGACTTTTCCAGCAGTGCTTCTCCTCTGAAACATGAAGGGCTGAGACCATTCCAGAAATAACAGTGTACATCATTATTTCCTGGATTTACACTGACAAAGATTGTGAATTCACATCACCCCCAGGAAGCAGAAGCAGGGGAATGATTGACCTTTTTCTCCTCCCAGGGTTTCCACAGAATTACGCTACAGGAAGCAGCCTTGGGGGCTGGTGAAATCCTTCATTGAGAAGAATTTTTGGAGTGGCCTGGAAGATTATTTCCGTCATTTGGGTGAGAGTGGCAATGACAGTGGCACTCGTGTTTCCCTGGGAGTGGGCAGCACGATCCAGCCTTGGGGTGGCTTCTAAAAGGGGCTACCACAGCCAGTATTCCTGCTGGAATTAATCAGGGCATCAAATCCTGCTCCCTGTCAGGCACTTTGGGGTCAGATTTTAATAAAAGGCACAAGCAATGTGGAGCACGAATCTCTCAAATTCTGCCAACTTCTTTGGCCCAGCTGATGCCTTTTTGGGGCTTACCTAAAAACAGAGGCCGGGCAGAATTAAGGGAATAAAAGCAGTTCTATTATTGAAGGGCCTTCAGGTACATTTAGGGCAGGGAAGGCCCCCCAGGGGCTGCACCCAAAATGGACAGTGGGTCACGGGTTTCACACTTTGATAAGTTTTGTCCATTTGCATTTTGGGGGTTAATCTCCCAATTACAGCTTCAGGTAATGAAGTCATTTACCCCAAGTTTGTTCCCCCCAAGTCACTTTTGTTTCCATCTCTGGGGCCTGAGGCAGTGAGGTGTCCTTGATTGCCAGGGCTGGAGAGGAATTGTTGTGTGTGAGCAAAATGGGAAAGCAGCAGCTCCCACTGAGTGTGGAGTTTGGAGTTCTACACTAAAGAGATGGAAAATAGAAAAGCTGAAATCCTAAAGCGTCATCCAGGGGAGTTAAACCCCTCTGTCTCTCTGCAAAACCCCACCTCTTAATGGTCCCCCTTGGTGCTGCAGAGAGCGAGCTGACCAAAACAGAGAGCACGTACCTGGCTGAGGTGCACAGACAATCCCCCAAAGAGAAGGTGAGCAAGCAATCCACGGTGCGCCGGCGGAAACGCGCCCACACCCACCTGCGGGTGCCACACCTGGAGGAGGTGCTCAGCCCCGTCACCACCCCCACGGATGAGGAGGTTGCCCATCGGATCAAGCACGTGGCAGGTGGGCAGCTGCAGGCCCCCCAGCCTCGGGGGTGGGCACAAGCAGGGGCTTTGTCACAGAGGGGCGGGGAGGAGGCGTTGGGGGTGTTTGGGGGAGGTGGAGGGGTGGGTGGAGGATCAGGGGTTGTCCTTCCCTGTTTGCCATCCCAAATGCATCCCATCTCCTCAGGTTCCACTCAGACACGGCACATCCCTGAGGAGAGCCCCAGTGGCTTCCACCTACAGAGTGTCTCCAAGCTGCTCCTTGTCATCAGCTTTGTGTAAGTGATGATTTTTTTCCGCTTTCCTTCCCGGTCAGCATTAAACACCTTTGGTTTATCTGTGTTCCTGCAGTTATGTGCTCCCATCTCTCCTTTCCCCTCAGTTTTGCCCTTGTTCTAGCCAAACATGGGCTTTGCAGATCTGTCCTGGGAGTCCTAAAGGCAGCTCTGGGACCTGTCTGGGCCAGTGACAATCAGCACAGAGGCAGCTGTGCCAGAAGAGAGCAGAGTCAATACCTACAAGAGAAGAAATCCAACAACTATAAGCGTTTTATTTTTTATTTTTTCACTTCAGGAACACAGTTTACAGATTTCTAATGCCACACAGAGATTGTGTGTGTGTGGTTAATTTAAAACAAGTGATTGAATTGCTGATACACGAGCTGCTATCATGGACAATGGCTGTGCAAAGCTCTCTGGGAGTCACTGGGCTACCACAGCACTGCTCAATATCTGGGAGGATTCTGTCACTTCCTCCCTCTGGTCTGGCAAAACCTTTTATGTCTGGTGCAGTGATTTTGATGAGAAGTCTGGCCAGAAAGCAGCTGGGCCCTTTAGAGTTGGTTTCTGCACAATAAGTAAAGAGACACCCGAAGCACAAGAGGTCAGAGTGGTTCCATCAGCTCAGCAGCAGGAGCTGTTGGGTGTGGGTGTCTGTCCTGCCACACCATTCAGGATTGGTGGTCTTGGACTGGGATGTGCTCTCCAGGTGAGCTGGGAATGGGCCCCTCACTGAGTTTCATCCCTAAACTCACTGGTTTTGCTGTTTCTCTGCCCTTGGGCTGACAGCAGGCTTCATCCAGTGCTGCAGTGCTCGTGCTGTGCAGCAGAACACTGATCCAGGCTTTTCTGACTTGGGCTCAGCTTTTCCTTAAGCTCCACTCAGCTTTTAGAGAGGTGGGGAGAAGCTGGGATTTCAGGACTGAAATTCCAGCTCAAGTTGAGCTCCTTTCTGTGTTCCCTGGTCCCAGAGGGGCACAGATGCAGAGGTTTGCAGCAGCACCCAGCCTGTGATAAATGAGGTGGTGTAAGGTGCTGTCAGGATGAGAACACAGCACAAAGGTACCACAGCTTTGTGCCAGTGTCTCCTGACAGCTTCACTTGGGTCACAGAGCTCTCTGTGATGTTTCCAGAATATTCCTCTGGCCAGTTGCCATCTGCCTGACTGAAGTGGTCATAGTGGGCCATTCTTCCAGCAAAATAACTGCACTATTCAGAGCCAGGCACCAGCCTGGCATTTTGGAATCTCGTCCTGGGGAGGAGCAGAAATGCTCCTGTGTGGTGAGGGATGAGAGGAGCTGGACAAGGCATGGCTGGGGTGTGTTCCCAGTGCCAGGGGTGGGCATGGGTGAACACTGTGTGTGTGTGTGAGACAGTGCCTGCACTGGGCCTGGGGAAGGCTGGCTGTGAACCCTGTGTGTGTCAGACAGTGCCCTCATGGCCACCTGCTGCCCCCAGGAACTCAGCTGTGCTGAGGGAGCTTCACCACCAGTGCAGGCACACGGATCCCTGTCTGTCCCTCCTGCCTCTCTTCCCTCTGCTCCTTTCTTCCTGCCCCCTGTACCTCCTGCACTGTCTGAGCCTCCTCCTGCCAGCCCAGTTTGTGTCAGTCCGTTTCTAACCTGCAGCTGCTCCGTCTTTTCTCTTCCCTGCTCCCATTAGGATCTGTTTCAGGTACTGTCTCTCTCTTTTTATACCTCTCTATTCTCCCATTTCCCTCCCTTTCTCTGCATTCAGCGAATCCACTCACCCAGCCTGTTCTGTCTGAGCTGTCACCCCCTGTCTGTCTGTCTGTCTGTCCTCCTGGCTCACACATTTCTTCCACGAGGTGAAGTTTTGGTTGCTCACTCAGATTAAACCCCCGCTCACAGCATGGACTGGGCCTCAGACACCTTCCTAAAAGCCTGGCTGCTGTGCCAGGTAAGCAGTGAGCACTGAAATGCTCCTAAAATTGCTGTTTTCTTGCTTGCCTTGCAGTCTGGTGCTGCTGGTCATTCTCAACATGATGCTGTTCTACAAACTCTGGATGTTGGAGTACACCACGCAGACGCTCACGGCGTGGCAGGGCCTGAGGCTGCAGGAGAGGTACAGCCACACCTGCCTGTCTCTCCTTGGTCCCTGTGGATGGCAGAGGCTTTCCTGTCACACCAGAGCTCTGGGCTCTCACTTTTGTGTGGAGCAGGTGAAGCTGAAGGGCTGTGTGCATTTCCCCTGCTGCTGCAGAGCGGAGTTAAGGCCACGGAGGATGCTCTGTGAATGAATGTTGAGCAGTTTTGGGCTGAGGTGGTCACTTCCCCTCCTTTGATGGCCAAACTTCCCTCTGTATGGAAAGCAGCATCTTAGAATGGTCCCTTTGTACCCAGAGGAGAATTTGGGCCTGGGGCACACGGTCTGTTGGGTTTGTGTTTTGGAAGGTGTGGATCCAGGTATCAGCAACATGTCCTGCCTGAATGGACTCTGGTCTATTTTTAGAGGCTGAGAACATCCTGCATCCACTTTTTTTGAGGTGTTTTTGTCCCCTTGTGTCCCTTTTTTGGAGTCCCAGTTGCTCCCTTGCTACACTGGCTTTAACTTCAAGCATTCATAGCCATGTGCTACCACTGTGATGGAATTTTTTGCCATATTTGTGTCATTTCTCCTCATTAGGAAAGGGAATTATTATCTTCCCCATAACAGCCCTGCTACTTCCCCATAGATAGATACTTTATTATAGATACTTCAGGTGATTTTCTCTTTCTCTGGTGCTCTTGGTGCTTTTTTAGACTACTACAATAGTATTTAAGTACAGAACTTAACACAGTGTGATGTGCAAGTGCTGGAATTATGTGGCTGGCTCCACATGGATGATTTTTATGTTGCAGCCACAATTGCTGTGGAAGCACCTGAATCCATCCAAGCACCTGGAATGATTCCATCTGTCCTGATTCCACTCCCCTCCTGTTCTGTTTTGGGGGTTTAAATGAGCCTGGAGGGAAAAGCTTGGAAAAAAGAGCCAGTGCAGTTATTCCTCACAATAAAGAGAAATGTGTGTACAAACTGTGTGATTTTCTGACCTTTGCCTGTGTTTTTCTGGCAGGTTACCCCAGTCTCAGACAGAGTGGGCCCAGTTGCTGGAGTCCCAGCAGAAGTACCACGACTCAGAGCTGCAGAAATGGCGCGAGATCATCAAATCCTCGGTGATGCTTCTGGACCAGGTGAGGCTGCACGGCTCCAGCAGGGCTCTGACCAGGGTGTCACTGTGTCCTCCCAGTCCTGCTCCCCATCCTTCAGCACCCCCTGCTTCCACCCCAGCCCCTCAGGTGTGCCAGCCCCTTTGGATCCATCTCCTGCTGGTGGTGGGTACCAAAGGGCTGTCACGGGGTGCCACGGCTGCTCTCTCCCATCACAGGGGTCCATGCACCTCAAGGAGAGAACCCCACAGGGCCAAAAATGTCATATGGGCACGTTTGGGATCTAATCTCTGTCATCCCAACTTGGAGAGCAAACTGGTTTTAGCTGAACCCTGGATTCACATGGAGCTTTCAGGGAGGAAGGGGACACTCTCCTAGCACAAAGCCAGGAATGGCAGGGTGTGCTCCTTAAAAAGCAGAGAGCACAGTGCAGAAATGAGAGCTGCTTCCTCATAAATCCCTAAATGAGAGCTGCTTTCCCTTAAGGAGAGAGAACTCCCAGTACTCTGCTCACCCCTTCTCCTGGAGAACGATGCCCCACATTCCCAGTCCCCATTTGTACATCCCAGCCCTATCTCCCCGCTCCCAAAAACCACAATTGTGGGAAAAAGGAAATCCCCGAGTTCCCTGCTCTAGGGTAGCCCCACAGTGGAGAAATCTCTTGTCTTGCAGATGAAGGATTCACTAATAAATCTCCAGAATGGCATCGGGTCCCGGGACTTCGGGTCAGATCCAGAGGAGAAACGGAAACGTTTCCATTAACAGGCAGGAATGCAGGAGGCCAGAGGACGGTGTGCAATATGTGTAAATAGGATCTATAAATATATATATAAATATATATATGATATATATATAATATTATATGCTTAATATTATATATATATCAGTGTAATATTTACAAATAAAACTGTGATCTCATCTAGAGAAAAATGTATTCATATTACCAACTGCTCTTCCATATTTATGTATCATATTGTATCTTTTTATTATAATTATTATGATTATTATGGTTATTATTATTA
>VYXF01001446.1:66122-80050 GCA_013397295.1 Polioptila caerulea
GGGGGGTGTGTGGGAGGGCTGTGCTCTCCCAGCACTGAGGTGTGCTTGGGGCTGTGCCCAGCCCTGCTCCCTGGGCCTGTGCACTGCTCCTCTGTAATATTCCTGTCTGTCTGTCTGTCTGTCTGTCTGTCCTGTTTTCGTTGTCTCAAAGGGAAGCATCAGCGTGAGTGCCCCCCTGCCCGTCCCCACCCCCTCCCTGCGCATGGAGGTCCCTGCTTCACTCTGTTTATCTCTCCAAGGGGACACTGTCACCTCCCTCACCTTGCTGGCTTCAGGGCACAGAGGTTTTGGCAGTCGCAGTCAATCCCTTGCAAAACAGCTTTGGAGAGGAGGGGGAGCTGCTGGGGGTGTGTGGAGGGCAGGTGCCCCTGGCTGGTCCCTCCTGGGAGCAGGAATTTGCTGTCAGGGCAGCCAGGCTGGCTCAGAGAGCAAAGCACAGAGTGTGACCCTGCTGCCATCCCTTCCACAAACCCCAGTCTGTGCCAGGTGCTGCAGGGAGAGCCAGGGCAGTGTTTGCCTCCAAGGTGGGGGGGACAGGCAGAGCCACACCTGTGACAGTGTCCCCTTCACTGTTCTCTGCTTCCTCTGTGCTTGGGCCCCTGCCACTGAGCCATCCCTGTGCTGCAGGTCTGCATCGGGGCTGGAATCACCAGGGAAGGGCCCAAATTTAAGCAGAAAACCAAAATTAGGATTGATTTGCAACCACTATCCAGCCCAGCAAATCTCTCTCCTGTTTGTTCTTGTAAAATCTGTGGGAAAACGGGGGGAAAAACAACAGCTTCCTTTCCTTGCCTGGGATAAATCTGAGTAATTGTATCTATGCAGCAACAGCCATCACTGTGGATATTTAGGTGACTGCATCTGTAGAGCAACAAGGCTTCCAAAAATCCAGGAGAGGTCAGGAAAGGGTGACAGGGACCAAGGGAGGAAAGGGAAAAGGGCCCATCAGAGGGTGGCAGGACAGAGCTGGGTAGTGAGTCTGCCAGATGGCAGAGCTGCACTAAAAAACAGCCAGTGTGCATTTTCAGTTGTTGTGGGGGATAATTCCAGACTCCATTAGCAGCCAGATGAGGGAGAGGGGCAGCTTGGCTGTGCTGTGCAATGCACAAACCCCACGGGAACTCGTGGGGATGCAGGCTGCTGCTTGAAGTGTTTAGTAAATGCTTTGGCCTCTTCCCCAGGTAGATGAGGGGAATGTGAGTCCTCCTTTGTCCAGCACTGGGATTTTTCCACCTTCTGCCTGGCAGGAGGGAGGCAGCTGCACATTCCCAGTTTGGAAATGGTGCCCTTGTAGCTCCTCCATTGCCTCCAGGATGAATAATTGGTCTCACACCATTCTGTAGCACAGAATAGCCCCAGTGCAGTCTGAGGAGAACCCTCCCAAGCTCCCACTTTCCAATTCAGGAAAGGCAGTGGATGCAGGAATAAGCTGCTGATTTCTCCCAGCCTGCCTGCAATCCCCATTGCTGAACACGTGCCCCACACAAGCCCCAGATGTGCAGGAGCATGGGGGAAGCCAGGCTATCAAAAGGACATTCCAGACTGTGAAAGCAAGGCCCAGTTGGGGAAAACCAGAGAGTAATGTGTATTTATGACTATTTATTTAATTTAATGCTGCTGACTACTGTACTGCTCCCTGACTTTTTCCCAGGGAGGCTGCTGAAATGGCTGCTGTACCATGAAATTGAGGTGCTAGGGCCTAGGAAGGGCTTTCTGTGGCTCATTTTCCCCACTGTGACTTGCCAGACTGTCCCAGAGCCCCCTTCCCCTCTTTTAGTCACTCCCACAATTACCAAGCACACAAAATTCCCCTGCTGCTGGAATTTCTGGAATTGAATTTCAAGCACCAAGCAGGACGACACAGAGGAAGCCCTGGGATTCCCCCTGCCCATGCCAGGAAAGAGAAAGGACTGTGGAGGAGGAACCTGGAATGTGGGCTCTCCTCCTCCTGGAGGCAGGGAAATCAGAGGAGGTCACAGATAAATGCTGCTGATCAGTATTTGTTGCTCACCAATATCACATTCCCTCTGTCAGGGAGGCAAGGAACCCTTTTTCTCATCCTGAATCCTTTCTCCTGTGCAGATTTCCAGCTGCAGCCTCGGGCTGTTCCCTCAGCCTGGGCCCCAGAGACAGAACTCCACGAGCTCTGTTAAATCAGTGCCAGGCCAGGCAGCTGGGGCAATCTCAACTCTGATATTTGTCCTTGCTGCACATTAAAATGGGCTTTGGACCTGTTTGACCCCTGTCCTGCCACTCAGCAATGTGAAATCCTGCAGTAAGAGCACCAAGCAGAGCCTGGTGTCCCTCACACTGAGGGAGGTTTCTCTTTGAGGCCTTTGGGTTTTTTCTTAGTTATTTCTTTTTCCTACTCAGCAGCCAGTCTGCCTTGGAGTTGGATGGGATTCACAATCCTTTTTTTGTCTCTTAATCTCTCAGAGTAGTGATAAAAAGGGGGAAAGCAAGGGCTTAAGGCACTAATGGTGAGGGTTTGAACAAAACCTTGGAGTGTTTTCACTCCCTCTGGAGATCTGGGATAGGAATCAGCTGCCCCTGACCAGTCCCAGCTGACAGGTTGATTCCTTCTGGAGCCAGAGACAATTTTGGGTTACATTTCCTGGAGGGATCAGTAACACTTTCTAGGAGTGAGAGGCCTGAATAATGTTACAGAGGGTGGTGCTTCCCTGGGCACTCACAGCCAGGCCTGGCTTCCACCATCAGGGCTTTGCTCCTCCCTTTGCTCCCCTGGGCCAGAAATCCCCCTGGATTCTTTCCACAGCAGTGCATTCCCCTCCCAGTCTGACCCTTCCACCTGCACCTCTGCTGGGGTTTGATTTGCAGGATCTGAACAACCACAAAAACAGGGATTTTCTTTGATTTTTTTTTAAGGGTATTTCTCCAGCCAAGCATGCAAAACAGCTTGTAGCCCAATTCCTGCCAAGGAGGATGCTTCCTATTGGGAGGAGGGAGAAGGGGGAGCAGGAGGGACTGATGCACCAGGCTGTGACATCCTCACTGCTCTGATCTGGGCACAGCCTCACCTCTGATAAGCACTCACCTTCCAGGGCTTATCTTGGAGCAGTTCTGGCAGCTGGGAGCAGTGCTGGGGAACTGCTGTGCACTCCCTGAGTAGGTACCAGGGGTTTCTACAGCAGCAGGTGCCTGTGGAGACTCTGAAGGACCAAAGGCCAGGTTATTGCAGGTGCTGAGCTGCCCAAGGCAGGGGCACTGCTGGGCCTGCACATTCCAGACAGTAAATCTGGGAAAGAAAAAGCGAGAAAGGCACTTGCAATGGGAAGGGGTTAGCTGTTGGTTTAACAGGATAATGAGCTTTTGGGGTGCTCTGCACTTGAGGCCCTCTTCAGTCAGAAAACTGCTGTTAACTCATACCAAGTGATCCTGACTTGTGTCTGAACCCCTCCTGGCTCCCTCAGGTGCTTTGGGAGGAGAGAGGAAAGGCACATGGCTTTGATCTCCCCTGAGCTGCCTGTTCTGCTGGGACACACAGGCTGCATTTACACCTCTGGCTGCTGTCCCTGTCTGCTGGGTGACACCTGACCCTGCTTGGATGCTTCTGATCTTAAAAACAGAAACCTTAGGGACAGGAAATGTCTTTAGTGTAGTGTGACCCTGGGCTGGAAGAGGAAAGGTTTCAAAGCACCAGGCTTTGCTGGATTTGGAGCCCTGAAGGCACCAAAGTGCCTCTGAAATAACAGGGCATGTACTGGGAGATCCCCTCTAGGAGTGCTAATCCTGGAATGCTAATCCATGTCTTTATCAGACAGTTTCAGCAGCTCACCTGGGTCTAGATAAGGACAGACTTATCAACCTCCTTGGCTCCTCAGCACTGTCCTGGTAGCCACAAAGGAGCTTTTTCTTACCTTTATACAAGAAGGTAGAAATTTTATTTTCCAGAGAGTGGCTGGAGACACTTTTGGTCTGGTTACCTGAGACCTTTAGGATTTGCTCTGGTGTGCTGCAGCAGCTGTTCCCCCCAGGAGCACTGCCAGGCAGCACCTGCTCTTCCCCAGGAGCACAGATACAAACTCCTTCCTGATGTACAGCTGGAACTGTCTGGTTCCACATGACACAGAAAATCAGTCTTAAAATCACTGTTTAAAGCAACAGTGCCTGGCTCAGGGGAGGCAGCTCCGTGCTGGCTGCCCAGGCAGCTGCTGCCACCCCCAGCTCTCGACAGATCAGTGCTTTCTGCACTGCCTGCTCAGCTCCAGGGGCCTCTCCCATGGATCTCTGCCAGGCTGCCACCAACACAGTCCATGGCACGGCCACCTGAGCCCTGACTTCGTCTTTTCAGTCTCAGCACCCCTTAAAATACCTGGCAGGGGTTTGCTTAAAACACAGCTCAGAACAGAGGCTCTGGAACCAAAGCCCCTGAGGGAAGTGGCTCACAGAACACCTGTGCCAGTGTGGTTCCTGTGCTGAATTTCCAGCCTGTTCCCCACCAGACACGCTCTGATCTCTGTGCTTTGCAGTCTCTCCAGCACGAGTCTCTCTGTGCCATAAAATCTCTTTTTCTAGATGTGCACACTGGCCAAATAATCTCGTGTCTTGGGCAGCTGCTGGTCAAGGCCATTCCCTGATCTAGGCAGACAGCATGGGCTTCTCTTAGCATGGACCCGTGGCATGCCATGCCCTCCTCCTCTCCCACACGTTTTGCAGTGCTTGCTATGGCTTTTCCCTGTCCCCTCCCACCTCTGCTGCTGGACAATCATTACCTGTGTCATAGATGCTCTGACCTGGTGCTGTCCCTGCCTGCCTTCCCTTCCTGCAGTCTGTATGCTCTTCAAGTGAATGTGTTTTATTTTATTTTATTTTGGGTTTGTTTTTTTTTTTTTTTTTCAGTAGGGAAAAGGACTTCCTTCTGCTGAAGGAATTATATTTGCACATGGCTCGGGGAGGTTCCTCCTCTGGCCCTTTCTGTTACCTCACTCATTTAGGCCAATTCCATTGCTAACGTTCAAGGCCACCTTCCCTGACCCAAACCCCGAGCGTAGGTAGGGAACAAACCCCGACGTGCAGCTCAGGTTCTGGAGGAATTAGGATTTGGGAGAGCAGCTCTTACAGCTCCATCCAGCAGGGAGGTGGAGCCTGTGCCATGCACGTCAGCCCCATCACCACATTCCCACTTCTTGGGAAGTGGCCCTTGGAGGGCAGGGATGGACGCGGAGGGAGGGAGGAGCAGCAGAGCAGTGGCAGTGCCACAACCTCCCACGAGCAGCCTGGCATGGCCTTGGCACCTCTGGGACATCACCATTCCAGTGGGATTTCACCTCCCACCACGTGCTCCAGGGCTGGAGAAAGCTGCTAAAACCCTGGGGCCTGTTGTTCCCCCCTGGATCCTGCAATTCCTGTGCACAGCTGAGGAGGAACGAGGGTCTGCTCTCCTCAGCACAGCACAGGAACGGGTCCTACAACCAGCTGGAATCCCCTCCAGAGCCCGGGAAGCAGGGGGCTGGTGGCTGAGGTGACTCTGGGGTGGGTGGGGGAAGGATTGTGGGTTTGTTTTAGGAGTTGTCCCGACTGTCAGAAACTTTGCGCTGTGCGCAAAAAAAAAAAAAAAAAAAAAAAAAAACACCCCCCACCAATTAGGCTGAGTGATTACTAGAGCTGATGGCTTTCACTGATGGCTTTCTTGCAAAAATTCTCCAAGCACTGCTTTGCGGCCACAGGACAAGGAGAAAGGGATTATCTTGTCTTTCCTCCCTTCAGCTCTGCTGAGGAAGACAAGGAGCAGAGGTTTGTGCCACTGCACAGAGCCCCCCTTAAGAGATGAGTTGAGATGTGGATCTAGGAACAGGTTAAAGCAAAGCTGAAAANGAAAAAAAAAATCCAACCCGCGGTTAAAAAACGATACTGGAACGTATGTGCTGGAATGTAGGAATTGTACAGGCTCTGCAGCCAAACTCCGTGTAAGTAGTTAGTACCATGGAAGTACGGTATCAATTAAAAAATCTACCCAACAACCAGCGTGGCTCTTGGTTCTTTTTATTATCCTGCCTATTCCGGAGTCTCCTCTCTCATTCCAAACACACACACACACAGAGTCTTTGCCAGGACCATCTCCTCCAGGTCGTGAAAAATCACTGATTTTTAAATTATTATTCTTTTTTTCCCTGCGAGATTCTTGAGCAGAATTTTGCACCCCGTTTCCTGCTGCTTGGGACACCACGTGGCAATGGTCACCTCTGTCTGCAGGAACTGGAAAAGCGAAAGATTTGTCCCAAAAAAAAGAGCATCTGCAGAAGATGCCTGTGGGATTCGGGGAGGTGCAGGACAGGGGGATGGCCCTTCTTTACCACCTGAGGTAGCTCTCAAGAAGTCCTTGGGTTCACTCCTTTTTTGATTTACCAGGATGACACCAGGGGGTTATCCGTGGTTCACAGGGACTGAGGGGCAGAGCTGGAGTGGGAGAGAAGTGTCCTAAAATTCACCATGGGCTCAATGCCGTGGGCAGTGCTGGAAACTCCAGTTACAACCCATTCTGTTGAGTTCAGGATTCTGCCAGGCAAACTGGGATAGGGAAAAAGATTACATCCAGCTGAGTTCAAAGAGGAGCTGCAAATATCCTTTTGGATATCAGGTTTTTGGGAACTGGTGCCCAGACTACGAGCGCGCTTCCTCTGGAAAATGTGCTCCCCTTGCCAGGCTTGGCTCTGGATTTGGGAGCAGTCCTACTACCAAGCCTGCACTGGAGCAGTTTACTAAAGTTGACACACTAAAAAAAGGGTTTTGAACACGTGCCAGTTGGAAATCTGGCCTGGGCCTGCCTTACAAACGGGGGAATTTCCGTGATTTTAGCGAACACATAAAAAGCAGCAGAACAAAGCAGAGGGGATTCCGTGGGCAGGGAGCATGCCTGGAGTCACGAGCACTTGGGAACTACTCACAAGCGGTCAGGGAGCAGGATTTGTCAACTCTGGCCAAGCAGCACAGGCTCCATTGCAGCAGGGATGTCACAACTCTGCCATGCAACAACCCCAGACCTTCCCCACCTGGTTTTACAGCACAATTCCACCCTGGCCAGTGTTTCTACCTCCCCCCCCTTCCAATCCCAGCTGTTGAGCTCAACTGATCTGCATTGAAGGGCAGAAAACAATTTTTACTCTGCTTAACCCTCAGAAAAGGTAAATTTGCATAGGAAAGATGGGATTTCCAGGGTGATTCCTGGGCAACAGAGGATCATTTCGGATGAATCCAGATTATTTATACTGGTGATTAATTACATCGAAAGAGAATTAGGATTAACTGGGAAAAGTGGGTGTTTTCTGTCCATCCCTCTAGATGGTGCTGCTACAGCACCCGAGAACCACCACAGTTACAAAACTACAACCATTTCACTAAGCTGCCATCCTGTGAGGGCTTTGCATCCTCTTCGTTTCTCCTGCCTACCAGCATGGGGCTGCCTTCCTTTCTGGGGTTTCCCAGGAAAAGGTGGATCCCAGACCTTGTCCTGGACGTGGCTCTGCAGGTTCCTCCTCCCTCTGTGCACTCCAGGAGCAAACCTGCTGTGCCAGGCAGGTGGAAGGGGCTGAGGGTTTTGACACTTGATAAATGAGAGGGACACAGGAGATTCTTACATTTACATCACCCTGCTTCCCAAAGCAGGAATACTTCAGGATCTGTATTCTCAATTCCCTCCAGAAGAAAGTGTGAACATGGCACAGGGACCTTCCTACTGTACATTTCCAATTTTAGTGCATTACAGACCTCACCCTACTCAGCTTGTGCATGGACAGCCTAAAATTCAGAGTGGCTTCATTAATTAATTCAATTCTTCCTGTTTTAACACCAAGGAAATTGCTTGAGCCACAGTATGTGGTGGAACAACCCCCCAAGAGAGCCTTGTTCACAGTCCTGCAGCTCAGAGCAACGTGCCATCCATCCCCCTAACCTGTGCAATGGAGAAGTAGCATATTTAGCAAATAAAGGTGGTGGTGAGAGCAGCTGAGAAGTGACAGGTAACATTTACAAAGCCATTGAGGTGATGATGGAACTGAAACTCGGGAAGGAGCCGTGCTGCCCACACCCTGTGCTGTTTGCTCAGCATGCTTCCACAGAGGAGTCCTTCAGCACTGGGCTGGCAGCTCACAGGGGGTCACGGCACCACAGTCAAGGCTGTACAGAGTCCAAGGCAAATGGAAGAGAATTTACACTTCCCCGTGTTCCTCCCGACGGCGCAGAGCTCCCCCTCAAACCTGGCTGCTGTGGCGTGGTCCTTCTGTCTTCAGAGCCCCTGCAAGGGAGACAATTCCTCTTGGACCTCCCCGGAGTGAGGATGGCAGCAGAGTTAGCACAGGAACTGACGGGAGGTGAACGAGAGAGTGAAAGATCCAGATTTTAATCTTTAGCACACAAACTCCTTCCTGGAACGTGCTTCATTTGGAGACAGAGCCCTTGCAGTCCTCATGGGCACAGCTGCCCTTGTGCTGGGGAAAGTGAAGATTCCCAACTCCACAGCAACAGGGAAAGGAGGCAGAAATACATCATGGTCTGTGTTGGTTTGGGGGTTCCAGCAATACAAGTACACCCCACACCCAAAGACACCTGTATGGCTTCTAAGGTTGCTGGGAAAGCTCCAGAGGAGAACAGCCACGCTCCAGGAGTGTCCAGCCCCAGCACAAGGAAGCTGAGGGGTGGACAGACACAAGGAGTGACCATTTCTCCATGACCCACCTTGGTGCCATTCTCTCCACTGCCTCCTCTGCTACTCCTCCACAGGCACAGCGCAGTTCTCCTTGTTTTCCGATGGAATCGCAAGATAGTCTGTCCTGTGGTTGGAGGGAAGGAGGAAAGCACACAGTGTCAAGCCCACTTTGGGTAAACTCACCTCTGCTGAATGCCTGGAAGCACCTCGGAGGTAACAAATGTCACCGGGAGGTGCTCACAGCAGGAAACTCCTTGGCACAGGCAGGAGCAACCACCGAGCCTTCCCTGCTCTAAAATCCTCCACACCCAGCCTTCCTATGTGCAAAGAGTGCTCTAACCCAAGCCAAGAGTGTGGAGAGGTGGAAATGGGCCGGGATGAAACCAGACCCTCCAGGAGAGCATCTCCACACGGTCCAAGCCAGGCCCCCCTGGAATACCATTCATTCCCAGCCTGGTGTGTGGTGCAAGGGGGCACAATCTTGGTGCTCCTAAACACTGCAAGGACTTTGGACAGAGCAAGCACCAACCAGCCCATGCCCTAGCAAAGTTCAGTCTTCCTGCAGTCTGCCCTGGGACGTGTGAAGAGCTCTGGCAGAGCAGGTCTCACCTCCAGGGGTTCCACACTTACGCGTTTTCCTGGGCAGCCTCCTCTGCCTTGGAGACCTTCCTGTAGCAATAGACCATCTCAATCAGCAGCCACAGCGTGAGGAACACCAGCAGAATATACATCATAATTTCTGAGATGACAGAGGTGAAATCTTCTCCAGCTGGGAATAAAAATGAAATAACCCCTGATCATTTCCGTGCAGCTCCACAGACACTTCCCACAGTTGTATCATCCTTCCTAACCCGCCTTGCCAGAATCTCCAGGTGCCTTTAGGCCGTGAGGGGGCAAAAGAGAGGGACCTGCAACAGGCAGGGATGCCAGTGCGTGTCTCCAGCAGGATCCAACACGCACAGCCCTGTCTGTGCCTCGCATCCTGTGCCACCCCCACATCCTCAGGCTTGCTCACCTATCTCATCTTCACGCTCTGTTTCCTCCCCGTGTCCTACTCGCCGGTGTTACTCGGCTCTGTTGTGCCGCCAGCGATTTGTAAAGGATCAAAACACCGAGGGAAAAGGGAGGGGAAAGGGCAGAGGAAAGGGCTGGAAGCTCCCGGGCCTCTCTGGAGAGAGAGCAGGATCCTCACTGGCCAGGATTTCAGCATTGAACCCGGTGGAACAGAAAAGGAACCAAGTTCCTTTGTGTTCCAGGAGGAACAGAAAGGCTCAGGAGCACCTGAGAGGGAAGGAGGAGAAGCAGCAGACTGGTATCAAAATGGAGAATGAGTCGTTGTTGCAGGAGGGAGGGGGCGGCAGCAAGGAAACGCTGCGGCTCCCGGGGAAAGGCGCTGCTGTCACATCCCGGAGCCGCCACGGGAGGAGCTGGAAACCTCTGCTGGCGCCTGCCCAGCTGTGCCCAGCTGTGCCCAGCTGTGCCCGGCTCCTTCCCGCACTCACACACAACCAGCCCGTGCCTGAAAAGAGCCTCCAGCCGCCAAACAAGGGGCAGGTTTGCCCTCCTGAGCCGCGTTTGGCACTGACAAACTCAGAGCCCTCTCCCGCGGCGCAGTGACAAACTCCATCCCCGGGTGACAACACCCACGGCCAGTGACAGCACAAAGCAGCCCCTGGCAGCGCCTCCTACCCTCCTCCACCACGGTGAGGTGGATCAGGCGGGAGCTCTGGAAGAGGGGCCGGTGGATCTCGAACTCGAACTCGCGGGTGATGTTGCAGGTGTAGATGCCCGAATCGTTGAGGGTCACGTTCAGCACGGTGATGGACACGTCCTGCATGTCTTTGCTCCCATTCCACTGTATCCGCCCACTGAAGCGGCTTGGAAACTCGTGGTTTGTTTTCCTGTACTCGTAGATCTGTGAGGAAATACAAAGGGATGTGTTGGTTGATCTCTGCCTCGGACAGCACCATGGCATGAGCCGGGGACAGCATCCCCCTCCAGCTACACTCAGGGATGTTCTGAGCTGCCTTGGTAACAGCAGCTATTCATATTCCATCATCCTTTGCCTCAAAGTATCAGGTGACTTCGCAAAAGACAGGAAAATGAGTGATCAGGAATCCAATGTCTCCATCAGAGAGGGGAAAAAACGAAGGCACAGCAAAACACAGGCGCATGTGGACACAAAAAATCAGCAGTGGAACAGAAAAGTGGGATTCTTCATGCCTAGCAATGTGCCTGTCAGTCAGTGCATGTGAGATCACCTGAGGAAAGAACCACAGAATATCCACAGTGAAGACAAACACCTTTTTGGGGGGCCCTGGGATGCTCGGCTGAGCTGGAAGTGCTGCAGGACAAACATGACAGTGTGACATTCTGGCTGACCACAGTCCCCACCACAACCCTGCCCGCCCCAGCTCACTTTGGTTGGTGTTCTTTGGGTTGCCACTGGCAAATGGATCCCCCAGGGCACTGGAAGTGAATTCCCATCTCATTCCTTAGGCTGGTCCCTTTTGTTCTCAGACAGAAGGAGAATATTTGTCATCCTGCCTGGCCCTGCTCATTCACAGCCACTGATTTAATGCTTCAGACTCAGATAAAACAGCCAGAAAGAAATGTGCACTCAGCCTTTATCTTGTTCTCCATTTCACTATTCTCTCTTGAATTCCAGCTGCCCCTCATCTGTCCAGTTTCCATTTTGATTCACTCTGAAAATCAAATTTACCTTCCCCTGACATGGATCCAAAGCAACTCCCTGAGATCCTCCCACAGTTGGGATAACACTGCTTTCTCTGAGGCAAAAAGAAATAAATCCTGCCCTACAGATTTATTGGAAGCCAATTCCACCTCCAAAAGGGCAGCTTTGGGATTCAGAACTGATTCAGACAAGGAGACCAAGTGTCAGTCACGTCTGACATCCTTAGGTGCTGGGCTTGAGGTACTGAGGCAATGGGACTGGAAATTGGCACTGATGGATCTACAACCCAAATGTTTTAACTCCACAACTGATCCCAGCTTTTCCTGCCAGGAGTTTCTGCTGTGCCCAGGTGTGGAAATGGGATAAGTAAGGAAAGAAATGGAAAGGACTCAGGTGCCAGGCATACGTACAGGCTCATCCTTCCCCCCCTCGGGCCTGTAGAACCATTCCACCACCGTGCTGGCCGTCACCTCTTCCCTCTTCATGCAGGAGATGCAGAGCAGCTTCATGTCCGTCCCTTGGACAGCCTCTGTCTCAGATGGGACCTCCACACACACGGAGGAACAAAGCCCAGCTGGGGGACAGGAGCAGCAGAGAAAGAAACGTTAAGACACAATTAGAGAAACATCAGTTATTCACATCTCGGCATTAATGTCCCCAATGGAAAATGGTTTGGTGTATTACTAACGCTGTCTAAAAACAGATTAAGTCTCAAATATCTAATTTTACCAAGCTTCCTTCTCCTGAGATATCAATAATTCATAATAATTAACAGAAGGTGATCACTTCACACAGATTTGCCTCTCCAGCATCTGCTTTGCCACAACTTTCATCTTGCCCTGGTAATTAATGCCACTTTAAAGGCATTGTTCATTCCCTCCCATGCGTGCTGGGCATGCTCCTGTTAGAGCAGCAATTGCAGTCTGGGATGAGGGGAAGCCCAGAATGCCAGAGTGAAGGAACAGCTCGCTCTTTGTGCTAACTTGGAGGGTCTGGATGCTTTAATTCAGCAAAACTGGGAGGGTCCAGCACCCTTCCTGTCCCTGGGCTCCACGGGCACTACTGGGAACCAAGGGGCTTGGACAGGAGTGAATTTGGCAGCAGGAGGAGTTATTGATTTCCCAGGCATTCCTGCTCAAAATGCTTCCAATCAGAGCTGTGCTAAGGCTGGCAACTCTCAAATCCTGCTCTTGCAAAGAGGACAGAAATCGTTGCATGTGAATCCACACGTTCGAGCAGGAAGGGATCGTTTCAGCACGACATCTCCGACCAAATCCCTGCTGACATTTGTCCCCTGGGCTAAACAATCCCGGGCTCTGTCTGTCCAAGGCTGTCTCCAGAGCCCAGACGCTGACTTTGCTGGTTGCTCCCTCCTCCCCAGCCTCTGAGGCACCATTAACCCACTCTCTCAAGCAACATATTATCCCGGGACTATTCCTGGAAGCAGCCTGGTTCCAGGTCTCCTGTACTACCAGCTCCACGGACAGCAGCAGCTTTCAGGGAGAAATAAGGAAAAGCTCCTGGATCCTCCTTTACTCTGAGGAACGCGATCTGTGCACACAGACAGGCACCCACACACAGAGGGCTGAAGGCACACGCACATCGAATGTGGCAAAACCACCCAACCTCTTCTCGCGGCAGGAATCAAACTGCAGCTGCAATCGATTGATTAACTCCAGTTTACACAGACTGCACGGGAAACCGGCACTAAAACACCGCTTAATGGGCTGCACGCCCTCCCCGAGGCAACTCGATGTCAAATTACTCTGCAAACCCCAGACCAGCAGCAAACATTAAGGGACCAGCACATGCTTTGTGCTCGGCACTGAGGTGTTTCTCCACTCGCATTCACTCCCTCACACTCACACCAACACTGCACGAGCGTAATTCCCTTCTCCCGACAACAAAAAAACCCCACTCGGAGGGCAGGCGTGAAGGGAGCATCCTCCCTTCTTCCCAGCAGCATCCAGCCAGCGGCAAGCCCCGGCGGCGCCGGGCTGGGAGAGGGGATGGCAGCACCTACCCCAGAGCAGCAGGGCGAGCGCGGCCGCGCAGAGCAGCCGCGGCAGCGCAGCCATTGTTCCCAGGCGGGCCGGCGCTCAGGCTCCTCGGCAGGATGCTCTTCCCCCGCTCCCGGCGCAACAGGAGCCGGGCGAGGAGCGGCCGGGGCGGGCGCGGTCCGGGGGCTGCGCTCGGCCGCGGGGGCGGCAGCACCACGGACAGAGCCCGAGCCCGGACAGAGCCCGAGCCCGGACAGCTCCGCCGGCTCCGGGGCTCCGCGGGCGCGGCCGGCGCTGCGCAGGGCGCGGGCGGAGCGGAGAGTGAGCAGCGCTGGATCAGCAGCAGCAGGGGCAGCAGAAGCAGCGGCAGCAGCAGCAGCAGCAGCAGGTGCCCCGCGCCGGGAGCGGCTCCGCGGGGCGCGGCCGCGGCGCTTTTGTTGCGCGGGCTGCAGGGCGCAGCGCCCGGCGGGGAGGATGGCGGGGAGGATGCCGAGGAGGATGCCGAGGATGCTGGAGGAGCCCGGGCGGGGGGCACGGCCGGCACATGCGCGGCCGCCTCCCCCGGCCCCGG
>VYXF01001446.1:81193-105346 GCA_013397295.1 Polioptila caerulea
CGGGCGGGGGTCCCGGCCGGCACCTGCGCGGCCGCCTCCCCCGGCCCCGGGCGCGCCGGGCTCCTCCCGGCTCAGCGCAAGCAGCCCGGGGCTCCGGTGGTCCCGGGGGCAGCGCCCAGCTTGGCTGGAGACATCACACACAGGATATCACATAATCGCGGAGTGATAATGAACCTTAAAGCTCAGCCAGTCCCACCCCCTGCCGTGTGCGGGGACGGCTCCCCCCCAGCCACATCCAACCTTCGAGCACGTCCAGGGCAGCCACAACCTCCCTGGATGCCCTGTCACCGCCCTCATAGCAAAGCATTTCTTCCCAAAATCTGAATTTCCCCTCTTTCCGTTTGCACCCCTGGCTCCTCGTCCTGTCTCTACAGATCATCACCACAGATCAGCAGCGCTGTCCTGCCTCCGAAAAAAGCCAAGGGGCGGGGGGGAAATGGGGGGAGTCATCCCTGCAGGGTCACAGAAAGGCCTCTGCCGCTAATAAGTTTAATACTAACATTTGCATGGCTCTGAAGGTCACAGTTGGAAATACTGGGAAATCCTCTCGCCTCATGTTCCTGCCTGATTCCAGGGAATTTAATGCCAGCAGCAGGCTGGGCTTTCTCTCCTTGGACGGGGGCCACCATGCCCTGGAGGGCTCCTCCAGCTTTGAAGGTCACAGTGGACAGAGAGGGGGAAATGAAGCATTTGTTACATGTGCTGCTTTTAAAGCACCTGCAGCTCCATACACAGCACAATCTAGAGTCAAACCTGACCAGCCCCAGCAGAGAATGACACAGGAGTGACTGGCAGTACCAAAACTCAGCGTGCAGGTGGCCAGACCCACCCAGAGGTGTTTGCAGGCAGCAGAAAAATCAGCTTCAGCTGTACTCGGGCTCTCAGTCGGGCACACACCGCTGGTTGTGGCCACTGCCACAGCTCTGAGGCCTCCCCAGGGTGGACACAGGGGCACACACCTGAGATCAGGTCCCTGCACTGCTGGAGTGAAGCAGGCACAGAACAAAGCCAACACTTTTCCTAGACATCACCTAATTGTGTTTGTGTCAGCAGGCTGCATTCATCATCTGCCCATGGCCACACGCAGCAGCTGCCGGCACGCCACCCTGCACAGGCTCCAGTGACTGCTCCGAGTGATTCCCAGCCAGGGACACCCTCCTGCTGCCTCCTTCTGCCTCGCTGTCCTGACTGCACAGGCTGCTCTGCCCTGGTGCAGCCCACAGCTGCCTGGGATTCCCAAAACCTTTGCAGCCTGAAGTATTCCAGCTTCACGCTGGCTGTCAGGTTGTCCTCGCTGTTCCTGTGTACTCTTCCAGCAACCCACCAAATGAAAATAAACCTATTGAATGTACCTGCAGGAGCCAGGTGTGACCAGGGAGCCCAACAGCTTGCAGGTTGTCGATGCCAGCACCACAATTCCAATCCCCCCCTTAGAAGTCATCCATCATGGGTATAGAAATCAAAGTCTGATTTTCTCCCTGGGAAGACAGAACAGCAAACATGGTACCCAGAGCTGCATGAAAGCCATTGAGCCATTTCTTTTGTCCCCTTGCCCCTTGTTGTCATCACAACAGCACAAAGGGAAGGCCAGGTTAAGCCACAAGGATTTGCTCCTAACCCTTCTGGAACAATCCATCCCATGCACAGCAGACAAGTGCTGGGGTGGGTTTTTTATAGCCACGGGAGCTGCTGGACAATGTCCCTGGCTCTCTCCTTTAATAACCACCTGTTCCACAAAGCACCATGGAAATCAGAGCTATTCCCAGGCAGCCAGGTGCCCTGCCAGAACGCAGAGCAGCGAGCAGCAGGGCTGCACTGTTTGTGCTGCTGCCGCTCTAATTACATCTATTACAGACAATCCTGCCAGGGATGAGACTCAGGGGCCAAGAGGATTAAGAGGAAGCAGCAGCTCCACCACTCTGACTCAGTCAGAGTCAGTGACTGACCCCCAGCCCTTCGTGCTCCTGCCTGCTGCTCCCCAGGCAGGAACAGGAGCCTCTTCTCCTCTAACCCCAGCCACCTCAGAACCCGCCTGCCAAACAATTCAAATTACAGTGGCAAGCAAACATCCTGAAAAAGTAATGAGTTTTCCCTCAGAATCACTCATGTACCAACCTCGATTACTTCATTCCAGACCAGCGTTGTAGCTGCTATTTAAAGAAGGGAAATGGGGCCCTGAGGTGAAGTAAACCTCTGGTGAAACTGGCCTTGGATTGGGTGGATTTTGAGATGGAAAGTCAAAGGTCAGGGAGGTCACACCCTCTTCCCCAGCTCTGGAGAAATTTATTCTTCACCTGTGATTCTTCACCTCAAGCCTGCCTCGTTAACCACGGACAAGATCCAAGGTGATTTGGAATAAACACCTGTAGTCCACCCAGTTTCTTAACCTGCCACAAGCTGTGTTTGTTTTCGTTTTCAAAGCAAACTTCTCTGGGCTCGCTCAGAGAGGCTGAATGAAAGGATAAGATCATTCCACTCTCGCTACAATCTGGGCTTCCCTGGGAACCACTCCAGTGTCACCCCGTGCCTGCTTAGGACACGCAGCAAACACCTCCCTGCCCTCTGCAGGAAAACTTGCAAATAATCGGGAATTCACACTGGAAGCCTGTTTCAATTTTGAGCCCTGCAGAAGAGAGGGAGAGCAGAAATCCTTCCAACCCCATCCCACGCCAGGATGATGCACAGCTGCTCCTTCCTGCCCTGCCCCAGCCCTGGTGCCTCGGGGGAGCTGGCGGGAGGGCAGGGCTGGCCTTCAGGGCACCCCAGAGGGCACAGGCACTCCAGGGGAAATGGGGAAGGGGTTGCAATGCTGAGAGAGAGAAATTTTGACTGTTGAGGGAGAAATCTCTGCAAGAAGCAGCCCAACTTATCCTGCGGGGGTTGCTATGGCAACCCACCCAGTTAATGCTTCACAGGAGGAAAAAAAAAAAGAAAAAAAAGAAAAAAAAGGCTGAAAAGGCTGGCACTTGTGCACAGGCACAACAAGACGAGGAGATAAAAATAATTTCAGCACCCTGCCCCCACTAATCCCTCACTGTCACGGTCCCTGAGGCTGGGACAGGGCAGTGGGAACAGAGCCCTGCGTGTCTGGGCTCCCTGGCACGGCCACGTCGGCAGCTTCCTCTGCCATCCCCATCACATCACAGCCCCTCCTGGCTGCCAGGGGCCAGGGCAGAGCCGCTGCCGGCCCCAGCTGCTCCCAGCCCTCCAGGGCTCCGAGAGCCAGCCCTGCAGTCCCCGAGCCTCCAGATGCAGACACCCCCTTTATGCTTCTCACTCTGCTCCCCCCAGCAGCCTCCAGCCGGGGTGGAGCGAGCAGGGCTTTGCAGAGGAGCCCTGCAGGATAACGATTGCCAGTTCAGGGATGTTGGATTTAACAGATGTAGGCACCCTTCCCACGCACTCCAGCATCCCTGCGACACAAACCCGTGCCGAGGGAGGGCTGCTCTGCCTGCCTTCACGGGGTGCCTGGGGGCTTACAAAGGCTCATTCAGTTTTCTCTTTTCACACTCGAGGTTTCAAATGAGTTCCCCGTGTACCTGCCAACACCTGGATCCTCTGAATGTTCGAAACTGGAGGCAACTCCAGCTTTGCTCTTCACACACCTTTGCACCTTCGTTTCCAGCTGGTGCACAGGCTGGGAGATTGATCTGCAGTTTCCAGAGCACCCAGCCCCATTCCCATCCAATATTCCAGATCCTCATTAACGCCTTGAGATGCAGGTCCCCAGAGCACCTTTTCTGCCCACACACAAAGCTCGCCTGCATTTGTGTTACACCTTTTTTTTTATTCCAATCTACCTCCCCATGGAGTGTAACAGTGTGAATATCCCCATGACTCCCAAAAACTGCTCCCTCCTGAGCAGCCTCTGTGATTTCTGTCACACACCCCTGCAGGACCTCTCTCCCTTGGATACACATCGAGCTTGCCCTTGATTTACTGCTCGCCCTTCCAGCTTCCCCCGAGGGCCCCCAAGTCACAGTTCCTTTGCCATCCTCCCCTCCCAGACAAAACCCAGGTGTGTTCAACCTCCTCTCTTCATCCTTGGCTCCCAGGGATGTTTTTCCATCAGGACAGAGAACGAGAAGGGCTGGATTTCAGCGAGCCCTCCCCTCTGTGAGCAAGAAGTGGCTGCCCCTGCGAGCAGCCTGGGAGCATTCCCAGAGCATTCCCTGCCTGCCAGAGCCAGGGAAATGCTCCCTCAAACGAGGACCAGCCTCACATCAGGCAGAGCCTGCGCATGCACAGAGGCCTGGCAGGGGCAGGGATTCCTTGGAAAAGCAGCCGCGCTCCAAAGGCTGGGCTGAAAATTCCCCCCTCCATGTGCACAAGCACGGAGCACATTCCTGCTAACACGCTGTGGTCAGTAATTAAACAAACAATTATAATTTTTTACCCCCCCAGACCTTTAATCCAGGCCATATTTAGAGGTGTGTTATTGTACACATCCTGGAAATTCTAAGCCTTGGTGTCGCTCCAGGTGCTTTTGGGCATTGTTTTCTGGCACTGGATGCCAAGAAAATCGGTGCCTGTGCAGAGAGGGCAGCCTTTGTGTGCTGGAGCTGAAGGGCTGCTTTCCCCATCCCAGCCTAATGAGGTGGCACTTTCACAGATTTGCTTTTAGGCCCCTCCTCAGCTCGTTCACCTCAGCCCTGGATGGAAACCCCATTAGCGTGTCAGGTTGCCACACATATTCATTCACATCTGCCCATTTAATTTCGGGATTCTCACTGTGAAACACACAAGGGCATCAATTATTGTGGCTCTGTGTGAGGATTGGGTTTTTGTGGAGGAAAGCTTGTCCAGCAAACGTTGCTGCCTTACCTTGGCTGCTGCTTTTCCTTAAATGTGAATAAAGGAAATAAAGCTGAATCTACTCCCAGCTGTCAGAAAACATGGACATAAATAATTCCCACGTCCCTTAAAAGACCAGGAGACTTTGCAATGGAGATTTTTGGTTGGATGCCCCGTATTGCTTTGCACAATCAAGTCCCTCATTGTGAAATAGAAACTTTGGGGGATTTTGGCTGTGCTTTGCACCCTCCATCTGTGGGTTCCCAGCTTTGTCCTCCCTCGTAGCACGTGGTCATCCTGTTCCATCTGAAATGACAATTTTTTGTAATATTTCAGACATTTGTAATAAATCAGACACCACAGAAGAGAAGGGGGAGGAAGGAGGAGGAGAAAGAGGGAGGAAGGAAGAGGAAGGAGGAGGAAGGAGGAGGGCACAGATTTCCAGCTTAAATACGACAGAATTGAGAGATCTTTTGTTTTCTGTCAGTGAGGAACATCTCCCTGGTCATATTTAAAGGTGCTATGTGAAACAGCAGAAGCCACCCAGAGCTTTGAGTCTGTGAAATATCATTTTCTTTCTCCAAACACCAATTTTCCAAGGGGAATTCCTTGTTGGCACTTCAGCCTCTAAGCAGGCACCTCCTCCTGGCTGGGTGTTCTTCTACAATTGGTTTATTTTACTGCTTGTTTCATTAACTTAAAAAAAAAAAAACAATTAGAAAAAAACCCAAAAAACTAAAAAATGTGATTTAGAGCCGTCGTAGGGAGGAGATTTTACGGAGAAATGCCTGTGTGGGGCTCGGGGAAGGGAAGGAGCCCCCGGGTGTGTGTTTGCACATCCCTGTGGGTGTTGCAGGCGGAGGGAAGGCGCTCCCGGGGCCGGCAGCATTCCCGAATTCCCGGCAGATAGCGCTGTGCCCCCGGGCCGGCCGGGCTGCTGCTCATTGTCCACCCCAGACAGTCCCTGTCACCATCATCNTACGGAGAAATGCCTGTGTGGGGCTCGGGGAAGGGAAGGAGCCCCCGGGTGTGTGTTTGCACATCCCTGTGGGTGTTGCAGGCGGAGGGAGGGCGCTCCCGGGGCCGGCAGCATTCCCGAATTCCCGGCAGATAGCGCTGTGCCCCCGGGCCGGCCGGGCTCACTGTCCACCCCAGACAGTCCCTGTCACCCACAAAATCATCTTCAAAAACCCCGGGCTAAACCCTCCCCGCAGCCTTTCTTGAATCCCACGGTTTAGTGGGTGACAAACATTTCTGGGAGAACACTTTTGGTTGGAAAACCCCAGATATTTTCTGTTATCAGGCTTTTCTGCACAGGACCAGCAGAGCAATACTGGCAGGCTGAGGGAGGCAAAGCTCAGAACCCTCAGAGATGCTGAGAAAACCATGGGGGGATGTGCACTTCTTGTCACAAACGTGTTTGGACAAAGCCTTTGGAGAGGGAGAGAAAAAAATGACCTTTTTCTATAAAAGACATATAAGCCTTATGCCAGAAATGTAATTCCAACAAGAGCCAAGCAATGAAGCAGAAAGGAGAGCCCTCCCAGAGGTGCTCAGGCAGCTGCACTAAGTGTGATCTGCTTGTCTGGCAGGGATCAGGTTCTCATCTCCTGCAGGGAACCCTTGTCCAGGTGCTCCAGCACAGAGGGCAACTCCCTGCCCCCGGACAAAAGTCCTTCCTCCTCCTCCTCCTCCTCCTATCCTGATGCAAATCAGGAGGTGGAAATCACTTCTCTAGGAAAACTCTCTTTAATTTATCTACAGACAGCTGAGGTGTCTGCATCACACCTTTCCCCAGCTGCTGTGAAAAGCTACAGAAATCCAACAATTCTCTCAAAAAGAAGAATCAAACTGGGAGGTGCAAATCTACATTGAAGCATCACGTGGCAACTAATCAGCTGCAGTAATTAATATGTGGTGAGCAAATGCAAATTGTCCCCTTTCAGGCCAAAGATTTGAGCTGCTTGGTTTAGCAAAGCCATGAAATGTCTGCAGCAGAACAGCTCTGACACATTCAAAAAGCATCTGCCCATAAAGGACTTAAGTGATGCATCATCATCATCTCTGAGCAACCTTCAGGATTAGATTTCCACGGCACAATAAAAGCAAGAGGGATGCAGAAATTCCTCTCCAGCTGAACCCTGGCATCCAATACCAACCGTGCCCCTCTCCACGTGTTTGCCTCGCCGTCCTCTCCTTGCTCCTCTCCCTCCCTCAGGAGTGGTTTTCCCAGGAATAGCTCGATTCCCCCGGCAGAGCATCCCCAGAGCAGAGCAGAGCCAGCAGACAGGAGCCAGGGAATTGCCTGGAGGTCACCGAGGCTGCTGTTCCAAGGGCAGCTGGAACCAGGTCAGCAGCTCCAGCGCTGTTTTGGCCAGGACTAAAAATTGGTGCCAGCTGCCCTCGATGTGTGGGGGATGAATCAAGGGATCCAGGAGTGTTCCTGGCACTAATGGTGCCGTGATTGCCAGCCCTGCCCCAAAATTAACAGCACCAAAAGCACCTTTTTGGGTGGTGCTTTGGAAAAACAGAGTTTCCTTCTGGTGCTGGAGATGCTGCAGGACAAAGGGGCACCGTGAGGGTCAGTCCTGATCCCCCTCACACACAGAGAAATGCAGAATATCAGCACCATGCTCCCTGAAGGATTTTATTATGAGCAAAAGTTCCTGCTAAGGGGGGAAAAAATAAATTGTGTTCTCCTGAAAGAATGAATTTTATCTGCTGTTTCCATAACATTTTCTTTATTCTAATGCATATGTTTGAATCTTAAAGGTCTTTTCCAACCTAGTGATTCTTTGATTCTGTGAATTATCCAAATTGAAGCCATTTGGGCTCTAATCTCTTTTTCTTCCCTATTTGGGTGGGTTCAGCCCCAAAGGATCCTTGTGCAGGTGCAATCAGCTCGTGGTAACAGCTGAGCTCTGTCAGGCAGCCACACCGACGGTGTCAGAGCACAGTGAAACACATTCACACTGATCACAGCTTTTCTATGAGAGGAGATACCCTGGGAGCAGCCACAGGCCCAGGAAGAAGGAGGTGAAAGGTTCCTGGTGTGACCCACTGGGCACAGCCATTCCCATTCCAATGGCACTGCACACAGCCACCAGCCCCAGCAGGGCAGGAGTGGTGGAATTCTGACCATTCCTGCACTCAGGATGCTCACAGCACACCTACAGCACCTAATTCAGACTTCCTTCACACAGTGCAAATTGCAAACATTTCTGGGAGAACACTTTTGGTTGGAAAACCCCAGATATTTTCTGTTATCAGGCTTTTCTGCACAGGACCAGCAGAGCAATACTGGCAGGCTGAGGGAGGCAGAGCTCAGAACCCTCAGAGATGCTGAGAAAACCATGGGGGGATGTGCACTTCTTGTCACAAACATGTTTGGACAAAGCCTTTGGAGAGGGAGAGAAAAAAAATGACCTTTTTCTATAAAACACATATAAGCCTTGTGCCAGAAATTTAATTCCAACAAGAGCCAAGCAGTGAAGCAGAAAGGAGAGCCCTCCCAGAGGTGCTCAGGCAGCTGCACTAAGTGTGATCTGCTTGTCTGGCAGGGATCAGGTTCTCATCTCCTGCAGGGAACCCTTGTCCAGGTGCTCCAGCACAGAGGGCAACTCCCTGCCCCTGGACAAAAGTCCTTCCTCCTCCTCCTCCTCCTCCCATGCTGAATCATTCCATTCTGTGAATTCTGTGAAGCAAATCGGACAGGGAATGGCACTTTCCAAGAAACGAGGTGTTCCATAAAAAGCCTTTTTCTCATGTACCACAGGCATCACCACCCTTTCCCAGCATCTCAGGGCAACAGCACACAAATAAATATCAACACTGGGTGTTTCTGTGAGAACTGAGGCAATAAAGCACATTAGTGCACGCTCTGGAGGCACAAGGATGGAGCCATTCCTGAGACAGCAGCTATAAAACTTCACACATCCTCAGGAAAAGCTGGAAGCTCATCTCGATTTACAGAGAAATGTGCTTCCTCTGAAATGCCAGAGAGCTCCTCAGCTGGAATAAAGAGTATTAAGTATTAAGGGTATTAAGGATGATTTTCTTTTCCCAGCTACTCTGGGGTCTATAAATACTGGATTTGAGATATAGAGACAATACAGACAAGGAGAGTCAATGCTGCACCTCCTTCTGGGTTCTGTGGGCACCGGGTGAACATCCATCCATAAAATTGCAAAGTCCTTTATCTCCTGAACCCACAGAGTGTCAAACCCATGGGTAAAGCAAGGTGAGGTGATTTGCCCAAGGCCACACATTAAACCTGGGCTTGGGGTGAGGGCCCTGCACTTCCCGTTTCCTGCTGTAATGACCAGTTTATGGCACCTCCACCCCCGCAGTGACCCCCATTCCTTCATTGCTGCCCCATGACCACGCCAGGGCTGCTTTAGCAATGTCAGTCTCTCCCCTTCCCTCGCTCATCTTGCTCAGCAAAACCTCCTCACCTCATTTCCCTTTCTAGGCAGAGCTTTACGGGCTCTTCCCCACCTCGTAACACACTCCTGGAGCAGACAGGAGCCAGCACACAGCAGGGAGCACTTTAGTGCTTTGGAGTACTGAAAACTTTTGTCTTTTTCACTTCAGAGAGTCCTTGACCGACTGCGTTCCAGCACTAAAATCAGCTTCCCCTTGGCAGTGTTTCATTGTGGGTTTTGTCCTCTTCCCATGCTTTTCCTTCTTGAGGCACCAAATCACCTGCACTTCACGATTTGCAAGTTATTAAATGTGCAAATAGCCACGATTCTCTATAAGCTGACTCCATGTCCTGCTAATTTAATGTCTTCCAGCAAAAAATGCTCCTCAGGCAGCTTGAGAGACCTCCCAGGACTCTCACTCAGCACGGAATGGAGCAAGGCTGATCCCCAGTCTGGGAATCCATGGCACGATACCAAACACTGGCTGAGGTTTTTCAGGAAGAACTGGGAATCCATGGCACGCTCCCAAACACAGGCTGAGGTTTCTCAGGAAGATCTGAGAATCCATGGCTCGGCCCCAAACACTGGCTGAGGTTTTTCAGGAAGAACTGGGAATCCATGGCACGCTCCCAAACACAGGCTGAGGTTTCTCAGGAAGATCTGAGAATCCATGGCTCGGCCCCAAACACTGGCTGAGGTTTTTCAGGAAGACCTACTGCAGCCAGGAGCATTTCCAGCACAATATAGATCCTCCTGTGGGCTATTTTAGTCTCAAAGCCAAAATGCTGCCTCGGGAGGTTCATACAGGACAGGCAAAGCTGTGAGGAGGAGCTGCCTCCTTGTCTTGTCCTGGTTTTGCTCCAAGTATTGACATTGCCCCCAAAGGGATCTGCTCACTCTGGCAGTGGCAGAATTTTCTGATCCCGTGGAAATTCTGTGCCAGAAAAAACCAGAGCTCAGCTCACTTGGAAGGGTCCAGCCCAAAGCCCAGCCCTGTCTGGCCCAGCAGATCTCAGACTGAACCGTGGAAAGCACCTGCCATAAATCAGAGCAGGAAAATTCCCCAGTTGCAGGATAACATTGCTTGTTCATAATTCCTTATCTCCAGCTGTTTTAGAGCTGATTTTAAACCATTTCCTTAAAATAAAAAATAATTTATGTTGATCTCTTCAATATAATTATTAAGAATTTGAAAAACATATTTCAGTTTCGATTCCACCAACCCATCTTTCATGAGGTGGCTCCACATTCCTGAAAAATCTCCCTGAACACCAAAATGCAAATTCCTTTCAGCTCCAAATGACAGGGCCACCAGATTGGATGTGCCAAACCGAGCAGCTGCTGAGAGGGGACTTCAGAAGGGAAAAAAGCAGGAGGGAGAGACGTGACTAAAGCAGGCTGTGGGAGAAGACAGAATTCCTGCTCAGGAGAAGAGCCTGGAGGCGTGGAACAGCAGACCCCAACACTCACCTCGGCACCAAGAAAGGCTTCCTGGGAAAGGAGCTGTTTGCTCACCTCTAATGAGGTCAAGCCAGCCTTGGCTTCCACTGGAATTTCCTCCTCAGCCCCAGCAAAGCTCCCAGCCCATGCCTGGAGCTGCTCACATGTGCTGCAGGTTCTTGCCTCGGTGCAGCTGTAGGAAGTGGGGAGGAAGCTGCATTCCCAAAATCCCTGCTCCAGCAGCAGCTGCCTGGGCTTTAGCAGCCACCTGCCTCTCGTGGCTGGGAATGATTCCCAGGATGGCAAAGAGCTCTGAAATAGGGCCTGGAGAGCAGCAGCAGGGCAGAGATGGCACAAACCCCACTGCCAGTCCAGGCTTCAAACACAGATCCTGCCAGCTCTGGTCCAGGGGGGATGAGAGGAAGGAGGGATTTGTCTTTCCAAACAAGCTGTGGGGCTGCTGGGAGATAAAACCAGAGATGAAAGAAACAATGGGAAGGATCCCACTGATTGATGGATGGGAAAGAGGTGTATGCCTTTACAAACTGTAGGGTTGCTGATAAATGAGATTGGATATTGAAAGATGAAAGAAACAATGGGGAGAAACCATCAATTCCATAGGAATGAGAAGTTAAAAGGGAGGGTTGTACATTAGAGGGGAATCTCAGGTATCAGGGGTTTGGGAAGTCTGCACCTCTCAAGTGCCTCAGCCAGTGGGGAAAGAGAGAGGGAAATGTGGCTGGAAATTGGGATAAAAAGGAGGCTGAGTCCTCCAAAAATGGGAGAGACCCCAGGGGATGCCCCATGGGCTCTGCCTTTATTGGAATAAAGTCCCAGGACTCCTCTGTCTCCTTTTTGGACACAAACCTCTGGGGTTTGGGGGTTCATTTTCCTGACAGGGATGTCCAACTCTTACTGCCAATTTCTGCAGGGAAATTGATAATTTGCTTTTTTTTCCCAGCAAATTCTCCAGAGGCACCTCAAATCCAAGCCACTCCCACATCCCTGTTGAGCTGCTCATTTTTCTCATTCCCATTATCCCATTCCTCCCTCACTGCTTGCAGGCAGGGTTTTTTCCCAGGACTTGAATTTGCAATCCACCCCTTTATCCCTGGGGTTTAACAGCCTGCACAGCCCAAGGTTTTGTTCAGAGTCAGTAGGACACAAATTAGTCTAATGGGAATGATGTCTGTGGGTGTGACAGGCACTGAGACAGCGACCAGAGCATGGAGCACATCCCCACTGGGTCACAGGAGATCCCTGCAGGCAGCAGAGTATCCCCAGGGAGCCAAATCCATCAGAACTGAGATGAATTTCCGGGAAGGAGGAGGAAAGACACGGAGAAGCAAAAGAATCAGGCATGGAATTCAAAAATTAGGAGGCAGCACCGTGGTCTGGGCCATGCTCAAAGGCAGCCCTGACAGAGTCCAGGTTACAGGAGCCTCTGCTGGAATCAGGGCCCCAGAAATGCTCAAACTTCTTCTCTCCCCAGGAAACAGGCTCAGAACAAACAGTGGCACACATTTTAACCAGCAAGAGAGTGCTGAATCAGGACTGGTCACTGAGTCAGGGCTGGTCACTGCCCTGAGCCCCAGTGCAGCTGCTGGCAGCCCTGGCAAGCCCTGGGCAAGGGATGATGCCATTCCCAGACATGCACGGACTGGGAGGCCAAGTTTTGCTGTTTATTGACTTATAAAACAAGAACTGAAAGTAGGTCAGGGCACCCCAAAGGTGGAGGGAACCAACCTCCAGTCCCTCCTTCCAGGAGGGTTCTGCCTGATGGTTCAGATTGATGGTTCTGCTCGATGGTTCTGCATGAGCAGAGCTGATTTTGAGTGAAAAATCAGGAACTGTTTGAGCCCCAGGCTGCAATGTTCTCCCCCAGGCAGTTCAGCACTCACAAAAAGAAAGGAAGATGTTCACACCCTGCTCAATGGGGGCCCCAGGCAGAGGCACGGAATCAACCCTGCATCAAAACTGGATCAAAAATCAACCCCATGTGCAGCAGAGCAGAGATGATAACACCAGATCCAGCCCAGCACTCACAGCTCTAAGCTATTCTTCCTGAGTGTCCTACATAACAAACCCAAACAAATTAAGCAATGAGTAATGAAAAGGTAGGAGGTGGCAAGGCTTGTTTTGGTTCAGGAAAGGATTCCCATCCCTTGCTTGGAATCTAAATTAGATTCAATTTAGATTAGAGTGAGGCAAGGCCAAATTCCCCTGATGAATGAGCTGCTGCAGTAAATCACTCAGATTTTGCAGCCATTCTTCAACAAATGTGTTTTTCTTTTTTCCTCTTCTCCTTTTGTTTCTGCTCCTGTCAGCCCCATGCCATGGCCCTGCTCCTCTGGGTTAGGATATCCCTTTTTATCTCCCTCAGAAAGGGAAGAACTAATTTGTTGTCTGGTAGGGAGAGAAGGTGTTCTTGGCCTGATAAGTGGATTATCTCCCTAAACAAGCTCTGCAATGCAACAAACCCCACACGCTCACAAAACCAAAGGAATCCATCACAAGCAGGGATGTGACAGCCAAAAGTGAAAGCTCCCTCTCCTGCACAGCACACCCAGTGCCACAGCCAGGCTTTTGCTGGAGCAAAAATCCAAGGAAAATGCACAAAATTAAATCCATATTCAGGCCTGCTGTGGCTGCAAATGCATGTCTGAACTCATAGGAGCATTTGCAGGCTCCCAGCACCCGTGTGTGGTTTCTCTTCCAGCTGAAAAGTGTTCAACAGTCTAGAAATTGAAAAAGAGAAATTATATCAGGAGTGCAGCACGAGAACACCCCAAAGAAAAGATGGGAACTGGGGAAATGGAGTCACTGACCCCCAGGAGCTGGGCAGTGCTCAGCCTTGGTCCATTTGCTGCAGCCCAAGCTTGGGATTTTCCCCCTGCTGGCAGCCTGCACCCCACAGATTGTCACTGGGGATGTCAGGGATATCAGCCACGAGATCCAGCCCCGCTCAGCAGGAACCACCAGCGTGGAGCAACTCAAAATGGGAACTGCACTGAAACTCTCTGGCCCCTGACACACCCAGAGGAGGCTGAGCAGGAGGAAATCCCGTGCAGATCCAGAACCTGGGGCTGACAGCCCTTCAAGAGCCGCCTGCTGCTGCAGAGAAGGGACCCATTAATTAAAGAGTTGCCAGGAGCTCGTTCTGCCTGGCTGGCAGGGTTTGTGTGAGCCCAAGGGCTGCTGCTGCCACGTCCTGCAGGAGGCTGGAGGGCTGGAGAGCTCCTGGCTCCTAAATTGAATCCACAATTGAGAGCCTGAGGTAGCTGAGATGATTTGGCATAAGCCAGGGACTTCTCCAGGGATCATCTCTCTCTCTGGTGGATCAGAGTGAAACTGCTTTATTTCCTTTGGAAGCAGCCTAATTTCTGCCTCTTCCTCAGAGAAGCCAATTTCACGAAGGGCAGCTGCAGAAACCCAGAACTTTCATTTTTAGTGCTTACCTTGTGCTTAAACACGCTCCCTTAGGCAGAACCAGCCCATTCATCATCCTGATGAGAAGAAATACCCAGAATTACTTCTCAGAGTACAAGACAATTCCCACAGGACTGGTAATTTATTAAGCCCGATTTTCTTTATGATGCAATTTTCCTTTTCTGAACTTTGCAAAACTGTTTCAGTGCTGTGTTCCAGCCTTTGTTTCCTGCCAGCGTTGCATAAATTCCTCCTTTCTGCTGTTTGGTTTCACATGGTGGTAAAATTATGCTCATTTTGTAGTATCACTTCAGTAGCTGAATAAAATCCTTCAGGGTGATCCTGCAAGACAGCAATATCTGAGTGCAATGCTGATTTTGTGCAATAACCTGATAAAACCAGACATTGTTCCAAGGAGCTGTTCTCTTGAATGGATGCCCAGAAACTTCTGAAATTATTAATCTTAAAATATATTACATTAAAGAGTGTTCTGCTTTCCAAATAATGCAGCAGCCCAAACTCCTACATGTTGGCAAGCCAGTGTCAAATTTCCAGGGTTCTGGAACAGCTAAAATGGAAGTATTATTCTGTGCACATGAAATATCAAAGTATCTGACTTCCCTTCCAAGGAGGAAAACATTGCCTCATGGATTTTAATTTGCTGTGATTACAGTTTTCATAAGAGAGAGGAATAATAATAATAACAATAACAATAACAATAATAATAATAATAATAATAATAATAATGCACATTTTGGATCATTTTTAGTCATCCCACCATGCTGTCTGTGCTGCTCTGCAGTTTCAAATAATCCCAAGGAGATAAAGATGAAGTTCATTATTGCTGAGAAGAGCATGGTTCATGTCCAAGAAATCCCTGGGTCGGTAACTGAGCTGTGAACATCCCCAAAATCAAATGGATGTTGGCACCAAGGGTGAGAACTCCAACACTGCAACCCTCGTGACACGAGAGCTCACATGGAATTCACCACGGGCACGGCTGCTTCCGAGGCTTTCAGGGCACTTTGTGGGATCAGGATCCCAAAACGCTGCTCGTGCCTCTGCTCAGAGATCCCTGAGCTCAGCTCTCCTGAGCAGAACAAACCCATCCAGCCCAGTGTCACATATTTGATCCAACCCCGTATTTTCCACTCACCCCAGATGCCTCCCTCATTAGCAGAGAGGGCAAGCTCCAGAGGCAGCCTGGGAGGCACCTCTTCATCATTAGCATTTCAGCACTGCTTCCATGTTTGCAGAGTTCTGTGCAAACCCCAATTACTGCCGGGAGCAGCTTCACCCCGGCACAGCTCCCACATCCCCAGGCAGCCACAGCCCCATCCCTGCCCCGGGACACCCCCAGCACCCTCACACTGCCCTGGGAAGGGCCAGCAGCCACAGGCTGTCTGTAACCATCCCAACTGGCAGCCAGAGAGCACCAGGGTGAGCGCCTGGCACCACCCAAATGCTTGTGCTGCACAGGAGCTCTGCAGGATGGGCTGCACACAGCAAGGGAAACACAACAAAGCTCCTGGAGAGCTCGGGTACCCTCTGCTTTTCCCATATTTTCCCAGGGTTACCAATGAGAGGAAGGAGGGATTTGTCTTTCCAAGCAAGCTGTGGGGCTGCTGGGAGATAAAACCAGCACTGAGAGAGAAAGGGAACAATGGGGAGGATCCCACTGATTGATGAATGCAAAAAAAATGTTTGCCTTATAAACAAACAATAGGGTTGCTGAGAAATGAGATTGGATATTGAAAGATGAAAGAAACAATGGGGAGAAACCATCAATTCCATAGGAATGAGAAGTTAAAAGGGAGGGTTGTACATTAGAGGGGAATCTCAGGTATCAGGGGTTTGGGAAGTCTGCACCTCTCAAGTGCCTCAGCCAGTGGGGAAAGAGAGAGGGAAATGTGGCTGGGAAATTGGGATAAAAAGGAGGCTGGGTCCTCCAAAAATGGGAGAGACCCCAGGGGATGCCCCACGGGCTCTGCCTTTATTGGAATAAAGTCCCAGGACTCCTCTGTCTCCTTTTTGGACACAAACCTCTGGGGTTTGGGGGTTCATTTTCCTGACACCAAGAACATAAACATCTTCTGCACCTCACAGTCCTTCACCTTATTAAGCTCAGAGCATCTCCTGTAGTTTGGTTCTCTTTTGACTCCTCTCTTCCACCTCCAAACTCACAGAGTTCCTGGCGTTTGTCCCAGGACAGGAGCAGCCTCCTGCACACTGGGAACCACTCGGGTCAGACCCACCACCAAAAGGGCTCTGTTTGTTCTCCCTCTGGTCAAAAGCCTTCAGCTGAAGCAGGGCAGGTTTAGACGGGATATTTGGAACAAAATTCTTCCCTGTGAGGGTGGAAAAGGTACCCAGGGTGCCCAGAGCAGCTGGGGCTGCCCCTGGATCTCTGGAAGTATCCAAGGCCAGGCTGGATCAGCCTGGGATGGTGAGAGGGGAGGGATGAAATGATTTGTAAGGTCCCTTCCATCCCTGGGATTCTATTTTGGCTCACAGCTCCCAACAGAGTCACTTACTCATCACAAAACTGTGCACTGAGATGGATTTGGTGACACACAGGGAGCCTTTCATTCATCCTTAGCTTTTCCACAAATCATCTCACCCCAGATTCAAAATATCTGACTCTTGAAGCAAAACTTGATGGGATTTGCCAGATCCTCTTTCAGTAAAAGTCAGCATTAACTGCAAGAATTTCTGCAGCAGATCAGTGTGACCAGCACAAGCTCAATTCCCAGAAAAATGTGTTCCCAGGAAGCCCAGGGAGCACGCATGCTCCTGTCTGGGGCTGCTCAGACACATCTGAACACAAAAACCAAAGCCAAGCTTGTTTGAATATTGAAAAGATGGCATCTGGGCTCATCCCTGTGCATTTATTCCTCAGCACAGGTCTGCCTGCCCTGAGAGCAGCTCTTTCATCTGCAGTGCTCTCCCTTTATCCAGGCCCAGGACAGGATGTCTCCACGGGGTAATTCTCATCTCATCTCATCTCTGCCTGCCACGACTGCTGGCTGCAGGGGCTGCTTCTTCCTCTTGGTACAGAGACCCCTTGAGTGATGGGTGCACAGTGAAATTGGGGGAGCTGTGTCCTAGCCCAGGCACTGCTGCACTCCTGTTTTGCNACTGATGAAAAGAACCCCAATCCTAACACAGATGTTACTTCTGGCTCACTAAGGGCATTTTAAAAGGCTTTTTTTAAAACCATGAGAATAAAAACCTGTGACCTTCCCCGAGCTGAGCACAGTAAAAACAGATCCTACAGATGTGACTTGTAAAATAAAGAGCTGCAGGGAGGAAAATCTAAACTTTTCTATTTAACATTTCAGGGCCACTCAACACAAAATGCTTCACTAAAACAAGGTTAGGAAACACTGAAGCACACATTGCAGCTAAAAATTTTGCATTCTTCATGGGTAGAAGAGCTTTACAAAATACTATCCACGCTATCCTGAGCCACTTCCAAAGCCAGGCAGACTGAAAATCAGGGAATTCATTGCTGGCCAGGCCCCAGGCCTGAAGTTTTATGTATTTTTTATTTAACTGCCTTTATTCCAGTGTGCATGGAGCAGGTGGTTGGACTGGTTCTCAGCAGCTCTCAGGCAATGCCCAGAGTAAATCACAGCCAAGGGCACTTTCCCAGGAGGAGAGGAGGGGAAAGGTGAGGTTGGATGTTCCTGCAGCACGAGGGGGCCTCAAGGTTGAAAGTGGGAGGTGAAAGCTGCCCAAGGATGGGGCCAGTTCAGGTTGGCACTGCTGGGCAGGGCTGGGAGGCTCTTCTGCTCCTCACAGCCACAGCAAACACCCGGCTGGGCCACCTCTGCCACCTTCCAGGGCACTGGGAGGGAGCTGGCACTCCAAGGGAATGACATTCCAAGGTGGTGGCAGTGTTAATCCCTGTGGGGACCCACAGCTCCCCAAACCTCCTCCTTCCCTCAGTGCCAGGGAGCTGTGCCGTGGTGATTCCTGCACTGTGGTGGAAGCTGAAGCTGCTCCCAGCCAAAATGTTTGGCCTTCCAGAGGCAGGGGAGGATTTCCCCTGTGGATTTCTTGCTCCCACTCTCGTGTCACCAGCCCTTTCTCCACATCCTCATTTGGCCTCGAGCTGTTGCTGTCCCACCCCAGACTGTGGCACTGAGTGGGGCACTGGGCTGGAGGATGCTGTGGCACCTTTGGGTGCCCTGGCAGCCACCATGGAGACGTGCCCAGCCCCTCCACGGCTTTGACAAACATGAAACAAGTTTTTCTTGACCCCAAATATTTTCTGCAGCAGGCCGAGTGCAAGTGCAGGTAGGGTTTCACACTGAGCTGTGCAACAAACCCGTGTGACCCTCAAATTCCACAGGGAAAAAGCTGTTTGCAAGCTCAGCTCCCAGCCCACTTGTGCAACACCCTGAACTATTTCAAGGCCATTTTCTCTGACCTCAGGAGCCTTCTCTGGATTTTACTCATGAGCACAAACGTGACCACTGCAGTGATAGTGTAATTTCTAGAGGATAGAATTTCTAGAGGGAGGGGGTTCAGGAGGAAATACAAATGGAAAATAAAATACATACAGATTGTCTGGAATCCCTTCTCAGAAGGTTTGAGGAGCTGAGAGGAGAACGTTTTCCTTCCTTTCCTCGGAAGCAGCCAACAGAATCCCACTGTGATGATAATGCATGGAAATGAGAAAAAATTTTAAAAATTAAATAAAATAGGAAAACTGAAGAAAAGGGGGAAACAGCCTTCTCTTGAAATGCTTCCATAGATGCCTTCCACACTGCCTGCCCTGGGAGCAGCTTCTCAGAATCCACCCACTTTTCTGGGAAAGCAAAAGCACAAAAATAGCTCTAAACCAGCCATTCCTACAGGTGGCTCACTTCCTTCTCCCACTGAGCCAGCGAAACCCACAGTTCCCAACACCCATCCCAACTCCTGCCACCAAAAAATTGCTCCCTCCTGCACTGCTGGCAGTGCCAGGGCTGGGGGTGGCAGAGGTGAGGCTGCTCCAGAGAGCCACGAGCCAGCCCTGGGCCAGCCCCAGCCTCTGCAAGCCGTGACTAAAGCCCTGCCTGGCTCTGTTGCAAGCTGTGAGGCAGGATTTTGGCATTCCCAGCTGAAACCCCGGGCACCTGTGCCCTGACAAAGTGACAAGTTCAGCGGGGTGACACGGCAGGACAGCACGGGGTGGCAGGGGACGGTGCTGGGGTGACCCACATCCGAGCTACTGAGTCAGGACTCATCCCTTTCCAGGTCATGCAGCTGGTAAACATCTGGCTGTGGCACCTCAGCCACCTTCCAGGGGGAATTACCCTGCCAGTCTCGTCCTGCTGAAGCAGCTGGCAGTTGTTTGTGCAGCCACATGGGTGCTCTGACCTGCTTTCCATCACAAAAACACTCCCAAAAAACCCCAGAACAGAGATTTTCCAAGCAAATTTTTGCCAAATAACGCTCAGTTTGGTTCAATTGTTTTGTCAATTGTTTGTGCAGCCACATTGGTGCTCTGACCTGCTTTCCATGGCAAAAACACTCCCAAAAAATCCACAGAATGGAGATTTTCCAAGAAAATCTTTGCTCAGTTTGGCTCAATTGTTTTGTCAATTGTTTGTGCAGCCACATTGGGGCTCTGACCCGCTTTCCATGGCAAAAACACCCCAAAAAAACCCCAGAACTGAGATTTTCCAAGCAAATCTTTGCCAAAAAACGCTCAGTTTGGTTCAATTGTTTTGTCAATTGTTTGTGCAGCCACATGGGTGATCTGACCTGCTTTCCATGGCAAAAACACCCCCAAAAAACCACAGAATGGAGATTTTCCAAGAAAATCTTTGCTCAGTTTGGCTCAATTGTTTGGTCAATTGTTATGCAGCCACATGGGTGCTCTGACCCGCTTTCCATGGCAAAAACACCCCAAAAAAACCCCAGAACTGAGATTTTCCAAGCAAATCTTTGCCAAAAAACGCTCAGTTTGGTTCAATTGTTTTGTCAATTGTTTGTGCAGCCACATGGGTGCTCTGACCTGCGTTCCATCACAAAAACACCCCCAAAAAACCCCCAGAACAGAGATTTTCCAAGGCAAATCTTTGCCAAACAACGCTCAGTTTGGTTCCACATGAAATTAGGAAGTCATTCTCACCCACTCAAAGTGGTTTTTGGGCAAAAATGGATGCGGCTCTTCCAGAGTCTGGGTATGGAAGGTTTGCTGAGCACTTACAGTTGTTTCCAGACAGCACCAGGGGCTTGGGGCAGCCTGGGACAGGGGAGGTGTCCCTGCACATGGCAGGGCTGGAATGGGATGAGCTTTAATATCCCTTTAACCCCAAGGATTCCAGGATTCAGACACATCACACATACCAGGACTTTTACAAGCCTGGCCACTTCCTCCCCTGGGTTTGCAGAGGTGCTATGGGGTCAACACACCCCTGAAAAAAAAAACATTTTCTCTTCCTGTGTGTCCAGATTCAGCTGCACAGAAGCCCAAAGTCACATCCTTCTTTTAACCATCCCATTTCCCTGATTGCATCCCAAGGAATTCCTGCCTCTGCCACTCTCCTGGCTGTGATGCCTGGCAGGAATGAGGCTGGATGTGTTCTGGAGCAGCAGATTCTGACTGCAAACCACAGGCTGGCTCTGTGAGTTCCTCATCCTGCATCTCATATAATATTTTAAATGGAAAAATATTTTTTTTTTTTCACCTGAGAGTGATCAAAGCATCAAGATTGCAGCTGTTTGAAAGACTGGAATTCACAAATTCCTATAAATCATGAAATGTTGGGAATATCACCAGGTTTAAAGAAAGAAATCCTGTGGTTTTGCACCAATTTCCAGTCCTGGCTGCTCCTGACAGCCCTGGGAAGTTACAAGGAGGAAAATCAATTGTCTTTACTGTTCTTTTAAACCAATATGAATCCAGTAATGGTTCATATTTAGGAGCACGAGGAAGCAGGAAGATAAAATATTAAGAAGAGTAAAATAGTGCTGGATGCTGTGACTCGCTTGTGATTTGTTTTTCTTCCTCACAGACAGAAAACATCCACAGAAATTTGATTCTCAGTGATAATCCCTCTAACAAGAAATATGCAAATTCTGATTTTTGCACTCTCTTTGGGCAGGCAGCAGCGAGCTCAGCACACCCTGATCTAGAAATTAAAGACAGCCATGGCTTTTTGATGGCCCACATGAAAATGTTTGGAACGAGCAGCTTTCCACGTCAAAAAGTGACCAATATTGCTGCAGAAACCCAAAGAATCTGAGCAAAGAAGGGCCAGAGATGAAAACACACTCACTTTCCCCAGGGTTCACCAGCTCTTCTTTGGGTGATGGGAAGAAATAAAGGATATTTGGAGACACACAGCCACAAAATGCTGAACTCCACCTGTGCCATCTCTTTGAGAATTCACCTCAGCTTCAGAAGGCCGAGGGAAAGGCCAAATCCTTCTGGAAAATCAAAACCTTGCCCTGAAGTGACCCAAAGCTGTGGTGGCTGTGCAGGGACACCAAGTCATCGTGGCATTTCTAACGAGATTGTAACAGAGCTCAGCATTTTAAATGCCAGCCTGAAAGCTGGGAATGGAGCCCTTTGCTCGCCACCATTTCCTGCTCATCTTTGGCTAACAAGAATGGAGAAATTAGGAGGGGAAAAAGCAGAGAAATTTAAGGTTTTCGTGGGCTCCATGAGCAGCACATGGAGCAGAATGTGCAATTCCCCCTCTCGGGAGGTGAATGCTCAGACAAGGAGTGGTTTACAGCCAATGCCTAAATTATCACTGTCCAAATATCATTTAAGCTTAGTCTTAATTTGGCTCCTGGGAGGTTTTTACAGGTGCTTGGCTCATCAGTTGTGGCCTCTGAATTACGGTTTAACATCTCTGGGTTAAATTAAGGAGAAAAACAGGGGAGATTTAGCACTTGGCACTTAGAGGGAAGCGGGGCTTTCTGCTCTCCACTGAGCAGAAAAACAAGGAACCCTCAGAACTTCTCTGCTGAGCAGTGGATGGAGCCAGAATAAATTCTCAGCCCCTTCCACTTGGCTGACTCTGGAGAGTTCAGGGTCGGTTTTACCCTTAGTTTGAGGGAGGGAACCAACAAACAAACCCCAAACAAAACCAGACAAACCCTTTCTCTGTAGGATCACAGAACCCCAGGGTGGTTTGATTTGGAAGGAACCTTAATTCCCATCCAGTCCCATGGGCTGGGACACATTCTACTGCCGCAGGGTGCTCCAAGCCCTGCCCAGCCTGGCTTTGAACACTGCCAGGGATCCAGGGGCAGCCCCAGCATCTCTGAGCACCCCGTATCACCCTCACAGGGAAGAATTTCTCCCCAATACCCCAATTAAACCTCCTCTCTTTCAGCTTGAAGCCACTCCCCCTTGTCCTGTCACCCTAGAGCATTGCAGAAATTCTCTTGCGGGCTCGTTTCATGCGCAGGAAGGTCACGAGGAGGTCAGCCCGGGTCTCTTCTCTAGAAAAGCTGAATATTCTGCATTTTCTCACCATCCTGGAGCCTCCCCTGGCCTCGCTGCCACAGCTCCGCGTCCCTCCCGTGCTGGGGCAGCGTTGTAGGGGGGATGGCAGGGATGTGCCGGGGCACCAAGGCAGACCCGCGATCATTTCGGGGAATTTGGGGAATTTGGGGAATTTGGGGAATTTTCCAGGAATTAGCGAGGGAACCGCTGAGCGCAGAGAGTCGTGCGCCCTCTCCCGGCCCGCTTGGGAAGTGCAGCCAGCGCGCACCACCCCTGCGAAAAGCGAATTTAAGCAAATTTAAACAAACTTGAGCGAATTTAAGCAAATTTAAACAAACTTGAGCAAATTTGAGCAAATTTTGGCATCGATCTACCGCCCTGTCTGCGACTTCAGGTCCTTCCACCGCTCCTTCTCGTCCTGCTTCATCCAAAACGCGCAAACAACACAGCAAAGCTCATCAGGCAGAGACAGTGCATTCGCCACACCCTAAAATGCTTTACAAAAATTCGCACTTCTACTTCAAAACCTGAAGGAACTTGACAATCTGAGCACTGGGATCAGCCCCTAGGAGTTAAGAAATGTGGCCTCCCTGTGCTAAACAACATCCAAACATTCTCCAGGCTGCCTTTTTTCACATAGGAGCCTAATAGGACTTAATTCCAGTGAATAAATATGAGACATAATAATCCAGAAGAGCCACATTTATTTTCTAGATTGATCTTTAGGAACCAGCACAACGGTAACTCATTCTCCCCCCTCAGCAGGGCCCAGCTGTGGCTGTTGTGACACACCAGGAGCACACGTGGCAATCCCAGCCCTCAGGTATGTTCCTCTCAGGACATGCCACGTCTTGCCAAGCCAGGGCACGGGGCAGGATTTGGTTGTGGAGCAGTCCTTGCCCAGATATTCAGCCTGGGTTCACATCTGAGTTCCGTTCCTGGGACCTTTTCAGCAGAGCCAAGTGATAAAGCACAGATTTTGTCGTGACAAGTGACCCCAGCTAACGAGGAGGATTCCAGCTGCTCAATCACCTCATGCTGGCTCACAAAAAACAGGAGATTTGTCTTTTTTACAGCGCTCCTCATCCTCGCTTTGAAACTCGCAGGAAAAAAAGCCCTTCAGCTGACAGACTTAATGGAATTCTGACCACAGAACTTTAACATCAAATTTACCCTCTGAACTTGGCAGCCCCACACCGGTGGTTTGCCAGCAGCAAATCCTCTGTAAACCTGGAGCCACGGAACTGTGAGACGTTCCCAGCTCGGTCCCTCGGCCACAGAGCACATCCTCCAGCAGGCAGATGTCAGGGGAAATATCCCGTGGGGAGCAGGGTTCCCTATCCCGTGTGGAGCAGGGCTCCCTATCCCGTGGGGAGCAGGGTTCCCTATTCCATGTAGAGCAGGGCTCCCTATCCCGTGTGGAGCAGGGTTCCCTATCCCATATGGAGCAGGGTTCCCTATCCCGTGTGGAGCAGGGCTCCCTATCCCGTGGGGAGCAGGGTTCCCTATTCCATGTAGAGCAGGGTTCCCTATCCCGTGTGGAGCAGGGTTCTCTATCCCATATGGAGCAGGGTTCCCTATCCCATGTGGAGCAGGGTTCCCTATCCC
>VYXF01001447.1:0-18809 GCA_013397295.1 Polioptila caerulea
CCCCGTGTCGCTTCTCCCGAGCAGCCGAGGGGGCGGGAGGGGGCCGGGGCCGGGCTGGGCTGTGCCGGCCTGGGCTGGGCTGGACCGGCCGCCCCTTCTCCTCCTCGCCCGCCGGAGCTCGCCGAGTTGGTGCCGTTCCCCGGGGCGGCACATTCCCCCCGCCCCGGGGCTGAGCAGCCGCCGCCCCCCGGGACCCCCATGGCACCGCCGCGATGTTCGTGTCCCGGCTCCTGGATTTCCAGAAGACGCGCTACGCCAGGTAAATCCGTCGGTCTGGCGGTCCCCGACCCCGGGTGCCCGCAGAGCCCCCGGACAGCCCCAACCCCTCCGCGGGCTCGGCTCCGCTGGGATGGAGCCCGAAAGGATCTCGGAAAGCTGCTAAGTGCCTCAAAGCACAGGGCAAGTGCTGGCTGGGCTTTCGGCTACCTGCTTTTCTGCATCCCCAAAGGATTCTCGGCATCCTTGGGAGCCTTCTCTGCCTTTCGCTGGGTCTAACTTCCCCGCGGCTCTCCCGCTGCCGGGGGAGCAGGATCGTGCCTTGCCGAGGGAACAGAGCCTAGCGCTGGCCCCAAACCCCCTGCGGAGGGACTGATGTGGTCCAGGGTCCCGCTGCACCCCCGTGAAACCCGCTCGGGGTGGCTCTCCCGGCCGGGACCCGCAGGCTCAACAGGGTTCCCATGGGATGCACCGGCGGTGGATCCTTCTCTCCATCCATGAAATCCCCAGGGAGGTTTTCCAGCAGCAGCCGGGACTTGTTTTAAAAGCTCAGGTGTAGCAGGAAACCTCACGGTGTTACCTGTGCAGGGGAAACCTGAGGATTGCTGAGCACAGGTCAGAGGGCACTTGGCCACACGCGCTGCTGCGGGATCAGATGTGGCCTTTGGGAGGGAGCTGGCGGGTGACACGGGGACAACGTCTGCCCGCAGCCCTCTGCTCCCCGGGTGGCCAGCGTGAGTCCGATGGCACCGGGTGCTGCACAGATGGGGACCGGGGACCTGCTGGGGGTGCTCGGCTCGGCACCGAGGACTGGCTTTACTCCCAGCTCCCTGGGACTGTGGTGGGGGTGCTTTTCTGCCTGTGTAGGGTCCCAGGGGCTGGCACAGCTCCTGGGGGCACGGAGCTCTGTACTGCCACTTTCAGACTCCCAGTGGTCCTGTTAGGGGCAGATACCAGGGAAAAAACTTGTGTGAAAAAAAGTGGTGGTGGTTTTTCTCTCCTGCTCCAGGCAGGATGTTTCCTGAGGGATGTTTGTGTGGGCTGAGTAAGGACAGGAGACCACCTTCCGACCCCCTCCACCCCAGTTCCTTTCCTTCCAGGTGTCCCATGGGGAAAATCCATGCTTGCATCTCCCAAACCTGCCTGAAACGTGGCCACTTGCTCAAAGACCGTTTTGATTCTGTAGCTGCCTCCTGATAACCTTTGCTTTAGAGAGAGGCAGGAGGCACCCAGCAGGTCTGCACAATGTGCCTGGTACAAAACCTTGTGAAAATGGAGAATTTAAGGCCTTTTTCCCCCCTCCTCAGTTGGCATGCAAAGGACAGAGCTGGGGGAAATGGAGCTGAGCTGTATTTCCTGTGAGAATTTCCCCAGAGCAGGAGGCAAACCATGCCTTTACCCCATGGCAGGGGTGCAGAGGCTCTTTGGGAACTGGGCAGCACATCAGGGGCTGCTCCACTGACATCAGTCTCCCCCAGAAGAACCCACATGCCAACCTGTTGCTTGATTTATCCTGAACCAGCATGCTCCAGCCTTGTTGTGGTCCTTTCTGGAGACAACTTGTTAAATGGGTTGAGGCATTGCAGAGAGCCTTGCAGGGGTGGTGCCCACATGCAGGGCAGGGGCTGTGGGGCAGGGGAAGGGTGAGATCCACAGGGAATCCTCCAGCTCTCAGTGTGTGCCAGGGCGGGATGGGGAGCAGCAGGAGATGAGTGCTCCCTCGGCTTTCACCCCAAGAAAGTCACCAGCACGTGATGCCAACCCAGGGCTTCCTGTATCATCGCAGAGATCCTCTTAGCCCAGTGCTCAAAAATAACAGTGGGATAATCCCTGTCCTTCCCTCACTCCATGCACACCAGCTCTGCTCTCCATGGAAATGCTCTGCTGGGGCATATCCCAAAAGAAACCCTAAAGCTGTTTCTTCCTTTGTGCCAGGGATGCTCTTTCAGCTGAGCTCTGAGGAGGGAATTGGGGCGAGCAGAAGCCAGGGGACTCGTGGTGGCACGTGTCCTTCGGGGCAGCAGAAACATCTCAAATCCTGTGTTCAGTTTTCACTGTAGGAAAGATGTTGGGGTGCTGGAGCAGGTCCAGAGAAGGAAAATGGAGCACAAGTCTGATCAGGAGCAGCTGAGGGAGCTGTGGGGGCTCAGCCTGGAGAAAAGGAGGCTTGGGGGGGACCTTCTCACGACCAAAACTCTGATAGGAGGGTGCAGGTGGGGGGGGTCAGGCTCTGCTCTCAGGGAACAAGGAACAGGATAAGACAAAATGGGCTCAAGCTGCACCAGGGGAAGTTCAGATTGGATATGAGGGAAGATTAAAACAGGCTGCCTAGGGAAGTGGCTGAATCACTGTCCCTGCAAGTTTTCAAAAACACATGTGGATGTGGCACCTGGGGATGTGGTTTAGGGGTGAGCACGGCGGTGCTGGGCTGATGGTTGGACTCCATCTTAGAGGTCTTGTCCAACCTTAACATTTCTGTGATTCCATCTTGCAACATCTTTTCAGAGAATGTGGCCTTGCTTATGGTGTTCCTTGAAAAAAACCAAAAAATATCAAAGTTTTCCTTGCGGTGGAAAAGCCTGGAACAGGCTTCATTTTTCATGTCATTTTATCTAATTTTGAGCGAGGACCAAGAAAGGAGGAACTTGGCCATTGTTACACCCACCAAAAGGAATAAATAAAACACAGTGTGGTGATGAAAGACCTGTTGTGTGAGAACAAAGAGATGAAAAGCAGTGATCAATGTGGGAACGTTCTGTAAACTGCCAGGAGAAAACTCAGGGCTGGAGGGGCACTAGGTTGTCTCCAAATCCCTCCTGGCTGGGCTTTGGAGGTGCAGAATTAGAGCTGGGGCAGAGGGGAAGAAAGCAAAGGGAGGGGCTGTCCCCGTGGTGGGAGCAGGGTGCAAGGCAGTGCCATTTGAGCACACTGTGGTTATAAACGAAAAAGTCCATGGTTTCTGCTCTGCTGTGGGGCCCAGGAGGCTCTTCCATCACTGACACCGTGGGGAAATGGAGTTTCAAAGCACAGTTGCTGCAAGGCTTTCCCTGTCACTCACAACCTGCACCCTGACAAGCAATATCCATCTCCTGCCTGACAGGCCAAGTTTAACCACGGCACCAGCACAGCAAAAAAGTGCGAGCAGATGTGATTCCTCCTGCTTTATCCAGCCACCAGAGGGTTATTCCTCCACTCCCCATCCACTCTTCCTCCCAGCTCACCAAAACGGTGCTGGGTCCCTCCCAGACCAACAGATCAGACCAAGCTGCATCTTCATCACTGGACTTGTTGGTCAGGTTACACTGACCTGGTAACCAAACCCTCCTTGCACCTCACCACCAGCTTTGACCCCATTTTGGCCCAGTTTTAACTCAAACATGGTCTGGTCCTTCCTGCCCATGTAGCTGCCATGGGGCTGAGTACCTCCCTTTGGGGACACTGGCAGCTTCCCAGACTTTGGCCATCCAGAGCTGTAATTGGAAGGAAACATGATTAATCAGGGAGCTGTATCCGGCCAGCTTCAGCATCTCTGGAGCAGCGGTGGAGAGAGCTCTGCTGGGAGCTGCAGGGCACTGAATCATCCTCACAAACTGATAGCAGCTCCTTTCATTTGTTCATGTAAGAGGCTCTAAATCTTACTGTGTTTGCTTGGCTTGCCCTGCATGGAGTACCACAAAGAGGAGCAGATGGGAAAATCCACATTAATGTCTCAGCCCAGCAGCAGGGGCCTCTGTGGGGGTCTTTGTAGGTGCATGGTCCAGGCTTGTCCTCACCTCTCTGTGCCTGCAATGCAGGCATTGCCACCTCCTCACCAGTATGAGGGGATGGAGATCTGAACTCTACACTTGTTCAAACCCGAATCCTCTGAATTTGGGGAAAGGCAGCTGGAAAGACTTTCCTTGTTTCTCCCTGCACCTGTAATTGTTGAGTAAGGAGACATTCACCAGCTATTCCAGCACCTCTGGCCAAGATAGGAAGGGGAGAACCAGCAGGAATAGGAGGAATAGGAAATGTTGGGGAGCTCAAACTCCAAACAGAAGAAAACCAATGCCAGGCTGACAGCCTGGACAGAGCAACCACATTGGGAAGACCTGTTCCCCATTGCTTTGCCATGAAAGCATGAGCAGCCCTCGTCTGCTCCCACACACTCCAAGATGCTTTCCAAGAGCTCTGCTTCCCCCACAGCCCACGTGGGATGAAGCAGTGAGAAGGGAAATGCTTTCAGTGTTGATACTGAAGCTCCTTGAGAGGCAGGGGCTGCTCACCTTGCAAGCACCAGCCCCATCAAGACCTGCCAGCCTGTCCCCAGCTGAGCAGACAGACCCCCCTGATGCAAAATGCACTGCTCCAAGAGATGGGGAGGCCCCCCAAATGCCTGGGAAAACCAGGATCAGCTGATGTTCCCAACCAATTCCATGCTGGTTGCTTTGTGAGGCCAGGTTGACTCAGACACCCTCCTAAAATGGCACCAGCAGGAGTTACCTCATGTAGCTCAGAGTGCATCATTGGAGCCAGGTATTTGGAAGGAAACAAGCTCTCAGGGCAGCATTTTTGATGGTATATCCACTCAAACTGCCCCATTCTGTCCTCTGCATGGGTTGGGGCACCCAGCAGGCTCAGGAAGGGACCACCATACTGAAGATGTGCTGAAGTGGGCAAACCAAGCCCCATGCCTTGTGCTTTTGGGGGAAGGATGGTCTCTTGGCTGCCTGGGAAACACATGATCTTTCCCCTCCTTCAGCTGGTGTTGGATATCAGCCTGATGTGATTCTTTGGCACAGTTTGCTGTGTCCAGCTTCACGAGGTGGCAGCCAACACAACCCATGGGAAATTCAAGCCAGAGCCCAGCACTGCAGGGCAGTGACTGTGAGAAATGGGGCTCTGCCAGGACTGGGCCCAGGCTCGCCTCCCCTCCTCCTCCCTTCCCACACCCCCAGCTCCACAGCAAGACAAAGCCATGCCAGCAAGTGCAACTCACAAAGAAAGGAAGGGAAAAGAGCACAACTTATTCCAGTCCCTCACTCCTGAGGGGTGCCTGGCTGCAGCTGCACGAGGAGTTTTGTTGAGTCCTCAGAGATGTGGATGCTCAGGCAGAGGAGACATGGCCAAACACACATATCAGGTCTCTCCAGGTGTGACAAACTCAACGTTTTCATGCAGTGGGAGTCCAGAGTGTGTTGGACTCTCTGTGATAACACTGCAACCTCTCATGATAACACGATACCACAGGTGTCATATTCCTGGTGGATGAGTCAGATACCACTGAGATGAGCCAAGCAGTGCTGACCTTCAGGAGAATTTTGAGTCAACTCTGTTTTGAGTTTACAGCCCAGGTTTGCTGCTGCTGAGGAAAGGATTTTATGCAGAAAGAGATCATCAGGTCAGGGCAAGGAGTTGCCTCCTCTCTGTGCTGAGCAGCACTGGCTGGCACAGCAGCATTAGACACAGCTCTGCTCTCTGTTGTAAGTAATACTAATGGAAATCTTAGTATGTGCATGCTTGGCTGGTGAAATACATGATTTTCCTTCTGTGCCTTCGCTGTCCAGAGGCATTTGCTGAATAATTTACAGATATGATTTGTACCTGAGCAGCATCTGGGAATCCCAAATGAGAGCCTGGCTTTGTCTCTCAGGCCATGCTGTGGGGAGATTTTATGAATCTGGGACACGGTCACCTGCCCATGTATTTCACAGTCACAGCCAGGGTTAGAGGCTGGGAAAGCTCCAGCCCTGAAACTATCTGAATCTTCTGCCAGCAGGCACAGGATCCAGTGGTCACGCTCACTCCTGCCCACCTTGGGCTGTTGCAATTAAACAGGCAGAGCCAGCTCAGGATTTATCCCACCAACTCCTTGCTCAAGGCAAGGCAGCAAGGAACATGCACAATGACTTTCCAAACAAGAAATTAATGAATAATAGAGGATTTGCAGTTCTGAAAACAGTCCTTTGAATGTTCCCAAAACACCTGGGACATCCAAGTCATTTTGTGACTAATCAGCTGTTGTTGGATGTCTCATGAGTACCAAAGGAAACAAGAAGTCCCAGCTCAGAAAGTAATTTGGGAAACACTCACCAATCCCATCTGTTGTAAATAAACAAACAGCTCTGCTGTGCTTGCAGGGTCGTGAATTGCCTTGGAAGAGTTAGAGATACCATCTACATAGAGAGATGGGGAGAAAAATTAACATCCCTGCCCACAGGATGGGAATATGGACAGTTAGCACCCTATTGGGAGTTACTGCTGAGTTTCTACCACCAACCAAGCCCTGCTGGGAATATATGGGCTCTTGTGGGTGCAGAATGATCAATGCCTGCATCCAACCTGCCTTGGAGCCTCCTGTGCTTGTCCCTGCTAGGATGGGGGAGCAAGAAAGGAATTGTGCATGTCCTTGGTGTGTTCAGGGGAAGACCAGCATATTCCCTGCTGCACCCTCTGAGGCAGCAGGATGTGTCAGGGGGTTGCCTCCTCTGTCCCTTCCCAGGGGACACCTGTGCCTGTGGCTCAGAGCCAGGTGCCACACGGGCCCTGTCTGGGAGCATCTCTAAGTCAGCAGCAACACTTGCTCATCGCTTCTCAGGGCACACAGGCTGTGCAGTGCCAGGGGATGCTCTACAGCCAGCCCAGGGTGCTCACACACGTCAGAGTGCTGGCCATGAGCAGAACTGGGCTGGGAAGAATGAGGTGAGGGATGACAATTCGATCTGCTGCCCATTTTGACTCATTCTGTGGAAGCAAGGCTCGCACCAGGGGAATCCGGGTGGGTTTCTCCAGAAATCTGGTGATTCGCTAATTTACCTATGAGAAAGGTGGGGAAATGATGGCTTTGATAAAAATCCTTCCATTTCCTGCTCCCTATCCTTGTGCCAGGAAGCGTGACGAAAGAAAACATTGAGTTGTCCTGCTCCACCAGCCCTCCTGCCCCTCTCCCACGGGATGGGCTGCAGTCACCAGAGGGGCCCGTGGACAGCCCTGTCCCATCTCCCCTGGCCCCAGGAGCTGACCCCCAAGCTTCCAGCAGGCACAGCTCAGCTCTGCAAAGCAGGAGTGCCATATGTGTGCGTGGGAGCGTGCAGGCACTGAGGAGCAGGCGTGGAAGGGGGGGTTCAGCTGCCAGCAGGTGCCACGCAGCCCCGCACACGCCCGTGGGTGTGGGTGGCTCTGCAGATGGCAGCGCCGGCCTTGGCATTCCTGCTTCCTAGTGGCAAACGCTCCCATGTAGGAAGGAAAAGCAGGATTTTGCGAAGGCTCCTGGGCTGGATAAAGCAGTAAAGCCTGGGGAATCTCCTGGGCTCAAGGTGGGCCGTGGGTATTTCCTGTGCCCTCTGAACCCTGTGATGGTGTGCAGCACATAAACAGCAACCAGGCTCCACGCCAGCACACACAGCTCCCCAGGACTGAGCTAATTACAAACCACACAGGCACTCAAGGGATTGAAGCCTCTTACCAGGGATGCAGCTGGAGCTTTACGAGATTCCGGATCAGAGGCAGAGCACTTGCCAAGCCCCAGCTTACGGGGATGCCGCCACAGCAGCTCCCACGTGAGCACGAGCCCCAGGACCAAGCCCTGACATCTGTGCTGGGTGTGCAGCCTCGGGGCTATCAGGGCAAACCCAGGCCATGCATTGAAGGGTCAGAGGCCAGTCTGCCCTGCAGGGACACATCTGCTCCATCACTGACACCTCAGTCATCACAACGCTTGTTCTACCAAAGGACAGCCCCAGCAGGACTTTTCACCACTGCTGATCAACATCCAGCAAATTCTTCCTCAAGCCTTCATCTCTGACCACCAGCAGGATCTTCCTCTGTTACTTTAAAAGCAGCTGTGGCATCCAGTCATGAGAGGAAGGAGAAATCACCTCCCTTTGCAGCCAGATCCCAAGAACTGCCTGGCAGGAAACACAGCTTGGAAAAGCCCCAGCTCCTTGGGCAGAAGGGCAAATCCATCTCCACAGGCTTTAGGCCAACTCCTGAGCAAGCCCAGCCCTTTCATAAGCCATTTGCAGGTGAAACCTGTAGAGGTGAGCTGCTCTGGAGAGATTGGTATCACCTGGGATAACCTTGGACTTGCTGACTGCTCCTTTGTCCCCATGGCACCCAGCCCACAGTGCACAGACACACAGACACATGCACAGCCTGATTTATGGCAGGGCTGGGGAGGGCAGGTGTTGGACCAGCCCTTTCAAGGGCACAAGCCCAGCTCACACCTCCCCATCCACATCTTAGTGGTGATTTTACACCCTCCTGACATTATCCACCCACTGACTCGCCTAAGGATGTCAAAATTATTATCCTCACTTGGAGAGAGGGGAAAGGGGAGTGAGTGGGACATGAAGAAATGTGGCAGAGGCCAACCAGGGAATTGTGTCAAAGGCAGGGCTAAACCCCATCTGTCCAAAATTGCAGCCTGGCTTGGATTTCTTTCAGGGCCGTTCCCCTCACATGTGCAGGGGACAGCTTTCCTGCAAGTGTCTCATGCCTCTGTTTATGTGAGTGAGTGGTGACCATGGAGTGACTGATCCAGGTTCTCTTGGTGCCCTCAGCAGAGCTCAGATGGTCCCACGTGAGCCCCTCTGAAGAATAATTTAACTATAGCCCTTTCTTACCTTCTTCCCACCCCAGCAAAGCAAGAGCCAGGCAGATCTGCATGATTTTTGAGGCTGGATTTTTGTTCTTGGATAAAAGTCCTTTAAAATCTCAGTAAAAACCCCTAAAGCTATATTAAAAAAAAAACAAAACAAACCAACAAACAAACAAAAAAATCTCATCTCAAACCAACCCAACAGAGTGGGAGAAAGAGCAGGAGAAAGGAACAGGCCTGGGAAGCCAGCTCTGCACTTTGCCCTGGCGCCCAGGGACAAGGGGCTCTTTGTTTCCTGGGCCAGAGCCTGCTGTACTGGCCCTTTTCAGGCTCCCTCCCTGGGAAACGGGCCAGGGCAAAGCAGGCACAAGCAGGGTAGGCAAAAACCCCGGGGCTGCTGTGAATAACCCCTGGTCAGACCCTCAGCAGCCCCCCCTTCATGCAGTTGTAGGGGATCTGCCAGGAGCAGCACCGGGAGGAGAAGGTGCCCGGGAACCCTTTGGTTCCCTGCTTCCCACACAGCATCCCTGGAAATGAACATGGTCCTGTTCCTGCTGTGCAGGAATCTTTGAGCTTCTCTGTGTCTTTTGGACTTTGCCATCCTGAAGCACCTGCTGAACTGCACTGGAGCACCCAGTGATGTGTAAACACCTTCTCGTGGCACCAAGAATCACAAGTGCTCTTTCCAAGAGAATCCATCTGTCTGTCCAGGCTGGAGCTGTGCTTTGAGGCTGGCTCTGCACACTGGTATGGCAATTGTGTGCAGGCTGGGAGTGCTGCAGGGCTCCCCGTGCCCTGCCCTACATCCATGCCAGCATGCACAGGGATGACATGAGCTGGTCCATAAAATCCCAGGAGAGCAGGGGAGGAAATGGCCTCTGCACCTCTGGGAAATAAGGTGCAGCCAGGGACTTACCCTGCCTTGCCAGGAGATGTGCAAACACCAGCTGCTCCCATTTCTGCAGAGCATAGAGGACCACAGGAATGTGCCAAATTAGCCCCAAAACACGATGCAGGTCCCCAAAGTGGGACCCAGGCTGACCCAGCACTATCCAGCCAGGTCTCACATCCATGATGCTCCATTTCCCACCATCCACAGGATGATGCTTACTAGAAAGCAGGGCAGGAAAATAAGAGCAATCTGTCACCGGGTCAAAAAAAAGGTTTTCTCCTCAATGCTGTTGTCCCCCTGGGAAAAGCAGGAGTTTGTGATGTACCACACCAGCACAGCTGTGGGCTTCAGCAAGATGAATGCTCTTCAGCCTCATTACCTGAGGATGGCTTGGGTGGTCCTTCCTGGCTTCTCTACCCCTGAACCAGAGCTGGGGAGGATATTGGCACCCTAGGGATACCTTCCCATAGGGTCTGGGTGCCCCCCAGGCCTGGGGAGGGGGCTGTGAAATTGGTTCCGTGTTGCTGCTCTGAACAGCACCAGCAAGAGCAGAGGGGAGATGGAGCAGGCTTTGTTAAAATCGATAAATCCAAGGAAAAGGCCTTGAACGTGTTTCCTCAGCAACTGTGACGTCATGTGGACGTCTGGCCTCCCCTTCTTCCCCCCCTCCTTCTTATTATTAAAAGGAAAAATAAAGGGAAGCAGACAGTGAAGGGGAGCTGGGGACAGTCTCCTGGCAACGCTGGGGACAGCAACGTCCTCATGCCAGGGGGACATGGCTCCAGCACAGGCAGCCCTGCCAGGCCTTGTGGCTGGAGTGGCGGGGTGGGGAGGCCATCCCTGGTGTCCCTGGGGTGGAGGTGACAGCGCTCTGGGCACAGCCATGTCCCCAGGGATGCTCAGCTTCTTCCCAGCCCTGCTGAGCCCCAGTTCACCCTGTGTGAGTCCCTGGTGAGCAGAGCTGTGGGAGCTTGACCCCTCCATTCCCCCTCTTAATTCCAGACATTTTTTGGTGATGAGGACCATGAATCTCTTCCCATGGTGCCAGGGGCTGGCAGGAGGCAGGGCAGGGGTTGGGGACAGGGCCCCTCTGTGGGTCGTGACTGTCACCTGCTGGGGTGCCCCTCACCCCTCTGTGGCCACACAATTCCCCCCACATCAAATCCTTGTCGTTTGAGCTATTTAATGCATCCTGGCTCAGTTTTAACAGGCAACAGCCAGTGGCTCAGGCAGTGGGGCCAAGCAGGTGGGAGATGGCAGAGGAGTCCACACAGGCGTGGGCAGCTTGGGGACAGGGAGAGGAGACTTTTCCTGCTTTTCCAAGCATCCCAGACTGAGGCATCACCCCGTGCCCAGCAGCAAGGTCTTGCCAGCCCCCGAGCCCCTTTGCTGGGCACAACTCAGCTGTGAAACACCGCAGATGGTGCTGGAGCTGGGGGCAAACAGGGTCACAAAGCAATCACGCTCGGCTTGGCCGTCCTGACCTGAGCCACAGCAGAAAATGTCTTAAAAACCCTGATTCTCAGGACCAGGGAAGGAACCTCTCCATTTCCCTGCTTCTCATTCCCTTTGCTAAGCCTCCACTGCTGTCTCCTGCCAGAAGAGGGTGGTGAAGGGAGCTTTGCTCAGCCCTGTTATCCCGGATGCACGTTTAATTTGTTTTTACATACCCAGTAAAGGAGGGAGACTATTTTTTATCGCTGTGTGTTGGTCCAGCAGGGGAAATCGATACATTCCTGTGGATGCCAAGAGCAAGCTGATGCCTCCTAAGACTAAGAGAAACAGAAATAAAGATGCAGGTTTCCAAGGGAGGGCAGTATGCTTTCCCCCACAGCAATCTGTGCTGGGATGTTCAGCCCCGGAGGGTAGGGAGGAGATGCAGGTGGTACCCAGAAACCAAAGGCATTGCAGGGATATCCTTTTTGGAACTGGGCATGCAGCTGTGACATGAAGGCATCACCCCTGGATGGGTTGGGGTCCCACAGGTCTGCCCACTGCCCTGTGTTCCCTCTTTGTTGCTGGGGCCCTTGCACCTCTGCCCTCAGCAACTGGCAGAGCTGGCTCCTGCCTTCTGCTCTCCAAGCAACAGCAGTTCCCAGGAGCTGCTTCAGCCTGAACCATGGCTGAGCAAGACCTGGGGATCTGGCACTTGGGGACAGCCAGATGGACACGCTGTGCTCTGGTGTCACTTCTGCAGAGCAGCTGGAGAAAAGCTGAGCCATGGTAGGGCTGCAGGCTGGGAGTGGCCCTGTGCAGACCCCTCCAGAAGGGTTTTGCTCCATCCCTTCCCCTGAGCATGTTTCTCTCCCTGCTTCTCGCTGCAGGTTCATGAATCACCGTGTCCCGTCCAACTGCAGGTACCAGCCCACGGAATACGAGCACGCAGCCAACTGTGCCACCCATGCTGTGAGTCCCTGTCCCTGTCCCTGGGTGAGGGAGGATGGTGCTCACCTCTCTGGGGATCCACTGAGGACCCTCAAGGGACACCTAAAATCATCTCTGTACAGCCCTGGAGCAGTCACTGAGAGTCTGAGGGCTGTGATGAGGCAGATGTGACCCGTGTGCTCCTGGGGATTGGGATGTTCTCCCTCCTCCTGCCTGGGAAGTTTATAAGCATCTCTCTTGCTCTCACCCACTGTGACCCCATGTTCCTGGGGAAGCTGGCTGTGGGTTTGGTGGGGCAGGAGTATTTTCAAAGTTCCCTGAAAATGGATTGTTTCACAGCAAGGACTGTGACAAGTGCCCATGGGGCTGCCTGTGTAGCAGTGGGAGGGACCTCTCCCCCCATCAGGGTTTCTTTTGGGAGCTGACAGTTCCCACTCTGAGTCCTGGGAGATGACTCAGAGACAGCTATCCTCCTCCCTACCTTCTGGACAAACTATTTTGGAGCTGCACCATGCAGGGAGGGACCCTGCCTGCCCCTTATGGGTGGTAGCTTTGACCAGAAGCTAAAGCAACACGTAAAAGGAAAAGTGGAGCCTCTATTGTCACTGCTCAGTGGAAATGCAGAGTCAACAGCGAGTTTGCTTCCCCTTCCAGTTCTGGATCCTGCCCAGCATCCTCGGCAGCTCCATCCTCTACATCCTCTCTGATGACCAGTGGGAAACCATCTCAGCCTGGATCTATGGCTTTGGCTTGTCCAGCCTCTTCATTGTTTCCACCATCTTCCACACCATCTCCTGGAAGAAGAGGCATCTCAGGTATCATCCCTGATTGCTCAGGGCTTGGGAAGCGGGAGAGGGTCCAGGTGCCCCCAGTGCTGTGACCCATCTGTCTGTCCTGCAGGACTGTGGAGCACTGCCTACACATGTTTGACAGGATGGTGATCTACTTCTTCATCGCTGCGTCCTACGCTCCCTGGTGAGTTATTGGTGGCTGGGAGCCTTCACCTGGCCCCTCTGAAGGGGAAAAAAATCACCCTCGTTCCAATAAATAAAGTTGCCCTCTCTGGCTTTGCTAATTCTCGAGGCCATACCCTACCCCTTTCCACAAAACCTTCACATCCTACAGATTTCAACCTCTTGAAGTTGAAGTTGGGAAGAGCCTTTGGTGGGACAGCCACGGGGGTGAGGGGGTGAGCCCAGTCCAGGGTGCTGCCCTAGACCCGCCTCACCACAGCCCTGGGTCTTGTAGGCTGAACCTGAGGGAGTTGGGTCCCTGGGCCTCCCACATGCGCTGGATCATCTGGATCATGGCATCCATCGGGACCGTCTACGTTTTCTTCTTCCACGAGCGGTGAGTGCCCGCAGCCGGCCCCGGGCTTGTGGGTGTGTGGGACCCAGGGCACGGAGCAGGGACCTGCTGCCATGAGTTTCTTCCTCCACGTGGTGGCACCAAATAAAAAGCCAAAGGCCCCAGACATCGCCCCGAAGTCCCAAATGCCAGGTCCCAAGCCAGTCCACATGAGGATATGGGACCTGCTGTGGTGGCACTGCCACCTGTTTCCCTGGAGCACTGGTGTGGAAATTACAAGTGTAAAACTCAACCTCCCTCTGTCCCTGCTCCGAGCTGCCTCTCTGTCTGTTGCAGGTACAAGCTGGTGGAGCTGGTGTGCTATGTTATCATGGGCTTCTTCCCCGCCTTGGTCATCCTCTCCATGGTAAGCCCCTGCTGGGAAGCACTTGGGCTCAGAGTGAGGGACAAATCCCAGGAGGGATTTGTAAACCCAGAACAGTTTGTGTCCGGTGGGTTGGTGCAGTCTCCAGGCTGTGTGAGGGATAAAGCCATCCCTGATACGATGTGGCTCACCTGGGTTTTGCAGGTGCTTTGGGTGCCCAGCAGGTACCACGTGCATCTCTCCCAGACCTCCTGCCTGGGCTCCACTGTTTGGAAATTGTAGGATCACAGAATCTTAAAATGGTCTGGTTTGGAAGGGACCTTAGAGATCATCTAGTTCCATTTCTCCCAGGGCTGCTGGCTCTCTGCTGTCTTGCTGGAGAGGAGGGGGCAGCAGAAAGCAGAGAAGTCCAGAGCTGCAGCTGGACAATACTTCTGGTCTTAATGGGGTGGTGGGGAGAGGGCAGACACCCCTTGGCCTCACCGAGCACTGCCTGCTCCCAGCCCAACAGGGACGGCCTCCTGGAGCTGGTGGCCGGTGGCTTCTTCTACTGCCTGGGCATGGTGTTCTTCAAAAGCGACGGCCGCATCCCCTTCGCCCACGCCATCTGGCACCTCTTCGTGGCCATCGGGGCTGGCATCCACTACTACGCCATTTGGAGGTACCTCTACCAGCCCGGAGCGCTGGACGCCACCACCTCCCGGTAGAAGCCTTAAAGACATTGCCTGTGCCCCCTGGCACCTGGGGACACAGAGGGCAGTGGGACACAGCCTGCCCCAGTCCACCCCCTCGCCCCGTGGACAGCAGCTGTTGGTGCCCTTCCTGCACAGGCAGGAGAGCCCAGAGGTTGATTTTAAATGTTTTTCACTTTTAACCTCGGGAACTGTTGATTTTTTTAGGTAAACACAGTGACTGACTGGGCTGTGGGTGATAGGGGAGTGACAACTTGCCTGGAGCTTTGTTCACTCACCTGGTCTTGAGCATCCCATGGGACAGGGAACATTGGCCCCACATGCCCCTGGCTATGACACCCTGGGTTTGGCTACTGGAGTCCTTAACGTGTGCCATTGAGGGGACTGGAGGAATCTGGATGAGGGGAGAGACCCAGTGGTGGAAAGGGATGTGGTGACACCCCTGCACCACCTGGACTGGCTCCTAAATCGTCCTGAGTCCTGTCAGCATTAACAGCTCCATCCCAAGTCCTTGAGGGGATGGTCCATACTCAACAAGCCTTACAAGAGATTGAAACTTGAACCTCTTCCAGGGCATCCCAGTCCCTGAGCACTGGGAAACCCCTTCTCTAAGCCAATATTATGTGCACAACTCAGTATATCCCTGGGATCTTCTATGGACATTTCCTCCCCGGAGTGCTTGGTTTTCCTCTCCAGCCTCTGTGCCAGTGGCAGCCTGGAGCACGGCCCTGCTCCCAGGCCCTGCTGCACGTGTGCCTTCAGCAGGGAGCAGAGCTGGGATCCAGCTCCTGGCATCTCCCTGACTGGGGTCAGCCCATCCACTTCAGGGGATTCCCTTTCTCCTCGAGGGAGGGAGGTGAACCTCCTTGGACTGGGCTCACAGGGCTACCTGCCTTCTCTGCTCCCATTTTGCTGATGAACCTGTTGCTCATCAGATTTAATTCCACTTTTGGAAAGATTTCTGGCCTTCCCAGGATTGCTGCAGGGCAGGAATACATCCACACGAAGCCTGGGTGTCAGCTGTGAGATCCTAGTGCTGCTCAGTTTTTGAAGGCTTAACCATGGCCACACAGTGCCAACACAGGCTAATGAGACATGGAACACCCATCCAGCTGCTGGGAGCAGCAGAATGGGAAAACCACACCTGATCCTGCTCCCCAAACACCCTGGCAGAGCTGCTGGAGCCAGGAGGGTGGGGTGTGTGCTGGGCTGTGCCTGCACCTTCCCCATCAGCCCCCAAAAGAATCAATTGCCCATCACCTCTTTTTGGCCTTTGATTAATCACAGCTGCAGCCTCTGGCACGATGTGGCAAGTGAAGGAGATTTATGGCCACCATCCCACATCTGCTGTTTCTCCAGCAGCATTCCAGGGAGCTGAGCAGAGCTTAGGGCCCCCCAGCCTGTGGCACCCCGGGACTGGCTCTCCAGGGCTGTGCTATTTTGCAGCAAATTACCAAAGAGGAAGCATCTGGATACTCATCCCCTCCTGATGTGGTGGCTGTGGTCGCCAGGCTGCCAAAAATATCTGGTGGGTTTTCACTTCCATAGGCAGAAGGTTCCTGTGGGAGGCTCTGGGAGCTGCCCCTGGCACCCCAGCAGGGTGTGGGGCTGCTGAGGGTCTGTGCCCAGGGCACCCCGAAGCAGCCTTTGGGCTGGGACTGCCCTTGGGGTGATGGATGGTCTTAGGGGTGGGGGTGAAGGAGCTGGTGTGAGCCCAGACTCTGCTGCTGCCTCTGCCCAGCCCTGGCCCTGTCACCTGCTGCAGATGGAGAGGTGGAGAAGGACAAGCTGTGGGTAACCAGCAGTTGATGGAGCACATCTGGGGTTGGAATTCCAGGATACAGAGATCCCAGAATGGGAGATGCCATATTTTCTGTCTGGCAAGTCATTACCCTTCTCTGTGCCTCAGTTTCCACATCTGTAAAATGGGGACAAAGACCCTGACCTACCTCACAGGGCTCATGTGAGGACCCCGTGAAGCACTTGGAGGGCAGCCAGAGCTTCACAAACACCTGCTTTGATTTTCACTAAGTCAGGGGGAGCAGGTTCCCAGAGCCATGGGGCACAGTGATAACTTTGGCTTCGTGTGCCTGGCTCTCCTCCCCCTCTGTCACCAAATCCCACGGGAACCACCCTGGGGTCAGACCATGCAAACAGCAGTCCCAGCCACAGGCAAACGTCCCCTGGGAGGGGCTGAGGATGCCCAGGGACCACCACCGTGTTTTGCCTGCAGGCTTCATCCCAAGGGATTTATCTCAGAAACTGTTTTGCCATTGTGGTCTTTTGGCCCTAAATCTGTCCCAAGGGCTCCTGAGGCACAGGGAGGTGCCAGAAGGACCTTTCTGAGGCTGCTTCATCTCAGTCTCCTGCTGAACATCCAGGGCAGGACAGATGCCCGGACAGGAATGGGTGGCCAGGCTCTGTTGGGAGCATTGCCACCCTGCCTTCAGCCTGGATTTGCAGAGTGGGCTTCTCTGTAATTGAGAGGCTCCCCCTCTTCTCTTGCTCCTAAATCCTCCCCTTGCAAAGCATGGGGGACACAGAGCAAGTTATCGGATTGTCCTCCTGTTTTATACTAATTTTAAATGACTTGTAACATTCAGGATGTTTGTGGAGGAGGGCTCGAGGGATCTTTTTAGCATCTCATGTTTTTCACCATCCATCCTTGTTCAATCAGTATTTTATATTTAACACAGTATTGGTCAAATACAAACAAATGTAAGGAAGATAACACTAGTGGATATTGTTTCCTGTGGAGTAGGATCGAAATAAAAACTCAAGATACCTCACTCTTGCCTGCTTGTTAAATCAAAATTAGTTCCCCTGCAGCACCTGGAAATAAACTCATTTTCTATCTGACTCATCCCTCAGAGCTTTGCTCCCTGGTGAGGAGAGGAGCCACTCAACCAACTGCAGGGTTGCTGAGCACTGACTCACCTTGGTGCAGGGATGGCGTTGCCAGCTGCTGAACAAACAAACAAACCAATAAATAAACAAACCAGCGAGTTTGCTGACAGTGCCCCTGTGCCCAGAGGTGCTGGCTGAAAGATTCATCAGCATCTCACCACAGCAGCTTCAGCAGAGCCCTCCACGCCTGCTCCAGCCCTGCCATTTTCCCTCCTCCGTGGCTGAGTCAGAAGTCGAGGTGTGGAGCCCCAGGGCTGGCACTGCAGGGGGATGAAGGATGCCAGAGCCACCGAGGAGGAGGAGGAGGGGAAAATCTGTGGCAGACTGGGCAGAGGGTAAGCTCAGCTCGGTGCTGACCCCACAGGGGAAACTCATCAGCACCCAGCAGCTCCTGCCAGCCTCTCCCGTGGGCACTGGCTCCTCTTGGAGGGGGAGAATTTGCCCCCCATGCTGGAGCTGCCTGCCCTGGCCTCCACACATCCATTGTCTGCCCTCTCTGCCATAATTACACAGGGCTGAATTCCCCCAGGCTGCCATGCTCAGCGGCTTTCCCAGAAAGCTAGGGAGGGTTTCCTGCTTCCAAGGGCAGCTGAACTCACCCTGGAACCTGACCCACAACTTCCACCTCTCCCATCATTTCTTTGCTGCTGGCAATTGGGCTGGACTGGGAGGCCTCCTGACTTTGCTTTGCTTTGGTGCTGTCATTCCCAGAGGGTGTCTGGGTGGCAGAATTGTTTTCCCACCCAGAGCACCCCTGGACAGGGAACCTCCCCTTTACCAAAAGGAGACATTTTCACCAAGGGAAGCAGAGCATCAGTGACCATCTCAACCTGAACAACTGCCCAATGCAGTAACGATCCATCCCTTACTCCTTTCGGGCACCAGCCTGTGTGCAGCCTCAGCAGTCTCCAGGTCAGCTCTGGAGCTGGTTTGATAAAACCTGTTTGGTCAAAGCCAGCCTGTGCAGCTGAGGTGCTGCTGCCTCCAGAGCCTTGCCTGGCTTGCTCCTGGCATTTTCATAGAATCCTAGAAAGGCTAGGGTTGGAAGGAACCTTAAAGCTCATCTTGTTCCAGCCCCTGCCATGGGCAAGGACACCTTCCTCTAAACCAAGCTGATCAAAGCTACTTCCAACCTGGCCTGGAACACTTCCAGGGACGGGGCAGCCACAGCTTCTCTGGGCAGCCTGTTCCAGGACCTCACCACCCTCACAGGCAAGAATTTATTCCCAGTATTCCATCTAACCCTGCCCTCTGTCGGTGGGAATCCATTCCCCCTTTTCCTGTCACTCCACGCCCAAAGTCCCTCTCCATCTTTCTTGGAGCCTCTTTAGGCACTGAAAGAGGCTCTAAGGTCTCCCTGGACCCTTCTTTTCTCCATCCTGATTACTCCCAGCCCTCCCAGCCTGGCTCCATAGCAGGGCGGCTCCAGCCCTCGGAGCATCTTTGCAGCCTCACTCCAACAGCTCC
>VYXF01001447.1:20431-33078 GCA_013397295.1 Polioptila caerulea
GGGGAGCCTTCCTTACACCGCTTGTCCCTGGGGGTCCGTGTCCCATCGCACATCCCTTGGGATCCTGCCCGTTCCGTACCCCTTGGGCTCCTTCTCCCCATTGAACTCTCCTTGGAATCCTTGTCCCCATTCCATACCCCTCAGGATCCGTCTCCCCACTGCACGCTCCTTGGGATCCTTCTCCCAGTCGCATGCCCCTTGGGCTTCTGCCCCCTCACACTCCCTGCGATCCCTCTCCTCATTCCATACCCCTTGGGATCCCTGTCCCCATTCCATTACCCTTGGGATCCCTCTCCCCGTTGCGTGCCCCGTGGGATCCTTGTCCGCTTGCACAACCCTTGGGATCCCGCTGCTATCCCACACCCGCCATTTCACCTGTATTCAGCTGCCTGCGACTGTGGTGGCATCCCAGGCCGTGGCAGGGAGGTGCTGAGGTGATCTGTGTCCCTGTGAGGCTGGAGCAGTCTCATGCTGAGTTGTAACTTTAGCAGAGAAAACTCAGGGGAGTTTGCTACTTGCTTGGGAAGTGCTTATTTTCAGCTCTCTCCAGGACCAGTTAATTATCGCTGGAAAAAAAAAAAAAAAAATTATTGCTAAGATCTTATAATTAGGCAGCCTACGGAGACTGTGGAGCTCGGGAGGCAGCAGAAAGCAAATGCTCTTTGTGCAGTGTTTCTGGGGTGTGTGAATAGGGCTGCCGGGGCAGAGGGCTGGCATTTGCACTGGTGCATTACCAGAGAGCTGGTGCACGTTGGCGGCTCAAAAGACCCTGCAAAATAATTACAGGGGAAAAGACAAAAAAAAGAAAAGAAAAGAAAAGAAAACGTACTGAAAGGACTCCTGTTGTCCTTGTGGAATGAGGTCCCAGACTGTTACAATGTTTGTGGAGCAATAGATGCCTTTGGGGCAAGCTGCTCGTGTTTGTGGGACCGGGGCTGCCTTTCCATCCTGTTTGAACAGTCCCGGGGCCGTGGGGTCCAGGCTACTGCAGGGTGCCTGCTGCTAATAATAGCGTGGTAAGGAGTTTACGGGCCCTGATCCGGCTAAAGACGGCACCGAGGGAGCCATGGACATCACCAGCCTCCGACCTGCCCCTAGATTAGATGGATAAAACCCGCACAAGGAGAGGCTCCAGGGAGCCGAGACTTGAGCCCGAAAGGAAGGGAGAGGGGGGCTCCAGTCAGAGCAGAGGGGTTTGGGTTTTGCCCCGGCAGCCTCGGCTGTGGGGATGAGATCTGCAGAAGGGCAGGATTTGGAGCGGAGGGGCAGGATTTGGAGCGGAGGAGCGCACGTCAAAGCCACCGAGTCCAGGGCGTTCTCATTTCCTTTGCTCTCCGAGTTCTAATTTGTTCCACATTGCAGCGCCGGAGCGGCCTCTCCCTCCACTTGCAGCATCCAGGCTGCGGTCGTTGCCGCTAGTCCGAGGCTGCCACTCCAGTGGTTTCCATCCAAAATAAAAAAGAAAGGCGGAAAAAAGAAAAAAAGGGAAAAAAAAAAAAAAAAAAAAGAAGAGAGAGAGAAAAATTTCAAACAGAGATCTGAGGAAACAGCTTTTCTGGTTCCTATTCTAGGGTGGTTTTAGCTGAAATCTCACCACCCATCCGTGAGCCGGGATGAGCCCCAGGGAAATTCCAGATGATTAAAAAAGTGTTTTAATAGTGTTGTTGCTCTTCCCAAAAGGGAATAAGATGACCTGGTAGCTACAGGTTGATTGGCTTGATAGCATCCCCCCAGGGAGAAGAGAGAGAAACCTGGCTCAAGCTTGAATTGATTAAAGACTTCAGCACCAGGAATAGATTTCTGCCATCCAACGTGGCTATATGGAAAATAACTCCTGGCAAGTAAAAATTATTTCGGTCTCCAACATGAGAGGTGACTCTCTGGCTGTAATACACTTTGGAGGAGCATTTGAGTTATAGGAGGTGATATTCTTGTAAAAATCTGCACTTTGCAGTATTAAAAAAGTCAATCCAGTCCAGTATTTAGGGCTGACATTACACGGTGTCAAGAAAGCTGGTTTTAAATAAAAGTGTTCCATTTCCAAGGCAGTTATCAGGGAGATTATCACTGCTGGGCACTGTTAGCTGGTAACATGGACTTGGTGTTTTTATCACTAATCTGGAAGAAAGGAGATGGAAATGATTTCAGGAAAACCCTGGATCTGACCCAGAGCAGCTGAGTGTTAATGGTTTGCACAAATCCGGGTTGGTAAGCTGAGTGAGCGAAAGGCATCTCCTAACTGGAGCAGAATGGAACATGGAAATCTTTTACACCCAAAAATAATAACTGGGGCTGTGTGTGGTTTCCTGTCCCTAATCTGGATGGTAAATTTTCAGCTGGAGCTGCCTGCAGATGCTGGGAGAGGCAGCACAGGGGTTCACCAGGAGCATTTGGGGAGTGGCTGCTTGTCTGTCTCCATTTCTGCACTGGAGAATTGAAAATTTTCAGGAGAATATGAAATTTGTCTCTGGGAAAAAAAAAAAAAAAGCAGTTATTTGCATTTCTGGTCAGAACCACATTCAGGCTTATGGCAGCCAAATCCAATCTTCTCTTCCCAGCAGAGGAGACGTGGAGTTCAAGGGGAAAGGACCAAGGGGCTGCAGAAAGGGTCTTGCAGCTGGAGAGGAGGGGGCCATCCAGTGAGTGCACCCATAAATCAAATCAAAGAGGAAAGAGGAGGGCTTGGCAAAAGCATCTAAATACTCTCACAGAGGAGAAGATACGTGGTGGTGAAAAGCTCATTAATTGAGCAGAGAAAAGATGGCAAGAATCAATATCTGGCAGCTGAGGGCAGACACATTGGAAATAAGGCATAAATATTTTACCAGGAGGAGCGATTAATCATCAGAAGAGACGTGGAGCAGCAGAGGTGGGGTCAGCACCTCTTTGCCTTTCTCATCACAACCTGCAGGGTTTCTCCCACAGCCCCGAGGCTGGGCCAGCAAGAGGGACTGGATCAAACCACACCGAGGCCCTGATTAGGTGATTTAATTAGAGGATGATGCATTTATCTTTAATCACGGTGGAGCCATGGAAAAGAGTAGTTCTTGTGCCCTGATGGCTCTTCCTGAGGAGCATCCGTGAAACCCCTGGTGGCACTTGGCAGGTGCTTCTTTTAGCTTCGTCTCTTGGTCACCAGTGGTTGTATTCTCGCTGATCTGTGGTGGGAAGGTGAGGGGACAGTGCTTGGTGGCTCTTCTTGATGTCCAGCAAAACAGACTGAGATTCAGGAAAATAAATCTCTGTGAGCATCCCAGCATGCTGTGGCTGCTGGTGGAAAGGAGCTGGTCCAGGGCTTGTTTGTCCACCTGTGGGTCAGAGAGCCCCCAGCCTGGCATCCCTGGGGACACGTGCTTAGGAGAAAGAGATAAAGGTCACAAGGCTGTTGCTGGTTCCATCTCCTCCCCTTTTCCTTTCCTTTATTTTCCTCCTGCTTCCTCTCCTTTCCTTTCCTTCCTCCTGATGTTCTCTCCCGGTCTCCCATGTGATGGGGTAGGTGCTGTTGGTTATAGGGGGTATAGGTGTGGTCCAGTAGCCCCCATGCAAACACCAGGACCGTGTTGCAGAACCTCTGAGCCTTCCAAACCCACCACACTGCGAGCAGCCGATGTCCATGAGCAGCCCAGGACCTCTCCTCCTCTTCCTGTCTCAGAAACGTGACTGACACCTGCCCAGGATGATGCACAACGAAGGGCAAAGATTGTTTTGAGAAGGAGCATGAACGGAAGGCAAAAAGGCACGTGAGAAGGATGGCAAGGTAGGGAGAGGCTCTTCCTGAGCACTGGGTGGGGGCACTGGGAAGGAGCTGCTCACCCACAGGAGCCTCAGGCCCACAGGAAAGTCCCCGGCGGTTTCGGAGTCAGTTGTGGTGATGGAAGGACACGTGGTGGCCCCGTGAATACCACGGGCATTTGTCACAGCTCTGCAGAGCTCAGACAGAGCTGGCTGTGGAAAAAAACTGGTTTTGGTGTGGTCAGGCCGTGACTCTGAAGAGGTGAGGGATCCCTGACACAGATCTCGCTGGGAGGCAATCCCAGGTTTTGACTAATTCGTGTGTAGCCGTTAGAGAGACAGTGCCACTGAATGCTGGAGAAAGGGACTCTTGGGAAAGTCTGGATCATGCTCCACAGCTGCAGGCTCGTGTCCTTCCAGGGAACTGGCCTGCAGTGAGAAAGGGGCTCAGCTGGGCTGGGGATGTCCAGGAGCACGTGTCCCACTGACCTGCTGGAAGGGGTGACACTCTTGCTGGCTTGTCCCCGGGCAGCTGGAGCATCCCTGCACGTACCAGAGATTTCCTCCTGGAGGGAGATGCCGGTGTCCAGCGTGCCTGAGTGCACGGATGTGGGAGGAGCCCATTCCATTATCATCTTATCCCGTCCATTAGAGTCCTCAGGGGGGATTAAGACCGGGTGTGTTCTGCTGTCTCCAGGAGATTTCTGTGATTTCTCAGGTCACCCAGGCTGGTGCCTGGTAAAATCACACCGGTGCTGCTCTAGATGTTGAAAACTGGGGTGAACAGGCTGGCACCTCCTCCTGACCCAGGCCTCTGATTTTTTTCCCAGTGAAATGTCTTTGCCCCTGAACTCTGTAGGAGCTGGATTTGACAGAAAGACCAGAAAAATAGCTGAGCTATAAATAACACATTCAAAACCAGGCAGGGACCTGCAAGAAGCAAGGATGGTGTCTGTGTGATGTAGGCTTAGAGGAATGATTTTGCCACCAGCAGATGGTAAAAGGCTTCCCTTTGTGCTGGGGCTGGTTCAGGTTGGAGGAGATTAAATTCGTGAAACCAGTGATTTGATGACAAAGTTTTGTCTTTTGCATCCTTGATGACAAGGTCCTGTAGGGATTCTGGGGCAGTTTTCCTTCTGGTCAATGTTAATGAGGGCTGGCAGGGCCCTGCTGGAGGCCTGGGGCAGCTGTTCCTGAACCTGACTGTCTGCCAGTGCCCTGACCTGCTCCCCAGGTCGGGGCTGCCGCGGCACTCCCGGGAGATGTCACACAGCAGACATCAAGGGATGTCCCCAGGGATGTCCCCAGCGGGAGCAGCAGCTCTGGGCTCAGCTGGAGAAGGAAGAGCAGCAGCGTGGGGGGAGCCAGAGCCCCAACCCCATCCCTGCCTCAGTTTCCCCACTTGCAAGGTGGGAGCAGCCTTACCTGAACCCAGTGAGTTGGGGTGAAGTTCTGGGGCAATATAAAACACAAGATCCACAACCCTGCTGTCCCGTGCCAGGACTCGTGCCCTTCAACACACCAGGAGTCAGTTTTGGAACCAGCAGGTTGGGAAGAAGAAAAACCCCAGCATTTGCACAATCCTGGTGGGGCTGGAAGAGGGGACAGGGGTGACTTGTGGTGCAACAGCATCGCAGGATTACACAGCAGCCAGCCACATCCTGGTGTCTCAGTTTCCCCACCTGCAGCATGCCATGGGCCTCTGGCTGTGGGATGGGAGGATGCACATCCTGCAGCAGCCCTCCACGCATGGCTGGAGGGTGGTTTCTGGGTTAGAAGGTGACCTCTTCCATTAGCAGCAGGGACGCTCTTTTTTCCTGAATTAGATGGTGGTTTGGAGGCTTTCCAGCCCGGCATCATTCTGCCTGATAGCGCTGAGTTTGCTCCTGGGGCACGGCTGTGCCCGGGCGGGTCGGGGCTGCAGCTGTGGGAAGCTGCTGGCATCTCCCGTGTCCCCAGCCAGGAACACCCGGATCAGCCCAGCTGCTGCATCCACGTGTTCTTGACAGGTGTGGGTGGGACATTTTGGGGCTCCTCTGTGTGTGCACGGAGATCCTGCACGTTATGGATCTGGAGGTGAGGGATCTCCCAGTTCTGGAATGCTCAGATTGTCTTTCCAGAGCTCCCCTGCCAGCAGGTCACAGTGTGGCTGTGGGTTATCAGCACCACACAAGGACCAGGTGCAATTAGGATGGGATTTCAAAGCAGATGGTGACCATGATATCAGGCAGGAGTGCCACCCGCCTAAATCCAGAAGTGATTTGTGGTTCCTGGTCCGTTCCAGGGGATTGAGGAGCACTGGGAGCTGCCACACGGCCTTGGTCAGATCTCCTCCAGTCGCTGCCCACTCGGTGCTGCCCTGAGCAGCCCTGCCCTGGGCTAACACGACAAGGGCAGCCTTGTCAGCGATGCCACCCCGGGCCTGAACGTCCTCCACAAACAAGCGACAGCCAAGAGATTTGCTGGAGTCAGGACATTTTTAGAAAGGCTAATTAAAGCCCATTTTCACCCTGTGCCTCTCACTGAGCAAAAGCATTTAGCAGTGACCTCAGAGTGAGTGAATTTGCACTTGAGTTTTCCGTTTCACCTCTAAAAAATGGGATTGCTCCGTAAACTCGTTAGTGAAAGTAACTCCTGATGCCTTGGCTCCTGACCAGGCAAGTCCTGCTGGGCTCCGCTCTCCTCCCACTGCATTTTGCCTGGGTAAGGAGGGACCTCTTGGTGCACACGAGGGAGAAATATGGGGCCTCTCCAGGCTGTGTCTTCAGGGACAAATCCATCCAGGGGTAACTGTGCTGGCGCCAAGGAGCTTGGCTGAGCTTTTCCACTGGTGTTCTGGGTCACACAAGGGAAACAGCCCTCCCTTGATCTGTCACCTTGGCGGTGACAGTGGCTCCTCCGTAGCCACCTGCCGCTCTCCCCGCTGCACATGTGGCCTCCAAACCTCTCACCCTCTCCTTTTCCACTCTTCCCTGCCCAGCTGTGCTTCATGACGACCTCACGCACCATGTTTTATGGGCCGTCCTCCACCATGGCCCCGCCGTCCAAGAACCGGCTGAAGCGCCAGAGCCGGCTCCTCTCCCAGGTCCTGTACCGCACGCTGAGCTACAAGGACCGCGCCTCGGCCTCCGCCTCCCCGGCCGCCGCGGAGGACGACCCGGCCGAGCTCTCCACCCAGCTCTCGGCCCCCGGCATCCTCAAAATCTTCGGGGGCAACATCTGTGCGGGCACCAACTACAAGAGCGTGCTGGTGACGGGCAGCTCTGGCGCGCGGGAGCTGGTGAAGGAGGCCCTGGAGCGCTACGGGCTGAGCCAGCTCAGCGCCGGGCAGTACGCGCTATGCGATGTCATCGGCCGCTTCCAGGGCCCCGAGAGGCAGTGGCAGACGGAGGGGCTGAGGGTGCTGGGTGACCACGAGAAGCCGCTGCTCATCCAGGACCTCTGGAAGCCCAGGGAGGGCTTCTCGCGCCGGCTGGAGCTGCGCAGGAGGGCGGAGGTGGAGGAGATGGCGGCCAGGGATGTGGACACCACCACTGCAGGTCAGAGCTGGGTGTGGGGCAGGGAGAGGGGTTGGGGTGCACCCCCAGAAGCCCTCCCACACTGGTGGCCTTCACACGTGTTTTGGGGTGGTGCAAGTGGGAGGGTGGCCACATTTTAGCTGCAAGGCTTCTGGGTTGAGGCAGGACTCAGCACTCTCTTGCATCAGTTTGGTATCTGTGACCTCAAATATTTACCCCAGCCAGCTTAGGGGTTAATAACAAACCCTGCCCATGGCTGGGGAGCAGCAGGCAAGAATATCAGTGCTTCTTGCTCTCCCCATCACCAGCACCATGGCATCTCCATCTTTATATCTGGCAGAGCACTGCCCTGCTCCCCTGCATCCCCATCTCCCTCTGGGCATCCCCCAGGCCTGACACCCCGGGCAAATCTGCAGGAGCAATTAAGGAAAATGAAAAGCTAATGAAGAGAGAGCAATGTAGGGCAGGAGAGCCCCTGCAGCGGTGCCTGATGGATGCCAGGGCTGGCAGGAGGAGATAAGTGCATCATTAGGAACCAGCCGGTTAATAAGTGACCCCTGCACAAAATAATGAAGCTTTTCTCCTCCCGCCCTCAGATAAAAGCCCTGTGAGGATGAGGGCAGAAAGGTTTAAAATCAGATTTTACTTGCACAATGTGCTTGCTGGGTCAGACCTACTGACAGAGGGGTCCTGGACCAGGCTCCAGAGGTGTCAGCCACAGGGTTTTGCTGGGATGGGCCCTGAGCGGCTCCTCACACATTTAGGAAAGGGCTGTTACTGTCAGAACTAAACTGATGATGATGCAGGATTACTCTGTGTGCTTGGCAAAGAAGAGCCAAGTTTCTGCCCCACCAGCAGCAGAACAAATGGTCCAACCTGTCCCACGCCAGGGGTGACAAAGCTCCTCTCCCACCCATCCTAACAAAGGCTGGAAGGAGCCCAGGCACATGGTGAGGGAATCGAGCCATGGGCATCCTTTGGGAGAGCAGAGGCAGCTGGAGCCAGCAGATTTCACCTGGTACTCGAGGAGACAGGGCTGTCTCCACCCTCACCGTGTCCAGTCTGTGGCTGCCCAGGGAGGGGATGGCACAGGTGGTCCCAGCTCATTGCACATGGGACACAGACCTGGCTCCTGCCAGAGCCTGGGCTTGAGGAGGTGGATGCTCTGCTCTTCTCTTCAGCTCTTTCTCCAGCCAGGATCACAGAGACGTGAAGCACTTTGGGAGAGCAGCAACTCTAAAAACAGCTTGTGTTGAACAGAGGGAAGGGCAGGAGCCCAGCGCTTGTTGCAGCGCACGGCGGGCAGGGCCACGTGGCAGCTCCCTGCCGGAGCCCAAGGTCACATCCACTCGGCCTCAAATCCTCCCCTCACACACAGAAAACAACTTTCCTCCCCATGACCTGGATCCTGGGTGGGCTGGGAGCCGTGGGAGTGCAAGGGTCCCTGCAGGCAGGGGATGCAGCGGGGTCTGGGCTGCCCAGCACGGGAGCAGCACGGAGCTGGCCTGGGACTGGCACCCTTCGGTCATTTCCGATGGAGGAGCAGTTCCTGATAAGATCCCGTGCTCTGGATCTGGAAATAAGCCCGTTATGCTTTCGTTATCACTTCATTTGTTTCAGCACTCCTGGGTGGGGCCGTGGAAATTCCCCAATTTTTAACCTTTGGGCATTTTCCATAGCTGACCAAACTCTTCCAAGACAGAAGCTACACCCACAGTCAGGCTGTCTGCTCTGCAGACTACACAGCCCATGGTTGTCTTACCTGGTAAAATCTCACTCCTGCAGCCCTTTCTTGTGGTGACACCAGGGGCTCTGTCACCAGTCTTACCCTGTGCTGGCATCACCCTTTGCTTCTCATCTGCAAACTGCCAGGAATGAATGTGAGTGATGCAGCCTGTGACCCAACCCCAAAAAGACAAAAAACTCCTGGTGAAGGGCTATTGACCATGAGTGCCCTCCACCAGGGTCACCCTTGTCACCAGGCTCAGGCTGGCAGAGGTCCCCTTGCTGAGCAGCAGCTGCCTGCCCAGGGTGGTGAGGCACTGGCATGGAAAACACGACATCTGTGCAAAAGTAAAGGGACTTTAGCCTTGCAGCTCCCGCAGAGAAAAGAGGAGAGATGCTCAAATCATCCCCAGAGCAATACCTGCAGGCTCTTCCCCACACAGGGCATTGCTGGAGCAGCAGAACTGGGATGACTGGGACCACTGGGGTCACGCAGGTGCATCGCTGGCTGGGGGAAAGGCTCCACATCCATCCATGACCTGTTAGCAAATAGCTTAAGAGTTTTATCTGCTCAGTTACCCATTATCCTAATTAGTTTATTAGCTGCTTCCCACTGGGGAGGACAGTGCTGGCGCCTCATGCCACTAATTAGCAGCACAGGTAGAGCCTGTCTGCAGCAAACGAGGCAGCCCCTCTGCCCCCAGCCCTGCCCCTTTTGGGGAGCACAGAGGCAGCAGTTATGGAGATGTGGGGAAACACCCCCAAACTGGAGGGTGCTGCAGGGAGGGGCAGCCCTTGGCATCTCTGTGGCATTCATTTTCCAAAATACCCCCGATTTTGTACCAGGTCCTGTCCTAACCTGGAGCTTTCCCAAGAGGCTGGAGGCTGAACTGCACACGCAGCTCCAAAACCTTGGGATTTAAGCCCATTATTCTAAAAGATGCTCTAGCAAGTGCCTTTGAGGATCTGGCTTTGATATACCTTAGCACAACTGCATCCAGGGAACATTCCCTGCAGAGTCTGCAGAGCAATTACATTAGGAAGGACTAGCCTGGTCTTAGTCCCTCCTGGGTACATTCAAAGCATTTCTTCTTTCCTGGGGCCCAAGGAGTTATTTGTTGATTTATTTCTCAGCCAGGAAAAGTGAACCTCTTTCCTCAGCTGAAAAAGAGGCAGATCCCAGCCAAGATCCCAGGCACCACGACTGACAGTTTTTCCCCTGTGTTGCAGGATGGGTTTAGAGGCAGCAGCTTGGTGGGGTCTGGTGGGTGCCCAGCTCTCCCTAAGGATGTGATCCAGCCCTGCATTAGGATCTGATTAGTGAGAGGTGCCTCTGCCTGAACTGAGGTGCAAACGGGACAAATGCTGAAGTAAATAATACAGATTTTATTAGCAATCAGTGTCAGGTGGAGAGAGAGAAAGAAAGAGAAAAGCAGGGGGACAAAGACAGAGAGGGCACCCTTGTTTTGAGCTGGTTGTTTCTTGGGTTGGTGGGTGTGAATCTCCCCCTGCCAGAATTGCCTCTCACTCAGTCAGAGCTGATTCAGCACAGTTGCTGAATTGCTTCTATTAGTTTCTTCCTTATCTTGGGAGTCCTGCCAAATGTCCTTGTGGCCTGTAAATTCTGTATTCTTTTTGCCCACTATCAGTGGTGCATCCTTTTTCCCAAGCCTTGTTAACCTCCCCCTAGGCCTGAGATCGTTGGAGCTTGTCCAGCCCTAAACTTAAACAAGGCCTAACACCCTGACAGTAGCACCTCCTTTCTACTGTCCAAGTCCTGGCAATCCAGGGAGAAATGTAATATTTGGGGATGCTCTTTAACTCCTTACACGCTGTTCCCATCTCAATCTCCATGTGGATTCAGCAGCCACTGGCTCTGCCCTGGTCACACTTTTACTGGAGATGTTCAGACTGAGTTTGGGGTGGGATAACACGCTTGGGAGGACAAAACAGTACCAAAGGATGAAAAAAACCTAACCCAGTTTTATGGAGGGACTTTGTTATGCTCAGGAAAAGAGCTGTGTTTATCTTTCCAGCACAGCCCCGGGGTTAGTGGGAGCCTGTGACGGGGGCTCTATCAGCAGTGAAAAAGCAGCTTTTCCCTACACAAAATAAATACAGAAGCTTCCTTTCCCCTCGATAAGGGGCTGGTGGTGGCCTGTCTCTGCAGGCAGCGGGACCCCAGTCCTGACAGCCCTGCTCTGTCCCACTGAGCTCCAGCAGTAGCTGCTCCCCAGGATCCAGCCCCACTCCTGCCTGCTCCCACGAGCCAGGATCTGCATTGCCCCAGCCCTCCCTCGTCCCTCTGGGTTGGGCACAGGGCTCCTGGGGGGAGCTGAAGTGTCCTGTGGACACGTTTGGGGTGGCCTTTGGCATCCCCAGCAGCGTAGCTTGGGTGGGCTCGTTGCTGTCCCTGGATGTCACACCCGTGCCGTGGCCGGGATGGGGACGGGAGCGGGGCCGATTGCCTTTTTAAGAAGGACACAGGGCACGGGACCTTGGGGTGGCTTGGCTGTGCCTTGCCCTAATCCCGAGGCATGTAAACAGCAGGGGCTATTTTCTCCCTGTCCCACCCCCCTCCCCCTCCCCATCTCTTTGATTTTCCCAGCAAAGGAGCGCTCCATTTAAAACAAACAAACAAAAAAATGTATTTCAGAACCAGCGGCCCATTCCTCACCAAATAAGGCAGATGATTTTTTTTTTTTTTTTTTGGGTCTGAGCTTGTGAGTGTCCCTTTAAGCAGCCCTGGGCACAAGGCTCTCTGCTTTGCCGTCCCCAAATCCCGCCGGCTGTCCCCAAATCTCGCTGTCCAAAGCCTGCTCCCTGGTCGACCGAGCCAGGAGCGGGGCTCTGCCTCTGGTGCTGCACTGACAACGCTGCACTGCTGCTCCTGCAAGCAAATCCTTTAGGTTTTTTCCCTCTCTTCGTCCTCCCCGAATGCCAGTGACCTGCTCCCAGGAGGCTGCCCGGCTGAGGTACGAGCATCACCCCTCGGACACACAACTTCCTCTTTCTCCTGCAGAGCTCAAGCCACGCTTGGAGCACGGAGGGAGCCACCGGGACCCCCGGCTCTGGGGGTGCCATGTGAGGGGCTGCTTTTGCAGCTCGGCCAGGCCTGTTCATTGACTCCGGCTCCTGTTTGTCTCATGGACAAACAGGAGAGCTCTGCCCGAATTGATGCTTGGGAGAAGTTAATTACAGCTTGTTCCTGCTGCAGCCGAGCTCCACTGCAGCTCCCATGCCTGGCTGATGCTCCGGGGAATTTGGGGGCGTCCCTGCGGTTCCCACTTGCTGCTGACGACCGAGTGCTGAAGGGCTGAAAGCCGAATCCGGGCTCTATTTTTTTTTTTCCTTTTAAGCAAAGATTTAGTAAAATTTCTTTTTAGCAGGGGTTTCCTCTCCCCCCCAGCCCTGCAGTGTGGCCAGGGCAGATGGGGGATACTATGGGCCGGCTGCTCTCCATTCAGTGAGGTTTGGGGGCCAGGGAGGGCTGGGACACCCCCTTTTTAGCGGTGGCGTTAGGACACTAAACTCTCCGCGCCGGTGCCTTGGCGTCACCTTTCGGGGAGGGCAAAGGACCGGGGACATCCCGGCAGGGTGGGTGCGCAGCGCCGGGAGGGTTCCAGCTGCTCCATGCCCGCTCCGAGCTGCAGCATCCCTCCAGCCGCGGGG
>VYXF01001447.1:33228-54798 GCA_013397295.1 Polioptila caerulea
GCGGCGCGGAGCGGCGGCAGCAGCAGCATGCGGTACTCCCTCTACCAGTCCCCGCACCTCCTGCTCCTGCAGGGCTACAGCCAGCAGCATGTAAGCACCGCGCCGCCTCCTGCGCACCCCCGGCACCCCCCGCTTCCCTCCCAGCCCCCAAAGCCCGGGGAGCGGGGCTGCTTGCATGGCCGGAGCTGCTGGGCTCGAGGGAGGTGGTGGTGGTGGTGGTGATGCGGATGAGCATCCTTTAGGAAACGGGCTTGGGACTTGCAGCCTTGTCCTCAAGTCTGTCCCCAGCCTGTCCCCAAGTACGGGGAACACGGAGGCAGCAGCCGTGACCCCCTGCAATGCCCCAGAGGGATGCAAGGTGATCCCCGAGCAGCATCCCTGCCCCGGCCCAAGGGAGCCCTGGTTCTGCGGGTGGTGGCTGAGCTGCCCCGTCCCCTGTCCTGCTGCTTCCTTGGTGGCAAATGGAATCAGAGGCTGCAAGGAGAACAGCGCTGGAAGCGCTTGGAGAACTGCAAAGGACAGGGTCGGCTCTTGCAGTTAATGGCTACTTTGTGCCCGTTGAGTATCCGGCTCTTCCAAGTTTTTGGCAGGGTGACATCCCGTTAGTGCTGCTGGGGAAACTGAGGCACGGGGTGGTCCCCTGAGCTGCCTCGGAGTGTTTGGGCAGGCTGCAGGGAAAGGCAGGGCCAGAGGTGGATGCTCCGACCGGGGTCCCACTGTCCCCTTGGGCAGGGGTTGCAGGCATCGCTGCAGTCTGGGGGGAGAACGTGGGAAGGAAAAGCAGCTGCAGAAGGGATGAGGGGGAGAGGTGGAAGGAGGGCTCCTTCTGCCCAAAGCAACCCCGTTTACTGCATGGCCAAAGTCATTGTACCCATTTATTGGCAGGCCCAAGGCAGGGATTGCTGCTGTCCTGCTTGGCAGCAAGGAGAATAAAAAAAGAAATGTTTTTGCCATGCAAAGGTGCATGGGGGACAGCTGGGGACAGCGAGGGGACAGCTGGGGACAGCAGGAGGCTGCAGCACTCACTGCATGGCAGGGAGGAGGGCCCCCTCTCCCCCCTCCCCGGTTCATGCTGCGTCTCCTCGCTTGGCAGGACAGCCTGGTTTACCTGCTGAACCGCGAGCAGCACACGGTGGGCCAGAGGACACAGGCGAGCAAGCCCAGCATCAGCCTGTCGGCCCCCGACATCCTGCCCCTGCACTGCACCATCAGGAAGCTCCGACCTTCGCGGCATCGCTCGGAGGAGAAGCTGGTGCTGGAGCCCATCGCCGGCGCTGGCATCTCTGTCAACTTCGCCGAGGTGGCCCGGACGGTGGTGCTGCGGCACGGGGACCTGCTGTCCCTCGGCCTCTACTACCTGCTCCTCTACAAGGACCCCATGAAGGCGCAGCCGCTGCCGGCGCAGACCCTGCTGAGGCTGCGAGCCCTGCACCCCGAGGGTCCCCACGTGTGCGGGGCGTGTGGCAGCCTGCTGAAGGAGAAGGACCCAGCTGCCAAAAAGCGGGGCCCCTCGCCCGCCGGCGGCCCCAGGACGCCCCGCAGGAAGCTGCAGCTGGAGTTCGAGCCGGCGGCCGAGGACGTGCTCCTGCGGCGCATCATGACCCTAATCGAGCCCGGGGGAGACGACCACAAGCTGACACCCGCCTTCCTGCTCTGCCTCTGCATCCAGCACTCGGCCACCAACTTTGAGCCAGGAGACTTCGGGCAGCTGCTGCTCAAAGCGGCCAAAATGATCCAGAGGACGGTGTGGGTCAGTCAGCGGTGGGACGGGGTGTTTGTGGGGTGGGGGTGTTGCTCAGCCCCTCCCTGGGGGCTTCTCAGCCTGGTCTCCGGTGGCAGCGAGTGCTGATGGGGGTGATGCTCGTGCCACCCCATCCCACTGGTTTTCACTGTGATTTCCCCTTCTCTCCCTGCCCAGGAACGGACACGGGAGCTGGCTGAAAAGCAATCCCAGCAGTAAGTGTGACCCTCCTTGCTTCGCCTCAGAATGGGGAGAATTCAGCCTGATTCTTCCCTCCATGAGTGAGGAAAGTCTGTGGCTGGTAAAACCACACTCCCAGCCTGTCAGCAGTGATGCATGATGAGTTTTCCTGCTAAATCCCACACATTCTGCTCTCTGGTCCTTTAACAACGATGCCTGCACAGAATGTGTTGGTTTGGAAAGGCTCGGGAGGGAACAGGACCTGCAGCAGCTCTGGGGTTTTCTCTGATCCAATATCTGGCCAAGGCTTTGCACTGGTGGCTCCATCCCTCAGTGATATTGTAGGAATGTCCCTTATGCATGAGCCTGACCTTCCTCATGCTGGAGACCCCTCAGTGCAGCTGAGGTGGAGCTGGCATTGCATGTGTGCCTCCAGGGGTGGTGGCACAGGGTGTTCCAGTGCTGGGAGCACCATTCTGGGACAACCACAGTGGTGCAAGGAGCTTGGTCCTCCCAGCCATTTCCAAAATCCCTAAATCTCTAAACCGGTATCTAGAGAAACTGTTGGTGCTTTCTGTGAGCTCTCCTTTAAGATAAACTTCAAGGATGCTTCCCAGGCCCTTTCTATAGCAGGAAAAAGCTGTTTAGCAGTTGAGAAATTTCCCAGATGCTTTTCATTTTATTTTTGAACAGTCTGGGGTGGGTGAACTGGGTTTAACTGTCCAGAGTGGGCAGGAGCAGCACATCCTTCTGGGGAAGGGCTGCTCTTCAGCCATGAATATTTAGTGCAGTTCATCTGTATGAGGGGAAGTCTCCCCCAAAAAGTGGCATGCCACAAAGGCCAAGTGGTCTTGGTCAGTCTGGTCCCCACAGGGTCCCCTTTGCCACGCCACAGAGCAGAAACCACTGAATTTTTCCTTGTAAAGGGTCTTTCTTAGGGGAATGCTGGGCTTAGGGGTGGGGGGATGTGAAACTGGGGGCTGGCTGTTTTCTCCCCCCAAAAGCCTGAGTGGGGATGCTGAGGAGCAGCAGGTGTAACACCTGCTGTGTCTCCCCAGCCAGGACCCTGCCACCCTGTCCCGCTTCACCATCACAGACCTTCTTCCAGACCTGCAGCACATCATCTTCTGGATGGCCAACGCCATCGAGATCCTCTACTTTGTCCAGCAGAAATCACCCACCTACATCCAGAGCATGGAGGAAGAGCTGGACATCAAAGGTAAGTCTGCATGCAGCATCCTGCCTGTTTTTCCAGCTGGAGCAACTCTGCTCTGCTAATCCCCAGTCACAGGTGGTGGTCAGTGCCCTCGAGATGCTCCATTAACCCTCCATAATCCTCATCAGCAGGGCCATCTCTGTGCTGTGGGCTGGGGAAATCTGTGGGAGGAGCAGCCTCACATCCTGCCTGCTCCAGAGCCAGGCTGTGTTGTGTTCACACACAAGTATCCCCTGCCACCACAGCAGCTTGTGGTTAATGCCCTGGGGGGCTTTCTTCACCCTGGATGTGCAGGTAGCCCGGCAGAACTGCTCACTGGTGAGCCTGTGTTAATGCCAGCAAAAGGAAAAAAAGTTAAAAAGGTATTAAACCAGCCTGAGAAACTTTCTGGTCTATGCAAAAAGTTAAAATGTTCTTTGGCCAGGCAGGTGCTGGCAGGAAGGTGCAGCCCTGAGCTGCCAGCAGCGATGGGAGCTGTGGGGGATGGCAGGTGGGAGCTCCCCGGGGCCAGAGGAGCCTCTTTGCCCTGCTGAAGGATTGAACAAGGGGCTGATACAAACCTAGAAATTCTAATGACCCACAGCATGGGAGTTTGGGGGCCCAAACTACAGATTTGCTCCCCCATCCTCCTCTCCTCCCTGCAGGCTCCAAGGAATCTCTGTTCTCCTCGACCATCACGGCCAGCGAGGAGGCCATGACGGTGCTGGAGGAGGTGATCATGTACACCTTCCAGCAGTGTGTCTACTACATCTCCAAGGTACAGTGTCACTCACACGGGCCAGCACGAGCATCCCCAGGGCTGTGCGGGAGGGGTTTTTTGTAAAGCTTTCACTCCTTGGCAGTTGCACCACGCTGAGGTGTTTTCCTTCGGGCTGAAGTGCCCCGATTTTTGGTCGCAGCCCAGGAAAAGTATTGAATTACTGCGGCGTGTTTCCTTGTCTGCAGTGCAGCGGCTCGGGGGAGGTGTTTGGGGAGGGCTGCTTGGCTCGGGCCAGCGCGGCATAATGCTGTGATTCAGGGCGTGATGGAAAGGGGCCCCTGGCCCGCGAGAGCCGGGCGGCAGCGGGAACAGAGCGGGCACTGTGAGGCACAGAAAGGCTGCCCTGTGCAGGACGGCTCCCTGTCCACTGGCACCGGCACACCGGGACACGGGGGCTGCTCCTGCAGCAGCACCTTCCTCCCCTGCGCCCTCCCCTTCCCTCTGCCCTGGCAGAAGTGAGTGCAAGGCACTGCTCTCCCGTTTAAGCAATGTGAACAATCATCCCCATCGATCCTGACTTTTCTTTCACCCTCGTGCCCAACCGATTGCTTGCTGCCCTGGTTCGCGTCAGGTTTTGCAGATTTTAGCTGGGGTCACACGGCATCTCTTCCAACTAAGCTAAAAGTGACCAATGTGTTAATTTTTATAATTTTTGAAACTTTTTTACAACACTGGAGCCCGTGGAGGCAGGGGGTGATTAGGAGCAGCCCCTTGCTGGAGCAGCACTGGCAGGGTTTGCTTGGCTTGAGGTGGTGAAGGAAAGGCTTGGCTCGTGCAAAAACAGCAAAACCCAACCAGCTGAGGCTGCTGTGATCTTGCTGCTCTCCCTGCAGTGTCTGTACGTGTCACTCCCTGCCCTGCTGGAGTGCAACCCCTTCCAGAGTGAGTGCCGGGAGAGCTGGCGGGGCAGCCCGCCGCTGCCCGAGGAGCTCCGCAGGGTCGTGCTCATCTACCAGGCTGTGCTGGACCTGCTCCAACAGTACGAAGTGCACCCCGAGATCACCTCCCAGATGTTCGCCTACCTCTTCTTCTTCTCCAACACCCTGCTCTTCAACCAGCTCCTGGATAAGGGTCAGTCCTCCTTGAGTTGGGTAACACATAGGGGACTGGGTTATTGGGACACCTTCCAGTCCATCCCAGTGCCACCTTAAGGAGGGGGTGGAGATGGGCAGGTCTCAGCATTGTTGCAGGAGGCCAAGCACAGACCCAGCTGCTGACTCCCGAGTCCCCCTTCCCAGGAGAGGCTAAACCCCACAAGGATCCCATCCCCATTCCACTGCCCCTTCAAGCCTGAGCAGAGGAGGCTGAGGGCAGTTAATAGGGGCAGCTCATTAATAAACTGCAGCAGCATGAGGTGCTCATTAGCCCTCATTAATGCAGCTGCCCCATTGTAAGTGCCATGCAAGGTCCAGCCAGCACCTGGACTTACAGCCACAGGATGTTGGGGACATGAACCCAGGGCAGGGGCTGGGGGACAGAGGGGCTGTTCCCTGATGTGGCTGATGGATGCTTTGCCTCCTCAGGCTCCTCTCTTGGCTGCTACCACTGGTCTCAGGGGGTGAAGCTGCGGGCCAGCGTGCGGCTGCTCCTGGAGTGGCTGCGCGGCGCCGGCTTCGAGCAGCTCGCCCAGCAGTTCTTCACCAAACTCGCCAGCGTGGCCAACCTGCTGGCCATGCCCGGCTCCCAGCTGGTGCAGGTGAGGGATGCCCAGCCTGGGGCTCATGGCATTGGGATAGGCATGGGCAGGAGAGCGCCTGCTCGGTGTCTGGAGGAATCCCTACACTGATGCGTCCCTTTTGCAACCTCCCACCAGCTGCCCTTCCCCAGGGTCCATGGGTGGGCAGGAGAGGATGTTCTGGTTCTCTCCATCTTCCCCAATGTCTCCCTCCCGTGCCCCTTGCAAGCTCCTGCTCCTCAGAGGAAGCAGTTTCTCACCTCTGCCGTTTGCCTCCTGCTCTGTCTCCTCGCACAGATGACCTGGCCGTCCCTGCGAGCCGAGTTCCCAGCGCTGAGCCCCGTGCAGCTGCACCGGGTGCTGAGCCAGTGCCAGGCAGTGATGGACATGGGCTGCATCTCAGCCTGGCAGCCCAGCGAGGAGGAGAGCTCGGCCACCTTCCAGCCCGGTGAGTCCTGCTCAGCCTGCTCCAGTCACATACAAACCAAGCAGGTAATTTCCTTCCCCTTCCTGGGTGCCCTGGAGTACCTTCAGCAACTGCTAATAACCATTGCCCCAAAATTCAGATATTGCAAAGGATGCAAAGTGCATGAGGCTTTTTCTGCTGTCCCAAGTGAGGGATGCTGCTGGCTCAAGCTCACTAAATCCCTCATCCCAGCTGGAAAGACTGCACATGGCTGAGAGCTGGGAGGCAGAAGTGGGGTGCAGCTGAGCTAGTGCTAACCTCCATCCCTCTGCCTTTCAGATGAGATGCTGGAGTCCTTCGACAACCACCCACCCATCATCCTGCCCAGTGGGGGCTTCAAAGTGGACCTGGAGGTGGAGACATTGGACGACAACATCTACAGACACCTCCTTTACATCCGCCACTTCCTCTGGAGCCTGCAGAGCAGGAGCCCCCACACCAGCGAGGGGCCAGGCTCAGCACTCCCAAAGGTAGCCAGTATCCCACAGGGGGGTTGTTCCTCTCCTGGGTGGGCAGGAGGGCCTTGGGTCCCTCTGCAGACCCCTCCAAGCCCAGTGCCAAGGGCTTGCTGCCCTCGCCTGCAGCCTGGAGCTGTGGCAGTGCCCTCATGGAGAGCTTCTGGAAGGATTAGTGCAGCAAATCCCCCGGCCTGGGGGGCGCAGGAAGGTGAACTGGAAGGACAGGCTCTTCCCAGCAATCTCGTTAGCAGGGACGAAGGGGAGATGTCTGTGGGCAGTGCTCCCGTTCTCCCTGTGTGTTCCCTGTCCTCCCTGCACTGCACCCTGCCCGTCCCCAGCAGCCAGGCTTGCACAAAAGCACTAATTAGCTAATGCCTGTAAAGCACGGGGAGGGTGATACGTGCTGCGGGTGCTAAGCTCAGCTGCCATGTGGAGGATGTCCCTCCAGCAGGTCCCCTTCTCCTCTCCCACCCTGTCCCCATTCCCTGCAGCAGTCACCGGCACTGCTGCCTCCTACTGTCACCCCACATTGCTCAGCCCTTGTGGCGCAGGAGGAGCTGTGCTACCCCAGTGTGCCCTTCCAGTGGGATCCCCCAGCAGGGACATGACCAGGAGTCCCCTCCTGGCTGGCTGTAAACATCCCCAGCACGGCCCTGGCTACCAAACTGGGCTGTGGGACCTGTGCTGGGAAGCCAGGACAAGCCTGGCAGTGTCTGAATTGCCAAGGCTTTGGATGGATCTGGCAGCCAGCACAGCAACAGGGTAGTGGGGTACAGGTAGGGGGTGAAAAGCACACGTTGGGGGTCACAGCATTTTCCTCCTTCTTAAGAAAGAGGCATGCACGACGCCGGAGGTGCTGGAGGTGAGCGAGGGCCCGGCGGCCGCGCAGGGGAGCATCACTGCCCGGGAGGATTATTGCTCCTTGGGGGGCTGTGCCGAGCCAGAGGGGAACCCCCAGCTCTCCCTGGCCACCAGCGCCTGCCCCTGCGAGCCCTCCGCCGGAGAGCCGCAGCTCCAGGAGAAGCTCAAGCAGCTGCAGCTGGGCAGGAGTCCGGTGCCCAAGGGCGGCACGGCGCCCACGGACTCCTCCTGCCTGCTGACACCACCCACCACCCCCCTGAACTTCGACTCCGGGAGCCCGGAGTCCCCGCAGGGCAGCGGCAAAGGGCTGCAGGACGCCCGCAGGAACGGGATGAACGGCACCAAAGGCAGCACCCCCGAAGGTACCGAGAGCTGGCGCTGCCCCGGGGCGGTGAGGCTGGGGTTGGGCGGTGCCAGAGCCGTAAGCCGCTCTCTCCGCTGCCAGGCTGCTCGCCGACCCCCTATGACTACCCCACGCCGGAGTCTTCCAGCCGCAGCTCTGCCACCGACGACTTCTGCTACGTCTTCGTGGTGGAGCTGGAGAGGGGACCCATCGGGCTGGGGATGGGGCTGATCGACGGCGTGGTGAGTTCTCAGCTGGTGCCCCTCACACAGCTGGAGTGGGCCATGTGGGATGTGTGGTTTATACCCCAAGAAAAGCCAGCAAAGAAGCTGATGGCTTCCCACGGGAGCAAGGCTGCATCTCCTGGGGACCGGGAGGCACAGAGGGATCTCTCAGTGGATCTCTACTCGTAGGTCACTGTGCTGTGCATGCAAAGTCCACAGCTGTCCTGCAGCTGTCCCTGAGCAAACAGGCTCAGCTCTCTTGTGGAAGGAAAATGACTCAGCTGAGGTCCTTCCTCCGCCCTTCAGCGGTGGCAGGAGAAGCCGAGAGGAGCAGGGAGGCTCGCAGGGCGTCAAAACAGCTCCTCCTTTGCATAAGGAGGAATCTGGCATTGTGGGGTGGGTCATCTTTTTAAATGGCCTCTCACAGCTGTGCTGTTGGTCAGTAGGAAACAGAGCATCACCGAGCCCTGGGACAGCATGAGCAGAGCTCCCATCCCAACACGGCTGCAGGCTAACGATGCTTTACTCTTAATTTAATTGAACAAGAGCAGACTGCCCCCACCTCTCCTTTCTGAGCATAAATTGATATAAAACTAAAGGACTGCATTTCCTTCCTGTTACTGCTAGCACCATCGAGCCCATGTTCCCAAGCATCTCCAAGGTCCCACTTGCCATCAGGCTTGGTTGTGAGCCCTGGGGGAGAGTTACCCTGCCAGGGGAGCTCAGCCCTTTGGGACCACAAATCTCTGTGTGCCTTTGTTCGCTCACTGCCTTTTCCTGCCAACAGCACACCCCTCTGTGCTCCCCGGGGATCTACATCCGCACCCTGATCGAGGACAGCCCCGCGGCTGCCGACGGCAGGCTCTCCATCGGGGACCGCATCCTGGCTGTCAACGGCACCAGCCTCATCGGGGCAGACTACCAGAGGTGAGTCTCACCCCACCACACGGCCTGGGACGGTACCAGCACTGCAGGAGTTACTGTCAGGTCCAGGTTTCCGGCTGTTTTGCTCCAAGTGCTGCAGTCCTGAGGATGCTGCGGTATCAGCAAGCTGCAGGGAGAGGAGTGACCTGTACAGGACACCAGAGAGGGGGAATGCTGTGGGTTTGGAAGAGGGATTATGGAGCATCAACTGGGGAGCATATATGGGAAATAAATGAGAGCTCCAGAGGTGGGTCTCAGCAATGCAGAGCTGCCCCAGCCCCATCCCACCCCAGGCTTCCTCTCGAAGGTGGTGGGATGGGGCAGCTCAGAGGCAGAGCCAGGTGCCCATAGCACAGAGCAGCTTTGGGCTCATCATGGCACCACTAACCTGGGGGCCAAGCCCTCCACAAATCTACAGGCAAGAGAGAAACAGCCCCTGCTTGTAGCCCTGAGCAGGCACAGGTCATTGGCAAAGGGGGGTGTTTTGTGAAGGTCCATGGCTTGGCAGGCTCCTGAGGGGCTGCCAGCCTGAGGGAGCCAGAACTCACCTCTGTCCCTGTTGTTGCTCCCTGCAGTGCCGTGGACCTCATCCGTTCTGGAGGGAAAAAGCTGCGGTTTCTGGTTGCCAAGTCAGACATTGAAATAGCCAAAAAAATCAGTTCCAGCTCCTCTTCCTCTTAGTCCTTGTGGTACAAGGATCCTTCTGCAGCAGCTTGTGGCTACAGCTCTGGTTGAGGCTGACCTCAGGGAGCCTGGAGTGCAAGAGGGAGGACCAGGACTCCACAACAGCCCTCGATGTGCTTTTGGACACTTTGCCCCTGCACTGCAGCAGATGGAAGGACGTGCAAGGATGGTGCATGCTTCTCCCACAGCACTGGCTGGGAGCATGATTCCTGATCCACTGCCCAGCCTCACCTTATACCCAGTGTCGTCCTTCTCAGGAGCTTTCCTGTTCCTTTGTCCCCTCTGGCAGGGGGAGGGAAGGGAATGCTCCCACCATGGGGACTTGTAGGCAGGCTCCTCTGTTCCTCTAGGCTGGCAGCCCTGTGTGATATTTTATGCTGGCAGGCAGAAGGCTTGAAATACCTTTGGACTTTGAAGAGAACATGTGAGGCAGGCCTGGGCTTCACTGTGGCAGTGGCCACCTGAGGTGCTGGCACGTCAGGCTGGAAAAGTGTGCCCAGCTCTGGGGGTGGTGAAGGCAGCACAAGCACCCAGGAGTGAGATTCCACACAGGATGCATCGCCAGGAGTTAATTCCCCTGGTGCCATACACTAGCTCAGGTGCCTTTCTGCTGCTGGGCTACAGCCCCACCTCAGGATGGGAAGCAGCTACAGCAAAGGGCTGACACCACCAGCAGTTCCTGTGAGTCCTGGCGACAGCTCCCTGCAGAGAAGGACTCCCTCACCCTTGCTCTGCTGATTTACTGCCTGGCTCTGGCACCATGATCCTGGCTGAAGGCTGCCAGGACTGATGGCAGAATGTTCCCACAGAAGATTGGTGCCACCAGGAACCTGAGTAAGCCCAGCAGCACTGGGCTCTGCCACCAGCCCAGGCAGACAAACGACAGCTTGGCACCGTGTCCTGCTCTTTGCCCTCCAGCTCCACCAGCCCATTGCAAGGCCACCCTGATTTGTGCCCTGCTCAGAGCATCTCCCACGTGTGTGCTGCTGAAATGCTGACAGGTGATGGACAGCAGAGACTGCCTGTGGGAGGACACGAATATCCCAGGAACCGCTCTGCCACCTGCTGCTGCCCCCGGAGTCAGCTCAGCCGAGGGTTCAGCTCCATCGTGTGGCTGCCCGGGCCCTGCACACCTGGCCTCCTGCCTGCCGTCCTCCCTCTGCTTTTAGCACCATTAACGGGATAAACCCGACCTATTTCCACATATAGACACATACTGAGACCTAGTTTAGCCGAACCCTATTAAAACAGCCTGCAGCAAAGCCCTTCATCACACCCTGCACGGTCCAGGCTCTGGCAGTGGATCAGATACTCACATGGCATCTCACAACAACAGTGCTCTGAGGATTGTGATGCTAAAATAGGGTTGGCTTTAATTATGCCTCACTGCTGCAGTTTTGGTTCCTGTGCTTAGTCTTGCACGTTGCAGGAGGAGAGAGATGCCAGAACACTCCACGCAAGGGAAATGCTCCACTACTGGATTTCAATGCAGCCTGGCCTGCTTTTCTAGGCAAGATGGGCCAGGCACCTTCTCTGAGACACGAGTGCCTTGCTGCTCTGCTGGGCCACGCTCACAGCCCTGGCCTGGGGTGCTGCCCCAGCAGGGACTGGGAGCAGTGCATCCTCCTGCCACTGACTCAGCTCCACCAGGCAGGTGAGCAAAAGCTCAGGGCTCCTGGTGATTCACTTCACTTTCAGTCAAGTAGGTATGCTGGCCTGTCATCCTCCACAGAACTTGAAATGGGCTGCCTAAAGCCCCTGGGCAAACTGCATGCACTCCTTACTCCCTTCTGCCCTGCAGCCAGGGCTTGGGGGGAGGCTTGGTTTGCACTAGACAGTGCATCCTGGCACGTTCCAGCAGTACCAGTGCAACCCAGTGAGCACTCCTGGAGCTGGCAAACAGCCCCAGAGCTGTGTGTCACTCACGGTGCAGTCAGGTATTGAAACAGACTGTAAATAAACCCTGCTATTTACTAGTGTGCATGAGAGCTGGCTTCTCCCAGGAGGAGCAGTGGGATGGACTGACTTCCCTGTGTGTTAATATGTACAGCTGAGATGTGTATAAAGCTCTGGTGCAGATACTGAGCACAGCATGGCGCCTGTCGGACACAGCGGATGTTAAGAAATGCTCTGTGTCAACAATAAACTGGATCAATAAATCTCTCTAAGCCCTGCTCTGGCAGCTGTGTCTTGGATCTCTCCGTGTTCATTCCAGTGGTGAGGGCTCCCAGATGTGATGGAGTCAGTCCTGCTCCATCCAGCTCACACAGGCTGATCTGCAAGGAGAGGCAAGAACAGCAGCACGTGCAGGTGTAGTGAGAGCAAAGGAGAGGAATACAAGGCAGAGGAAGGGAGGGAAGAAGCACATGTCCAAGGGGACAGGGTGTGCTGGCAGGGTATTAATGCACACATTCACTCTTCTGCAACATTTGCACAAACCCACCAGGAGTTTCAGTGCATACTCACAGGGAGGGATAAGAAAAGCTTAGGAGATAAAAAAGCAACAGGCACTAGGACACAAATACAGCCTCAGACCAGAAGAGCAGCTTCAGCTCTCCTTACTCCTGTTCTCTGTTTCATTCACAATCATTTGTTCCTCTTTTCCAGTTAAGGTCAGAGCATCAGCCTTGAGTGTCAGCAGTGTCCAGTGAGCTACTCCAGAAACCTGCTGCCCTCACACTGGCATGGAGCCTGGAGCAGGCTCCAGGAGCTGGGTGACCATCCTCAGGGCCAAAGGGAGGGAGTCATTCACCTCCTTCTGGAACCGGGTGCTGGCCACGGGCGGGGTGAACACAAACTGAGCCACGCTGGGCATTTTCAGCAGGTTCATGAGCTCAGTTGCCCGAATAAGGATCTCCTCAAGGTCTTCCTCACAGTAAACAGAGGTGACAGCAGGGCTCTGCACAAATGTCCTCATCTTGGACAGGAACATGGACACTCTGCAGGAGAGAAGGACACGGATATCAGCTGGCAGGAACGTTTTACCCAGCCAGCTCACTACTTAAGTGTGTAAACTCCAACAGATTAGTGCAGGCGACAGAGCACTAATCAGCAGATGAATCCCACTCCTCCAAACTGCCCTTCCACAGCTCATCTCTGTCCTTTTTCAGCTGCCAGCCTCCATTATTAATTAACACACCAGCAAACCCCCGTTCGGACCCATGAGACCTGCACGTGTCAGCCCCTCGCCAGTGCTCACCTGGGGATCAAGTCCTGGCTGCGGGCTGCCAGCTTGGTCAGGGTGGCCATGAGGGCACTGATGGCACGGGGGGCACAGCTGGGGGTGCTGGCCTGTGGCCGGAGCTGGGTGATCTCAAAGAGCACAGCCTCGAGGCTCTCGAAGAAGCGTGTGATCTGCTCCACCGTGCAGCGCTTGTCATAGGACACCGACAGGTACTCGCCGACAGCCCACACCTGCAGCCAGGGCAGAGGGAAGCACAGGGCAAGGGAATGGGATGATTTTTAGGGAATAGAAAATCAGGTAAGCTAATGCTAGGAGAGAGGAGGAGAGGGAAGCAGCGGGCAGACCTCACCATGTGCGTGAAGATGGCCTCCTTGCTCTGGATGTTGCTGACTGCTCCCGAGAACTCCAGGATCTCCGTGGACAGCTCCACCACGAGTGCAGGGTGCAGCCCGCAGAGCACTGCCAGCTGTGAGCCCAGCACCCTGGAGCAGAGAGAAGGCCACAGCTCAGACCAGGGCAAGGTGGTGATAATGCCCAAAGCCAGGAGGGGCTGGCAGGACCCAGCCTCTGGCACAGGGCTGTACTCTCAGGATGCTCCCAGCCAGGATGAAGGTGCAGCCCCCATTTTGCACCCTTCAAAGGTATGTCACAGCAGGGACTGGAAAGGCTCCTGGGCTGCCCTGGGCTGCCAGGAAGAGGGGCTGGGAGCTGGGCTGTGCCTCCTGTCTCATCTCACCTGTACACATCCTCTTTAAATGCTGGGATCTCATAGAGCTGATCACTCCTCTGCAGCAGCAGCACCACCAGCTGGTTTATCAGAGACCTGTCTGCAAACTGAAAGCCAGCCCTTGTTTCAGCAGTACCAACGACATCTAACAGCCAAACCCCAAAATAATCAGCCAAGTGAGACAGCAGAGAAGATGCCTGACCTAGGAGGGGAGCAGTGCACAAAGCAGGTATCAGGCACTCACTGTGCTCTCATCTCTCTCCTTTGCAGCTGGCTGAGAGCACAGAGTGAACCTGGCACTGCTCCACAGAACTTTTCTGTTTCTCTGGAAGTGGCCAGCTCAGAGCTGGCTCATGCCAGTATCAATCACACTCCCCTCATGCACCCCTCTCTCAGAGCTGCAGCATCTTCGCAATTTTGCTTCTATGACTGCTCTTCACATAACAAGAGATTCCTGCAGCAGACTGGGAACCAAACTCCCCCAAAAGGACCTACCTCTGCCACCACCCTGAAAAAGAGCTCCAGTAAGACAGGGACAGTCTCTGCACACTGCAGCACCCTTGGGCTGCCAGCCAGGGATCCCAGCAGCTGCCGAAGTGGAACCAGACTGTGGGCAAAAGAACGAGTTACTGTTGCCGAAGGTTTGCTCTCAGTTGCCTTTCCCCATTCCCGTCGAGGCCTTTGAGTGCTGGCAAAGCTGACAGAGGGAAGAGAAATCCACCTGACACCAGCTCAGAGCAGCTGTGCCTTTCCCAGTAATCCCAGTGCTGCCTCCCAGAGCTGGATGGCTGAACCATGCTCCAGGCAGGCTCCTACCTCTGCGGGGCAGCCTCGGGAGCAGACTGGGTGCGGAGGAGATGCTGGAACGTGCTCCTGTAGAGGGGATGGCGAAAGGCCTCCAGACACGTGGCTGGTTTCCCAGCTGGGTCAGCCCCGGCCTTCTCGGAGGCAGGAAGAGCAGCTGCCCTAGCAGGGAACACACAGAATGTGAGAATGGGCCAGGGCACAGCTGGGATCCTGCAGCAAGGATCATGGAACAGCAAGTTGGTCTGACCCAGGCTCTCTGGAAGCCACAGAGCCAACCTGATGAGCTCAGGCCCCCCATATTCAGGCAAGAGTTCCAGACTTGCTTCTGTGTCATGTCTGGGAAAGGGGAAAATGGCACTGTGTGTCAGCTAAGCCCACCAAGATCTGCCTCTAGGATGACTCTCTTTTCTAAGCACTCCAGAATGAGCTATAATGTCAGGAGGACAAGGAAGAGCAGAGGTACAGCCAGTTCCAGTCCTACCCCATCTTCATGGAAACCCACAGTTCCTAAGATCTCAGGAAGAAAATTCTGTGTGCTTCCAGGAGGACAAAGCCAAAAATAGGGTTAGGAGCAGGAAAGGAAGAATAAGTATTTCACCTCTGTATTGATGTGGTAGTTCATGGAAGCCTCAAACATATGGCAATCATTTGGAGCTGGACAGGGAGAGGGGAATGGCAACAGCTCCCTGAGCCCCAGAGACAGTCCAGTACTGAAATGTGAGAGCTGGTCACCTTCTCTTCCCATGTACAACACATTACTTGGAAAACTGGGCTGACATCTGTGCAGCCTTGTGTTAACCTGACTGCAGCGATGCCTCTTGCTCTGTGACAGCTGAGGCTCAGAAGTGTGCACTGGGGTTTGGACAGTGTTAGGGGGCTGATTAACAAGTGAAAGGAAGGGAAGGTGCATTACCTCAGCTGGATGTCCAGAGCTGCTGTCAAACAGGGCAGGTCAAGCAGCAAATGGAAGATCTCAATGGCTGTGCCTGGATCCAGCAGAAATGGGAGAAGGTCCACAAACTCAGAGATCAGAGGTGGGCTGTTCCACGCCAGGAACTGCAAGGAACAAGCACAAACTGCTGCACTACCCCTGCTACTCCATCACACACCCAGACACAAACTCCACACTGTGACCAGATGGGATGGGGAAAGTCACTTCTGAAAAGCAAAACCAGAGAAGTCTGAGGGTTTGGTCAAAACCCAGGAGCCTGTTAGAAGCTCAACACAGGCCTCTGGCAGCTGGTTCAGTGGCTGGCAAGCTGTAACTTACTAAACTTTTCCAGAAACAAAATGCTGTGTGCTGTGTTCACTGTGCTCCCCAGCCCTCTACAGTCCTGCCAACCCAGACTCTTCTCCCCTGGCAGTGCTAAACACACCCAGAGCCCTCCTCCCCTTCAAACTCACACTTGTTTTGTAACAATCCTTCTTGCCTGTGCTCTCCCTAGCACTGCCATGGAGGCACATGGAGGGCTCTGGGGTGCAAAAACGAAGTTCTAGGGCACAGAAGGGGATGTGATGCAGGCTCTCCCCTCTGCTGCCCCAACACATTGTACCTTGAAGAGATTTGGGAAGCTCTGCCTGAATATGCTGGAGGAGTCTGTGAAGAGCTGGCTGTTGTCTTTGCAGAACTGGACAAATTCAAAGGCCAGTGATGGGTTGTGGAAGAGCTGAGCTGGGATATCAGTGAAGAGGTGTTTGTAGATGGCATCTGAGTCCACAGCTGCCAGTTTGCCTGGGAGAACACAGCACCTTGCTGAGCACAGCCCACCCAGCAGCCCCGCAAGGGCTCCAGGGGCTAGGAGAGATCTGGGTTATGTTCCTCTAAAGAGCAGGGGACACCCCAGGTCTTGGGTCTCCTGGGGTGGGATCATCCATACCAGAGCACAGGCAAGGTGGAATTTCCAAACTGCCAGGACAAAAGGCTGTGCTGGAATAGGCAAGACTGGAGCGTGGAGGAGGGAGTGGGAGCTGAAGACTTACTGTGGTTCAGGAAGAACTGGGCAATGGGCAGCAGTGCCCTGGCATAAGTGGCATCCCCACAGATCCTGCTGTGCAGGATTTTTAGGAAGGAGACAGCACGGCACACGTAGGAGGAGTCCTGTTTGCAGATGATGTCCATGATTGTCACTGCCTCAATGAGACACTGCAGGAGAGCAGAGAGTAAGATTGGAATGGGGGAAGCCACAACTCCCAGAGTTTGAGCCCCACCTCTGTGTACTTACAGCTTTTTGCAGGTCTCCATCATCTTTCTTCAGGGGTCCTGCCAGAGAAATGAGTCCAAGCTAAGCTTTGAATATGAGGCTGCCAGTTTGATCACTAACCCTGGCTTCAGGGCAGGCAGGAACACACACTGATCCTAAATTCAGGCCAATGAGAAGTTTCACAGCCTCCCCTGCAAATCAAGGAGGCAGAACACGACTGTTGCCTCCAAACCCTTCCAAACACCCCAGCTCAGGGCTGGTCAATGACTTGCCCCAGCAGCTGCAGCAAGCCCTATGCCTAGGAGCCTAACTGTGGATTCCAGGGAGCGAGATCCCAGCCCAAACATGCAGTGAACCAGAGATATTTTGGAGAACTCTACCAAGAGGACTGGCAGGAGGGCCCATGGCAAGACTCACGCCGGTTGCTCTGCTCGAGGAGGCGCTGGCAGTACTCGAAGGCTTTGTCCCGCAGGCGGGCCCGGGGCGGGAGCAGCCGGCCAGCCGGGGCTGTGGGGGACACCAAGGATGTCACAGACCTGGCCACTCCTGCTCTGTCACCTACACAACAAACAGCACACGTGTCAGCTTGTCACGGGCAGTGTCACCCACGCAGCAGCCCAGCAACAGAAACAGGCTGTCCCCGGTGCAGAGTGAAGAACAGGAGGCTGAGGGAGAAGGGAATGTTACCAGAATACCAAGGAGGTGCTGTCTCCCATTACCCAGGCCTTCTTTCCCAGGAATCCATGGGGCTTTGTCTGAAAACAGGGGACTCACCCAACAAGTAATTCCCCAAGGAAGGCTCAGTAAGTATCAGTCAGGAGGTTTAGTGATAGTCCTTCCCAAACTTTCCCTGCTCCTAGTCCAAGATCTCTGAACTCTTGCCCATATTCCTGTCACTTAGAATCACAGAATGAGAGGATGGTTTGGGCTGAAAGGGACTTAAAGCCCATCCAGTTCCAAAGCCCCTGCTATGGGCAGGGACACTTTCCACTGTCCCAGGTTGCTCCAAGTCCAGTCTGGCCTTGAGCACTTCCAGGGATCCAGGGGCAGCCACAGCTTCTGTGGGCATCCTGTGCCAGGGCCTCACCAACCTCACAGGGAACTAGTTCTTCCTAATATCTGATCATTTTGGAAGAGAAGAGATTGCTGGGTTGCTGGTGCAGCCACCTCATCTGACATCTTAGAGCACACAGCCCTCTAGGGACTGCAGACCACAGTGGCCTGCAGACCTTCAATCCCTACCTGGCTCAGGGGTGTTCAGCTCCTTGCCCCCGTAGCACAGCAGCCAGTTTCTCAGCATGGAGAAGGTCTGCACGTTGAGCCACTGGTCCTGTGTGTAGTGCTGAGCCACTGAGAGCACTGTGAAGAAGTCTGTGGCAACAGCACCATCCACCTCTGTGATAGGAGCAGGCTGAGAGGAAAGATGCAGCAGGTCAGAGTCCCAGGGAAAGGCTAAGTGAGAGGGCAGGGAAAACCCCACTGAGCCCACAGAGACAAGTAGCCCTTGTGTGGGGTCCTGCAGGAGGGCAGGCACCCAGAGAGAGAAAAGCCAGCTGTGCTGGATCCTTCTCCCCAGCTGAAACACTCATCTTTGCTACTTGACACTGGTCTCGTTTGCAATCACCTTTAACTCTGAAGTACCCAGTCACTGAAAGACTCTTCTCTAAAAACTACTTCAAGAATCAAAGCTCTGGCTCTACAGCTGAACTCCTAAATCTCAGAGCTCTAAAACCCCCTGCTCTCCTATGTGTCTCAACCATGTATCCCACAAAAAATGCTGAAGAACAGCAGCACTTCTAGGCTACTGTTTTCCAAAAGAAAGTGATTCTGGGAACCCAAAACAGCAGGTAACAGACTAAAAAATGCCCTGGTGAGGTCACCATGGCAACTCAGCACTCACCTGTTTGGTTCTGGGACTGGAGAAGAAGCCTCCAGAGGGTTGAGCCATTCCTTGCTGAGTGCTTGCATACCTCAGCCAGTCAGCCAGCTTTTTACTGACAACATCGGTCTGTTCTGTACAAGGGAAGTGACAGGGTCATTGCTAGACTGGGCAGAGAAGCAGCCTCTGCAACATGCTCCTGTTCAGGGAGTGAGTGCTGGAAGCAACTCCAGCCTGGATCACTCTCTGATCCAGAAATCCATAAAGAAACTGGACCCCCAAGGTGGATGTCCTCATAATACCTCAGTCAGGGAGTGAGTGCTGGAAGCAAGGACTCTGCTACCAGATCACTCAAGAGGTATTTGTTCCTTTGTCTCCATCCACAGTTGCTATTAGGAGGGATGTGCAAAAACCCTGTCACTTTATTCAGGCAGTGTCTGGCTTCAGCTCTGCAGCCAAAGGCACAACTCCCTCACTGGGAACTCACAGAAGCTGGGGCAGATGATCCTTCCTGACTGGCCAGCCCATGCACCAAGCCCAACATCCTCCCCAAAGCTTCTCTAGCACTCAAACCTCACAGGGAACTCCCAGAAACTCACTCTTGCTCACAACTCCCCAGCATTTTAAGCCTGGAACGCTCTCCTAGGTGAACTCACCACTACCCATCCAGTGCTGCCTCTCTGATGAAGAGCACCTCTAGTTGCTTCTGCTGCTCTCTTGACCACATGCACAGGCACATCTCTGTTTTTCTCTCTCTCTCTTGGCTTGATGCTCCTCAGGATAGCTACAGTTTCACACTCCTGCTGCATCTGGAGACCTCAGCTAGAGTACATGATCCTGTTATACAAATCCATGGCCAGGATTCCAATGGAAGGCCCAGTCCCAGTTCTGGGTGGTGGAATACATCTCACCCAGTAAGTTCCCTTTCCCTGTAGCAGAGATGTCACTTTTGACAGCAGTTTCCAACTGAGAGCCTTCTGATCACTACCCAGATCACAGCCAGGTGGCAATCTCAGCCCTTCCTATAGCTTTACCTTCTGTTAGAGATTCTGGTGAAAGGCTGATGACATTTGCCAGGACAGGAAGAAGGAACTGAGCACTCTGACCCTCGGGCAGTCTTCTTTCAAGGACTTTCACAACACGCTGCCCCACAGCTGCCACTTCAGCCTTATTTTCCTGAAAAATAAAGAAGAGGTAAAGATAAATAATCTACCATTACTAGAGACCAATCTCCTCCATCAGGCATCAATACCAAAGTCAAACAGAAAAAGAACTCACAGCACAGGGGATTTTACCACATTTTACAGAGATTTTCTGCAATTTGAATTCACAGTTCCCAAACTATGGGGCTGCTTATGTGTGTTTTTACATTGTGGAACTGCAGGACAGTCTCAAGGCTGGATATGGGAGAGAGGAGCTTTGTGAGGCAGCACGTAAGTGCTGGTTTCTGTTTCAATTCCTTTAGTTAAGTAGACTTAGATGAATGTCAGAAACATTGGAGACATTTCTAAGCACACAGTGAAACTCAGAACGAGAAGTTTCACAAAAATATTTTTGTGACACAAATAAAAGCAAAAGAAGGAGAGAAAGAAGAGAAGTTTCCAGTTTGCTCCCCAGGCAGCACTCAAAGCAGGAAGGTCCTCAAGTCTGGCTCTCTCCATGGAGAATCTGGACCTTTGAAGTGTCATTTGCATTTACAGTCTTACATGTTTTATAGGTTCTATGCATAATTTTTATATGTGAACATGAAAGCCAATATCATAAAAAGTAGTAAATTCACTCAGAAATATTTTGCTTTCCAGGTTCAAGCAGCCCTGATTTGAAATCTATGCCAGCAGCCAGCACTAAAGAGTTCTTTTTTGCTTCCAGGACCTCAGTGTCTAAACATTACAATTTTAAGCATTTCTTGTTAAGTGTTAAACACAAAAAAGTTGCCATTTTTTCCCTACACAAAGCAGAATAATGAGATCCCTTAAATGAACATTGAAATGCCTCTTCTTTTTCCTACATACTCCCAATTGATTTTCACTCTCCTTGAGCTCAGGGAGGAGCTCAGGAGCAGGGAACAATCAAAAAGCAAATCATATTGACAAGGGAAGATCTTTGACTTGACAGCTCATTTACCTGAGCCAGAAGGACGGAGGATACCAGGCTCAAGAGCTTTGTATCTTGAATCTCATCACAGGAGAGGATCAGATCGTTGCAAGGTGACATCTCCCTCAGGATGGCAGCACACAACACCTGAATCTGCTCGGGACTTTTGGGTGAGCACAGCACTGTCTGCAACAGCTCCACAAAGTTGCCATCGAGCCTGCAAGAGTCACAGTAAACAGCATTGCAAGGCAGGAAAAGATCCAGATGTTTATGTCCTGCATATTCTCGGCTTTGGGATGATCCCCTTTGACAGTGACCATTGTCACTCATCATTTCTGAGTGCTGCTCCTCAGTGCCCTTTGGCAGAGGTCTCAGTGCCACCAACACTTGCTAACCTTGCTGTGAAGGGAGATGGGCACCTTCTGCTCAGCAAGGGGGTGAAAGGCAAAGAGGGGCTTTGTGTTTAAAATGAACTCAGGGGTTCCAAGACAGCGTGTTATTTTGAAGCCCTAACTCACACCCTTCCTTTCTTTTTGGTTAGGAATGTTATAAACACATATTATAAAGCTGGCTTTTCACAAGTATTAAGATGAGTGTTGTACATATGAGGTTGTTATAAATACATATAATGGTATTGAGCTTTTTTTTTTTTTTTTGCACCCATATAGAGCAGATATTATATTGAGGTATGGAAGTAGTTTTAAAGATCTAGTTTTCTTTTAGAGTAAAATAAGTTGATAAAGTGTCTGTAGTAAGTGAACTGACTGCATGGTTCAAATAACACCCAGTGAAGACCCCCTGCTGCTGATATCCCAGCTCCCAGCACTGACCATCTGCAGTAATTATAGACCAAGGCCCAAATTAAGACTGATAAGAAGAATTAATTAAAACCACATCCAAGANGGCCTCGGGCCCCGCCTCGGGGCCCTGCAGCAGGGCGGACACGCGGCCGGTGAATCTCCGCAGCTCCTCCTCCTGGATCTCCCTGCCGGGGCGGTCGGGGCTGTCAGGAACCCGGGCACCGTTCCGGGCCCTCGGGGAAGCTCCGGGCCGCCGGGTTGGTCCGCGCCGCCCTCCCCTCCGCACGGCTCCCCGCCCAGCACCCCCGCCCTGCCCCGAGGGGTCCCTGGCGCTGTCCCCTGTCCC
>VYXF01001447.1:67381-114665 GCA_013397295.1 Polioptila caerulea
AAAAAAAAGGAAAAATTATCCCATAAGTAGAGACAGAACAGAGTTCCAGATATGGGTTCTTGGGAGGGATTTTCCATTCTTTTTGGCACCTTGTGATTCTAAGAGCTGTTGTCCTCCCATTGAAAAATCTGCCTTTAAAAAGAGCTTTATCAGCTGTGTTTTGAGCTGTTACAGTTGTGGTTTCCTGTGAAAGCTGCTTTAGGGCTCCTGCCCTCCCATGCCCACCCCACCATCACTCCAGCTCCTCCCACCGGTTCTTCATTCACTGGTTGCCTGTCCTTGTGGCATTGTGGATGTGATGACTCCAGTCTGGGCTGGCACTGCTCCACTGGGCTCTTCTATCCGTGGCCTTTTCACTTCAGGCTCACTGGAGGAGGCTGCCGCCGTCTCTTCGGTCCCCGGCTCACAGACCCGGCTGACTACAACAGGAGTGGACGAGCTGGCCTGGGCTGCAAGGAGCTGCAGTGGATTTGTAAGGGCTGGGCAGGAAGAGAAGAGAGAGGAGCAGAATTAGTGGGGTGAAGCAGAACAAGTGTTTGCTATTCCAAGAAAAGCAACAAAACAAAATCCCACCGTCAATGTCGACACTGGCACACGGTCGTATTGCTTCCCAGTGCATTTTGAAAGCCTGGCTTGCCTTGTCCTTGCCTCTCCCTCCACAACCTCAGCTTTTCAAGTTTACCAAACCAGCAACAACCTTTCTCACAGGAGAACTTCCTTCTTCCCATCCACTGTCAAACAAGGCATTGCTAGCTAAGTATTTGTCCCCAGCAGGGAAGGATCAAGCTCTAATTAAAATTACAGCTCATCTCTTGGAGAGGTAGTTCTGATTGTAGGTGGCCAGAGAATTTCTCATGAACTCCAACATCCATGTGATGGGCTTTTTATTTGGAGGTTTAGAGGCTCTCTTAAGCCTTGCTTGCACAGGAAGAACAAACCAGGCTGTTGGGAATTAGAATCCAAATACTGAGAGTACTGACATCCCACTTGTACAAGGGGCAGGAAAGAGCTTACCCCAGACAACCACATGTGTTCCCATCAGAACTGGGATCAGAACACAGGAATTTCTGGCTTCCAATCTTATATTGCAGTACTGACACAAGGTCTCACCCCCCCATTAATGAAAGTGGTAAGAAAAAAAGATGATTTAAGTAACAACCCACTGTAAAAATGTCTACAATTCCTAGTTCCAGACAGAGAATGTGCTTACACACTGACTTTGGCACACACCACTGCTTGGAAAACAAAACACATGCAGTTTTTGGACTCTGCATCAATCAGAGAGGAAGCCAAAGGGGACTCAGGAAACAGCACATCCTCTGCCCTCCAGACTCATTTGCAAAGGATGGAATGACTGAACATCAGTGCTGTGTTCACTGCTAAATGCATGAAAAAAGGAGCCCTAGGATAAATAAACAAAGCCAAGAGAACAAAGGCCCTCAAAGCCCAGTAACTTCTACCAAGGCATGAGAAGAAAGCTGTAGAGTATCAAGAGAATGAAGGGGAAAAAATAGGGTAAAGATGAGGGCAGTCAGCAATTACAGCTTAGTGACTTAGAGAACCTAAATCATGCAGTTAAAGAGAAGTTAACTTAGAACAGATGAGAGTCAAGAGACTCAGGCTTTGTTTTGTGAACCAGAAAAATTTACTGCCACTTACAAAAAAACTCAGATGCAACTGGAATACTTCCCACTTTGGTGAGAGTTAAAATTTTGGTGAGATTAAAATATTTTAACATAAAAATGTTAAATAAAACCTGTCTGATTTTGCATTAGACAAATGCTACTGCTGGTTAGTAGCTTGACCTATCTGATCTATTAATATCTTATACAATAATTGCATAAATACCTTATCACTATCATTTTTTCATAGTTTCAATGAGATTCTTGCAACTCAAGTGCACGCCAGGTGATAATTGTGAAGAGATGTGGCAGAAAATTCTGTGGAAACATTCCCACCTTCATGAAAGGCATCCAAAGCCCAGCAGTGCCCTTCATTTCAAAATCTCAAAAGCACCAGCCTGAGGCAGCAGAAGTGCTTGGCCCCTCAGTGAAAAACAGCCATAAGAAACCTGGATATCCCCATCCCCAGCTGAATAAAATCTGAGGCACTGAGCAAGAGCAAGAGGAGGCTGCCAAGACATGGCTTGTATGTAATGTCAAAAAAACATGCTTGACAAATGACTAGAACACATCCTGTGTATACAAAAATCCTAGATTTGTTCACCTGGTGAAATGGATCTTGTTTCTCTCAGGCTCTAAGACTGTAAGATGGGAAGGAAGTTACTTTCTTATTACTCTACTGAGTCATGTTTCACAAGACCTAAAGAGCACCATGGAAATTTTATTATTTGGCACGCTGCAAGTAAGGGCTGTTGGTCAGAAGAAAATAAATGAAAACAGGCTCTCCACAAGAATCACTGACACTTTCAACAAGTAACCTCAAGAGGTAGAGAGTCTCAGTACTAATAACTGCCTAGCCAAGGGCAAAGGAAGGACAGGGCTTTTTCTGCCAGAGAGCAGAGCTCTTCCCCCAGGAAAGGGAGCGGAGGTGGACAGAAGGGAACCTCCCACTGATTTACAGCCCGAGAAGCAGAAGAATTGCAATACCTTTGAGATGGACACACGGAATAACTTGATACAGAGAAAGCAAGAGGAGAAAACACTTGCAGCTTTGCAGCCTGGCTGCTAAGCTGGGGGAGCAGACCCACCGTAGGCGCTGCCGGCGATGCTGTTGGTGGGCACGGCGTGTTTGCCGTTCTGGGTGACCGCCCGCACTGGCAGCTGGTGCTGCCCCAGGGCCACGGGTGCTGCCTGCTGCAGGATGGTGACAGTCTGCCCAGGGACACCCTGGGCCATCTGACTGGCCACTGTCTGGATAACCCGGCTGGCCGTGGGGATGGTGGCAAACGCGATCGTTGGCTTCTCGTCCATGCCTACGGGAGAGCAGAGGAGACAGGGATCAGTCACTGCCCTGGCTTAGAGGCAGGCTTTATTCTCATTAACACTTTAGTAGGGATACATACCCCAGGATTACAGTATCTCAGCACCACAGAAGGTCAGGGATGAGTACTTGGAAACACTAAAATATTCTCTATTGCACATTTACTCCATCAATATTAAGAACGTTGTTCTTACAGCATAAGCCACAAGGAAAAAAAGTTTTAAAAAACCCACATCAATTTGACCCTTTGCCCCAAAAAAAGCATCACCTTCCTTACTGGCACACCACAGCTGTGATATGGATAGCAAGCACTGCAAATCTCATAGCTTACTTTGCAATTTCAAACAAACTGGCCTGACTTTTAATACCACACAGCAGGAGAAGGCACTAAGATCTTAAACAATGCCTGGAGCCAAAAGTCTGCAGCAGCTTGCTGTCAGGCCTGCATGGAGGTTGATTTACAAGGAGGTCTTCCCACAGTTGCCAGCTTTTGCTGTGGAAGTATAGGAAAAAACCAGGATGGAGGAAAAATAAAAAATATAAAAGAAGAGCAGAGTTTCTGGACAGAGGTAACGGCCTGAGAGCACTAAAGCAATTTTCTCACTTCTCAGGATAAGTAAGGGGTCAGTTCAGCAGGTATGCAACAGATACAGGACAGCATCCTGCCAGGCATGCAGGAAAGGAGAGGAACCACTCTTGCAAGGTTCTGTGGGTCTCGAAGGACAGAGGGCAGGAAGCACAATCTCATTAGTCCTGTAGGAAAAGAAGGCCTCTCCCATCTTAACATTTTCACACAACAAGAGTGGTGTTAGATGAGACATAAGCACTGAGCTGAAACCTGCAGGCAAGCTGATGGGAATGGGGAGAGAAAAGGCAAGGAAAGCAAGGAGTTCAGGAAGGAAAATGCAGCAAGCAGGGAAAGTAGAGACTAGAAAAGGATACAAAAGTGGGACAAGTAGGGAAAGAACAGGCAACAGCAAGAACCAGTGAATGAAAGAAGGGAGCAGGTGACGGGCAGCTGCAACTGTTAGCGCTTCAGGAACATGTATGGGATCCAGATAAAAGCAGTCAGAGAATGCAAGTGAAACTCAAGCAAGACAACCAGTGCTGAACTAAAAATGCCAGTGGTCCTGCTGCTGCAAGGGGGAAAGCTCTTTGTCATTTTTTCCTTCCCTTAGAGAGCAGGACCATTGTCCCACTGCCCACATAAAAGCAGTCAGAGAAACCAACCTTGTTGCTGCTATAACACACACTGACCTCGTAGCACTAAGACCTGAAATGGGGAGCAGACAAGGTGTTGTCTAGATCACAGCAAGAGAATATTTAACTCACAAAATCCCCCAAGGCTGGAATTTCCAGCTTCGGGACAAAAAAAGGCCTTTGTTCTAACTGGTTTTTGAAGATTGCTTTAATGGGGCACTGCCTGCACTTCCAGAAGCACATGCTTTCCTCTAGGAATCCAGGCCTGCAGAAAGTCATTTATTTACAAAGCCATCCTGAAGCAGAGTTGCAGCCTTTCCCAGGCTCTCTCTTCTGGCTGGAAAATGCACAGATTTTCATAGTCAATATACAGGCATAATTTTGGTATTGGGGATAATTACAAAAGCATGGAGAGACAGGACAAGGGGGAATGGCTTCAAATTGAAAGACCAGGTACAGATGAGATATTAGGAAGAAATTATTTCCTGTGGAGGTGGTGAGGCCCTGGCACAGGTTGCCCAGAGAAGCTGTGGCTGCTGCATCCATGAAGTGTCCAAGGCCAGGCTGGATGGGGCTTGGAGCAACCTGGGCTAGTGGAAGGTGTCCCTGCCCATGGCAGGGGGATTGGAATGAAATAATCTTCAAGGTATTCTACAATCCAGATCATTCTATGATTCTACAGGGATAAGCAAATTTTAAGCACTGCATGTTTTCTCAGGCTCCAAAGTCTGTTAGTTCTGCTCCACAGGAGACAAGGGAACACAAGAGTTGTCCTGCTCTCTGGTGAAGACAAAAAATGGATGAGCTCTCATTTGGTTTAAGTTTTACATGGAGAAACACCTTTTTTTAACACTCAGTGCCCAGTGAGTGAAAACATTCAACCACTCTCCCCTCCAAGCCTGCTCAAGACTTATTACCAGAGTAGCAAGGGAGGTGAAACTCTACCTCGGTGGTCACCAGCTAAGTCCAACACTGCTCCTGCAGCTTCATGAGCTCCTCCTGCTGTGCCCTGGTTTGTGAGGATGTATCCGTTGGCAGAGTTTGCAGAGGAGGTCACCACTCGGACCATGGTGACAGTGGGGGCTTGCTGAACGACGTGGATTGCGTGGCACGAAGGCTGCTGAGAAGCCACTATGGATGCTGGCATGTAGGCCACTGGTTTGGCCACCAGGGTGGATGGTCGGGGAGGAACAGCCATAATCACTGGCTGGGCACTCACTGGAGAGCCTGAATAGAAAAGAGAAGCACACGTTAACAAGAGAGGCAAAAAGATCCCCATTTATTTCATCTGTGCACTTCCAGTCTACTCAGTGCTTCAGTATTGGCAGGAATGGAGGTAGAAACAAACAAGCAAAAAAAAAAAAATCAAGCCTTCAAAAATACCATGTTCAAACTCCTCCTCCCTAAGGCACAAAAACTTTACTTGTCATCTGAGCACATTTCTATGAATAAAAGCCATAATAAACATTAAGAAAATAGCCCAAACCAAGCTTTCCTTAATGAGCTTTGCCTTCCAACCTCACCCTACAGCCCAGGTCAGCACAGCTGACAAGCAGATATTTAGTAGGCCCTGGCCACAGCACCAGAACTTGGTGTAGCCAAGGTGATCTTATCCAGAGGCTGGTAAACCAGAGCAAGTGAGCTGTGTGCTGCCATGGCTACTCTGCTGTCAGATCTTTACAGCCACCTAGCTCAAGGTTAGATCTGCTGTCTCTACACATTCTGCCCCTCATCCAAAGAGGAATAAGAAAAATGGTTTAAAGTTGTACCATCACTTGTACCATCAGTCTCTAACAACAAAGCAGAAAGAGAGTCCTGATGCTCCAAAAAACACTGCAGAACCTTCCTGTGGTGTCCCTCAGCATGGCACGTGGGGCAAGTGAACAGCCACCCTCTGGAACAAGAGCTACTCACCGGGTGCACTCTGGGAATACCGATACTCTGGAACTGAGGCTAGCTTTGACCCAAAGTCGTGATCGTGTGGAATGGGTGAGCCCTCCCGTGACAGGCACTCTGGAGTCTGTAGGCCACTAGAGTGAGGGGACAGCAGGCCAGGGTGAGTAGGGGAGGCAGGAGCACTCCTGAAACACCAAAAAATCATGTTGGCAAGTGCAGATGTATTTTGACCACAAGACAGCAGCAGAGACCCAGAGTTATGTCCAGTACAGGATTCTCTAGGAAGGACAGCCTTTCCTTCACATCACCCACTGCAGTCCTGCTTGAGGAGCTGAAAGGTACACAGGGATCCCAAAAACACTCCAGCTCCAAATACTGTTGGGTTATTCCTTGCTGAAGGGAACTGGACCCTTCAGAGTAGGGTTAACATTTCATTATTAGACCCACTGCTGACAGAGAATCCCCAAATGCTGGTTGCTCCAGATCAGTTTTATAACTTCAAGTCATTCTCAAAGAACCTATGTCAGAGCTTGAGAGTGACAGGGAGAAGAAGAAAGATGCAGGTAGAGGCAAGTGTCTGGCCCTGCCTATGCTTACAGAGCAGTTGCTTCCCCTTCTCCCTCCCTCCCCAACCACTTGGTTCCCACCTCAAACATGTGAGGAACACGTTTGCACATTTCTTTAACGACAAACCAGAATAAAAAGCTGACAAATTCTCCTCCTGTTTCCCCCACATTTTAACAGAGAAAATAGGAGGTGTGGGAGGAATGTTCCATGAAACTGCTCCAGCTAGTGCTGAATTCCAAGTCTTCTCCTCACAGCTACAGGACTCAAAGAAGCTGTCATTGCACAAGGCAGTGGAGCTGACTGGAGCAGCCACACTGAACTCTGTTGCTTCACTGCTGACAACCACCATGAACCTGATCTTCCCTACAGGAGAGTGTTTTAAATGCCACAGAAGTTATTCCCACTATGATCTAATCCACATCTAAACACAACTTTCCTGAAATCAGAGATTGGCATCTGAAAACACTCACTGCAGTGATAACTGCTTTGAATGTCTTTGAAATCATGCCAAAACAGATATGTTATTTGATGTATTTTTGCAGTTTGATTCTGGATTTTTTTTTTGTTAAACACTTAAGAAGTCAGAACAATTTTCAGATTATGCCTCAGGACTAACTATATCACCTCTCAAACTATAAACAGAAGCAAAGTTTACTCACTGTACTTCAGGAGAAGTTTTAGTTTATTTCCTTCGTAACGAATTTGGCAGAGAGATGAGAGGAAATTGAAATTACCTGGAGGAGAGAGGCCCAAAAGGTGTTCGGAAGCAGGACACTCCTCTTTGCCTTCTTTTTCTAAATGCTTGTTCTACAAGTTTGGCTTCAGAGGCAGGGTCAATTCGCCAAAAGGAGCCCTTTCCAGGCTCCTCTTGGGAGCGTGGGACTTTAATAAAGTAACGGTTCAAGGAGAGGTTGTGCCGAATGGAATTCTGCAGGAAGCACAGGAATGAGGTGATTATTTTGCCATGAAGAAGTATGTAACAAAGACAAATGGGTTGCACCACACAGCTTGGAAAAAAAAAAAAATCCACACTGCCAGAATCAGTGCTGAAGGTAGAAACAAGTCACTCAACTCACACAGCTCCAAAATCACAGGAGAACAGCAGGAGAAAACCTGGGGGAAAAGTTTCAGAGTTTCTCCTGAGCAAGCTAAAAGAAGGGTTTGCTTGGTACTAACCATTACTTAAATACATCTGGAGCCAGACAGAGCAGTGACTTCTCTGTGGAAAGCCATGAAAGCAGAGCTTTTGCTGAGGCAGGGGGAAATCACTGTAAACCACATCAGAACTCTCTCAAAAGACAGGCTTTATTCTTGGCAAGTGGAAAAAGTTGCCTGAGCCTGTGCTAACTGCTCACCTGCCAAACGATTACCAGGTTGCCCAAACATGCCCTAGAGGACACTGCATCTCACAGTAATCACAATGCAAGGCAGCCAACATGCCCTCAGCCAGCTCTGGGAGGAATCCATGAGTTCTGTGGCACTCTGCAGCTCTCTAGATGATGACAAGACTGTTTATCCTCTCCATTGCAACAGCCCACCTCTTACAGGGCGTAGTGCTGCCTTTTGGGCTGGGGAAGGGCTCAGCAAGCCTCTGTGTGCACAAACTCACCCCTCTTCCACTTTCCAAACAAAACAAAAGCTTTTCTAGCAGGTTTAGACAACCTCTTCACTGGTGAAGCCTTACAATGCCACTGGAGGGGAGAGAAAAAGGCAACTTCACTCCCTGCTGAAATGCAGCTCTCTGAAGCAGGATGCAGCAACTGGTTCACAAAGCACAACTCTGCCGAGCAGGTTAGGGCAGGAAGTGAATTCCACAATTAATTAGAACTGCAGGGAAAAGCCAGGGAGGCAGAAATGTATTTATTCCAACTGCACTCAAAGTGCACCAGGCAGTACTGCCCCTGCCAGTTGCACACAGTGAAATCAGCAGCTGCAAGAGCCTTTGCAGCTGTATTAGTGTATTCCATTCAAATGCCAACACCCATGGCAGAGGTGTGATGCCAAGAAAAAGTCTGAAAGCAGGTGGAGTTGAGGTTCCTGAAACTTTGGAAGCAGCCCTCAAGTGAACACTGAAGTTTGATTTAGCATGTGTTAACTACATCCAAACTCTCCTCTGAAGCTGGTCAGGTTTCCTTGAGCACATGGACTCCCAGTTTCCCAAGTTCCCACTCAAATTCAGAACTTGTGACTAGGCAATGCAGTTGATACACTGGGAAAACAAAACATCTGTAAGGATTTAAGGGCTATGATTAAAAACTGGAGCCTCAGTTTTAGGTCGGATATCCTCTGCTTGGAGAAATCAAGCCAAAGATGAGGTGAAGGATTAAGCAAGTATCTGGGCAGAGGAGTGACTGATAGCAAGAATGCAGGGAAATAACATACAGCATGAAAGACACATGACTACAGCATTAGAAGGGGAACCAGAGAGCCCAACAGTAACATGCTACATTGCCTTACAAAGTATTCAAAAAAAAGCCCCAACAAACTAATCACCCACAAACGAACTAGTCAGCTTGTGTTAAACAAATTCACTCTGGGAACAGTCAAAGCAGCTCTATTCCCAGTGCCCCAAATCTTTAATAAATGCATTTCAAAGCAGATAAGCCATGTTAAAGTAGTTTAAAAGCTTGTCAGTGTCAAGAACTCACCTGCCAGCCTTTGTCAGCAGTCCTGTAATATGGATAATGCTTGGTAATGTGGGCATAGATCCCACTTAGTGTTAATTGCCTGTCCTGTGCTGAAGATATGGCCTGCACAATTAGCTGAGCATAAGAATAGGGTGGCTTGGATTCATCCTAAGCAAGAGAAAAAACCAAACAAAAACTTAGTCACTAACAAAGAATTCCAACACTGCAGTGCACAACCCAAACTTAAAAAGCACACTGGGCTGTAATTTTCACTGATGCCAAGAAAGCAGCAGGGCAGCTAAGAGAGATCAGCTCTCCCATTGCTGTTTTAAGCTGCCATCACCTCATTTAGCACAAGCATTTGTGTGCAAACAGAGCTACAGGGCTGTGTCAGATGAAAGTATCTCCTTCCATCTCCCCACAAACACACATGAGCCCCGACTTCAATGTGATTCCATTCCCCACTGAATTTCCCACACATGCTTACACCAGCACAAGGAAAGGGGTCAAGACAGGCAACTGGAATCAAGAAACAGAGAATAGGTACAGTCACTGCTTTCTGTGTTCATTAATTAAAGCCTTCAGTTCTGCCCAGCTACAGCTCCACTCTGTTAGGAAGGTTTCAGGCACTATGTTATCAGCCCTCCTCCCAGCAACAAGCCCAACATGAAACCTGATCCCATCCCTTCCCTTCTCCAGCAGGATTTGTTTCATTCTAGGAACTTTAATTTGTTTGCTGGATCTCGTATTTCCAACTCTTTGCATTACTCCATAAAGAACAACCCTTCTTGTCTCAAGGGAGAATTAAGTCTACAAAAAAAAAAAGCCATCTAGTAGTGTGCTCCTCCACCCAATCCCAAATCAGGTGGTTTTGGATATGGAACTTTCAACTTTGATCTGAAGATCAGCTCACCAAAATTACATTTTATCATTCTAAGTTATTTTTTAATCTAAATTCCACTTGCTACTCTTCTTGTTTAATGCCTACTTGACAGGCCTTCATGTTTGTTTTAAAGTCTGACTACAGACTTCTCATGACAAGGATCTGGTTTCCTCCCCTGCTTCTGCTTTCTCCAACTGTGTTTTGCAAAACACCAGTAATTAAAAGAAGAAAACGAGATGATGAATTTTATGTGCCTCTTCTTTATGGGATCTTCATTTATCAAATAAGCAAAAAAATTATTCCTGCTCAAACATTTTAGAGAGTGATTTGAACACATTTTGGACAGCTATGCAAGCAGAGACTACCACTAAGCCAAGGACAGTTTGAAGGAATGACCTCAAACCCCTGGAGGACACTGTACACAGCACCCTTATGGCTGTGGTGTTCTGAAACCCCTTTTAACTCTAACCAGGACTAGCAATAAAGCCCCAGGTTTTAGTAATCCTCCCAAGGAGCACTGCTGAGTAAGTAATGTTTGTATGAACCTTTGGGCTGTCCCCGCCAGATGCATCTGCCTGCTGCTCTGATGCTGCCTTTGCTGCATACTCTGCTGCCAGCTGCAGATCCGAGGTAATGTTGTGAACAAAACGATATCCTGAGGATCCAGCACCACGTGGACTGGCTGGGCAAGAGTTGGGAACACTGGAGAGGCAAAAAAAAAGAAAAAATATACAGCTGTTACTTCATTTATTACCAAGGCATGCAGTTCTTACTCTCGAAGGTACAGTAAAGCTCTCTGGTCATGGAGAAGCAGATACAACGGCCTCACTTTTGCCCCTGTGGCTTATCCAAAGCCCAGACAGATTGAGAAAAAATCCACCAGAGATAAAATTGGAGTTTCTACAAGATCCTGACACTCCCTGCCATATATACTTCCTGCAATCACAACAGAGCAGTGTTTCAAAGTATTAGACAACTCCTTTGTATTTAAAGAAGCACTTAAAACTTCAAACAACATACAGTGTTTCAGGGCTGAAAATCCAAGCAAATGAATGGATTGTTATTATGACTTGTTAAGGAACAACACACCAATCTCCTTGCAGCACAGATCATATTAATCAATCCTTCTAGCAGACAGTTCTACAGCATCACAGCTAAAGCAGCCAGAGCAGGGATCTGCCAAGAAGGTCCCTAACAGCACATCTGAGCTTCACAAGGCCATACCCTGACAGCACACAGAGGGAGACAGGCCTTTCCTTGATTCACCTCACACTCATGCAGCCAGCACAGGGGAGCTGCACTCATTGCCTACACACAGGGGTAGCCCAACATCAGTTCTGGCTGGAAAAGGCTCCTTCAGAGTGGCAGGGCCACCACAAGATGGCATTACAGGAACGGTGACTGAGCACCACAGGCTGTGAAAGGTGATAAAACGCTACAAGCACATAAAAGGGGGCTATAATTGCAACATCACTCAGGCACACAGAAATGAGGGCTACAAGATGAGAACTAATTAGAAAGGCTTGTCTATGGATCACACGTCCTTGATTTGTAGGATAGGAAGAATCAAAGAATGGCTTGGATTGGAAGAGACCTTAAAGATCTCCTTGTTCCAGCCCTGTGCCACGGGCAGGGACATCTTCCACTGGACCAGGCTTTTTCAAGCCCCATCCAACCCGGCCTGGAAGGATGGGAGGAGAGGGCTGAGTCTGGGAAGCTGAAGCTCCCTTTTTCTGTCTCTTCCTTGTCCTGTGCTGTCCAGAATTGAGGGATTCAGTGCCAGAACAGCAGGATGCACAGCCAAATCCCAGGATTACAAATGTCTTCTAGGAGCAGAGAAACAGTAAACAAGAAAGCAAACCAATACACAGAAGATTTACATAGCAAAACAAGCAGTTCAAATTGTATGAAAAGATGCAAATTGAAGCTCACAGCTGGAACTAGAATTCAGTAAAACTGGCATAAACAATTCTCTTACTGGGGAAATGCCCAATAACTGACACAAACAAACGCTGACACTCAGCAGAGCACTGCACCAAACACTGCATGAAAAATCCTGAATGTGGTCCCTCCCTCAAGAAGTGACTGTCTGGACAGCTTCCCCCACATACACATAGAGTAAGCAGAAAGCCCTTGTTTGCTCAGTGGGCAATACCTTGGGTGCAGAAGCAATTTGTCAGTGTAAGGAATGACCATTTCCTACCACAGTCCAGCCTGTAAACTGAGAAGTGCTGCTACTCCTTGTGGCGTCTCTGCAAATGGCTGCAGTGCTGAGCTCAGCACAACCCAGACTGGTTTCTTTTAAAAGTGAATTACAGAATGGGGGGGCTGGGGGCAGAGAAAAGGCAGCAAAAATATCCAGCCACAACAAACCATTGCAACAGGGAACCCAAGCTCACCCCTGTCCCATATACCAGCCTCGTACAGCACCTGGTAACCCTTTCAGTGCCCACCAACAGTCCTGGGCATTAATGGGTGATGCTGTTCAGGAGCACAGCAGAAGGGAGAAGCTTTCAGGTAGTGCAAGGTATAAAATGTTGATGAGCCCAAACTTATAGAACTCCCTTTGCCAGAGATAAAGGCATTTCTTACCCAGCCTTTCAAAGAGCAGAGACCTATTTGTGCAGGAAAATGAATGAAAATTTGCTACTCCAAGCTTTGGAAGTGGGTAATACTAAACCACAGAAGACACTCTTGATGTCTTAGTATTCACATGAGGAGCTGGTGTGAATTTAATTATTCTGCTGTCATTTTTCAATAGCTTCTTCACATACACACTTCTTATAATGTGCAGATAATTACAACTGAAAGCCATTTTCATACATGAAACAATGACAAACCAAAAACACAGCGATTCTTTTTGTGTTTGGCACCCGAGCAATTACTGTAACACGCGGGCTAGAAATGGAATAGGATGAAACAGAGTCTTCTGATTTTGTTATTTGTCTGCAGAAATATACAAGCAGCAAACCACAGAGACAGCAGCCAAAACTCAGGACAAAGATATGGAAGAGAAAAAAGTTCTCCATGCTCTGCAGAGCTGTATTTCCAGCTTTTTCTTTTCCTTTTTAATAAATACATAAATAAAAATAGAAAAAAGAATTTATTCCTTTATTCAAGATCAGCAGAACAAGCAGCTCAGTTTTTGCCTTTTTAGCTCTAGCTTCTGAATTATAAGTATGATCTCTTGCTTAAAAAAACAAATAAACAAAAAATAAAAACCAAAGGGAGAAACCCATCCCTTGCAGGGCTGTGATTCTCTGGAGTGTTGACAAAGCCCCTCCAAACTAAAGTGTTAATAACTTGTAGAAAAGCCAGGCTCTCCCAGCAGATATTCACTGAAGAACACAATCATCATCATCCCCTAAAGAAGCAGCTGCCCCCGGGACAGCCACAGTGATAGCCAAAGATTTGGAAGAGATACAAATCTTTCATCAGAACGAAGCCCTTTTGTCCAGGTAGATCTGCCTTCTTTCAGCCTGGATCAATGATCAAATCAAGAGATGTGGGGACAGAACAAACACCAGCTTTTAGGCCCTCGGTGCACAGAGAGGGTAACACATGCTGCTGAGTGTTCAAGCTCTCAGTCAATCATCACAGCTCTTCAGAGGGGAGGCAGAAAGAGCTGACTACTGGAAAAAACAAGGAGACACAATCTGTTCCCCTCCCAACATGGGACAGAAGGAGTGAAGAAAAAGTTTTACTAAAAATATCCCTCTGAGGGTTAAGTTAAAATTAAACATTAGTGCAGTCAAAAGAAAACAAGCAAACACAATGCAGTGACATCAGTTTCCTGGAGTTCCTGGAATTCTCCTCACCACCCAAAGCCGGGGGCTGGCCGGGGATGCTTGCATGCACTCACACCCCCTTTAAAAATATTATGAAACAAAGAATTTTCCCTACAAAAACCTGTTTGTGCTGTAAAACAAAAAGTCAACTGCAAGGACAATAATAATGATTTGTTGGATAGTAACACAGCATCAATACTTGGCCATAATTTGAGCCATGTTGGCACTATAACCTTTCACTGAGAAAAGCACAGCTAGGTCTGCAATTTCACCCTGCCCTGACATCCTACCACACTGCTGTGATCCGTGCTCACTGTCCATGCTGGCAAACAGCTTACAAGCAATCCAAGCCAATTTGGGTTAAGCTTGCTTGTTATGGAAGAAAGCATTTTGGAGAGGAAGCAAGTGTTTTACACCACTGAAAGTCACACAGAGCATGGATGCAACCGAGCTGCAGTTACCCACAGTCTTAATCCCATGGTGCCATGGTTAATGCCCCAAGTGCCAGAGATCTTTGATATCCACTGAGGATTCAGCATCTCAACTTGAAACAGTGACTGCAGGCAGCCACTGAGCCACAGTTCTCTAAATATCACGCTGCGAATTCAGCTTTAGAATCAGACTACAACCACGTGCAGAATCACACCAGTCCTCTGCAGCATGTTTTCCATTTCAGACTTAACCCTTCTTTGGCAAGAAGGCCAGAAAGATGAGGGCTGAAGGCAGTGTCTGCAACACACTCATCTGTGTGAGTGGCAGGATGCCTTTTAAACACGGGGCTTGAACGTTCTTTGTAACACCAAGATTCACTTTCAACTCCTGCCAAGAGGAACCCAGCCCGTCAGTTCACAGCTCTTGCTAGCAGCAATTAACTCAAAGCTGCTGGAGAGTGTGGACAACGTGCTGCACTGCTCTTGGAATGTCCACAATCAGTTTGTTTAACCAAAGAATCAGCCTGCAAAAATAGGATGTGCATGGTGCATTCATACCAGGACACTGTGTGTTGCTTGTCTACTCTCATTAAAAAAAAAAAAAAAAAAAAAAAAAAAAAAAAAAAAAGAAAAAGGATAGAGCAGATCCAGAGAAGGTACTGACAGGGATAAGTAGGATGATTGGAGATATACAAGGGATTTCATACAAGAAAAAATTGTTTAAGACAGAAGTTGAGGTGCAAAGTGACAGAGCTATAAAATAAAGCCAAGAGGAAGTGTTTAGCTCCTGGCCTCTTGCACCAGAAGAGGTGGTGAGCACAAAATGAAACTAAGCAGCATGTCCAAAACAAAAGAAAGTGCTTCTTCTGTGGCTACACTGTGGAGTGACATGCTGTAAGAGGGCTGATGATAAAGTCTGTGTGAATGGAAAAGGTCAGTACACAAGTTCTTGGGGAAAGGGAGAGACAGGGGAGCCACCAGGGGCTTTAGAAGACAGATAGTCAGGAAGTCCCTGCTCCAAGGCAGCCTCCTGTGGGAGAAAATGGAGGCAAACTACACCTAAGTCAGCATTACTCTGTTTTCTATGTTCTTATATGATCCCCAAGACACCCATGTCTGAGGCAGAACACTGCTAGAGGGATCTGCTCCCTGGGCACATTGAGATTCTCACGTAAAGATTTCCTCAGTCTCTCAATACTAAGCACGTTTTATAGACTAGGGGGTAATAAAATTAAAAATGAAGCAACGAGTGCTTACATTATTTATTTATGGTCATATTACAAGTCTGTGAACAATCTGGAAACCAAAACACTCCCAAATTTCAGTGCCAACTTCCCCAGAAGGAGAGGCAGTAGCAGAATGCAGGAAAGTTGCCCTATTACTCAATCGAGGGATCAAGCTATGGAGGCAAATTTAAGCCCAGTATATGGAAAAAGCACCTATTCTCTCTATGACAAAGAGGAAAGATTACCTGGGATCCCATAAAAAATTGCTCAGCTGACTTGCATTCTGCACTGCTAAAGAAGAATGAAACCATTGCTGGTTTAGGATATGGAATGCACATGGTAGTGCCTTTGAAAAATTCCCATGTGCACATTTGTGAAGCAGGTACAGAGACACAGCAGGGATATAAGAGTTACAGCCCTGGCAATGCTGTCAATATACAGACTCCAGTCTGACTGGGCATTTTTTAAGCCCCTGTTGGGTACAGAGAAAAAAAAAAAAATCACCATTTCTTAAAATCCTCTCCAGTCTCTTCCTTGAATGCAAGCTGGAGGTGTGTTTCCTTGGGCACAAGGACTGTGGGTAGAGAAACAGCACAAACCTCTGACTACCCCAATACTCCACTTCATGAGCCTGCAAAAAGGGGAATAAGATACAGGGACGCTTTTTATGTGCAATAAGCAAGAATCAGGTCAAAGTACAGCCCTTGGACTTGCGAAACAAGCCTTTCCACGATACACCAATCAGCAAGAATGGCTGAGAATCCTCCACTGCTCTCACCTTCCCCAGCCTAGCCCCAAAATCGTAACTCAAAGAAAGGCAAGTCCTTGCATGTTGCATGTTTCAGACAGGTTTCAGAAGCAATCGCAAGTGGTGAGACTGCCAAACCAAGCTGGATTTTGATGTGAAAGGAGAAATCTGAGAGCTACCCTGCCTGCTTAATGCTGAAGAAAACCAAAGCTGTCGAACAAGCCACAAGTGAGAGAAAGTGAGCTATCCACGAAAGGTGAAATTGTTATTACTCGTCAGTGCTCCAGTGGTTCCCCTGGAAAGGAAGTGACTTCACTCTGACTCTGGATTCAGCAAACATTTCATACTCATCGGGGAAGAGGAAGTGCTCCTGTAGCTGGTGACATCTGCAACCCTTCCTCCAGCACATGGCTTGGCACATCTCCCCTAGCACACAGTCCATTATCTGCAATAAACATGCGTAGGAGCTCCCCAGCCCAGCATAGACTGTTGCTTCTCTTAGGTGATGTATATGCATCACCCTCCTTGGCTTGTGGTTTGGAGACTCGGGTGATTAAAAATAATCACCTCTCTGTCCAACTGTGGGAGTTGTCTGAGCTGTGCATTCTGCCTGAGTGCAGGAAGTAATGTATAACTGAGATGATGCAAAAGAGCCTGCAAAAAACCTGCCTTGGAGCTCTTCAGCGGCGTTTCAGTTCAATGGCTCACAGTGCTCTGGGAAGAGGCAAAGCCTGAATGAAACGGAGCAGGGAATATTTATGCATCCTGCTCCAGTGAGTGAATGCATCCACTGAAGCCAGGCTTCATTCAGCTTCCCCCTACACTCCTGAGTAAATGTGCAAGTGCAGAGTAAATCCCAAGGGCTGTGAAACAGCAGTGCATGGCTACCCTAGAGCCTGTAAAAAGCCCCCCCTTTTTTGCCAGCCAAGTCTGGATCAAAGCAGAGCCAGCATCAGCAGGTCTGCTGGAACATGGCTCACACACACTCTTGTCATGCTTTATGGAATAAGAGCTCAATACATAATTTATCTACAACACACGCTTGTGAAGTAGTAATTACACTATGCATGCATAAAAATCAAGCAATGAATTTAAATGACCTGTTAAAGGCCACAAAACAAGTTGGTGGCTAAGTCAAGATAATTGCAGCTACCTCTGAGTAACCCGCTATCAGAGCATGCAATGTGTTCCTGAACTCATTTCTCTTAGTGAAAAAAGGGCCATATGAAACCCAGCAATTCAGCTCACACCTTCTGGTTTACTAATCAAGCTTACTGAACAAAAGAAGTTGATCTGTCATTATTCATACCATTAACTACATTGTAAACTAGTTATCAATGCTTCTAGTGACAGTCAAACATGGGCAGGCACATTAAGTACTAATAGTTAAAATACAAATTTGGGTTCATACACAAATATGAACTAGTTTAGCTGTTAACACTGAACCTCACCAGGCACTTTTCAAGCAGTGGTTCTCACAGGGCCCTAAGGACTCTTACTCCTACATGTCAAAGAAATTTTTATACTGATAAAGATTGTGTTTGTGAGCTAAGAATGCATGCCCTTTCTGTGAAAAAACCCAAACAAGTACAAGACAAAACATTCAAGCCCAAAGTTATTCTAGTGCAGAGATAAGCCAGAAGTAGCAGTTGTAAAATATGAACAATAATACTGACCTCCATGGTAGGACATTTAGTATCTCTGGATTGCAGTGTGTGTGTATATATATATATATCTCACTGAGAACATAATTGCTGTTTAGAATAGGGAAGCAAGTACAAAGAAAGAATTTAATTTTCATAAATATTAAAACCACCTCAGCTCTGAGGGACAAGGCTGCAGAGAGATGCTACTTGGTAAACTGAGTTAAGTTACTGCTACAGGGTCATTAACAATGACTGGACTATCGTAAAAAGGAAACAAAACACTGTAAATCTAAACTCCAACACAGCAAGACTTTGAGACCAGGAATAGAGTCCTGCATCACACCTTGTCTCTGTAGCTGGGATAATAATCCAAGCACAAGCCACTCTGAGGACTGAGCTGTAAGGCAGTCACATACATGTAGATATTGTGCATTTATCCCAAAATCAGGCAAAGGTAAGTGTTTGCAGCATAGGCAAGAAACATTGTGGAACCACTGTCACTCAAAGAGGATCCTCCAAATCCAAGGTGCAGAAGCTTAAAGCCATGCACTGACAGACAGTTCCTTTACTCCTGAAACTGAGACTCAGTTTTATCTCCCCCAAAGTAGTGCTGAATTCAACCAAACCCCACGCAATTTTCACAGAGCTTTTCAATGCCTTGAACCTACTCAGGGGTGATTTGGTGCTACTCTGCCCTTTCATATGTTGTGCAAAATGGCAGGCTGCTTCTACTGAGTTCTTACAACCACAGTGGCCTTTTCTTTTCTGGAACATGCAAGTCTGTTTTTTTGTGAAAAGGAGTTTTGAACTCAAAGCAGGAAGATATAATCCATGCCTGTTTGCAACCCTCACAGCATGCTGCCAACCAACATTTTCCCTTACAGCTGTACAACAGCATTCAAAACACATCCACACACAGCCCCTCCTGGAGACAAAACACCTAGCTGAAAAAACAGTGAGCACATTTCTCCCCAGGAACAAGCAGGAATCTTGCTCTGCAAAGCTGCTGAGGGTGGCAGGTTTGGTTTTGTTTAACTAAAGCTCATTCCCTCTCTAGGCGCTGCACTTTGCAGAGGGAAAATAAATAGGCTGGAAAAAACCCAAAAGCTTGCAGGGAAGAACCTGCAGGGAAGCAAGCTGCAGTGTAAACAGGGAGGCAGAGCAGGGTTGGGGGTCAGGAGGGCAGGGCTGGATCTGGTGGGGGGAGTGCAGGTACAGCCCCTGCCCTACACCAGGGCGGAGGCAGGAAAAGGGGGCCAGGAGCCACTTTCCAAAAAGGAAATTTCACCCTGCCCAGGATTTCCAAACTGCAATAATTTTCCATGGGCCAATCAGGGAGGAGCAAGGCAAACGCACCAAATTAGGAAAGTAAATACTAGAAGGGGGAGAGAAAGGAGGAGGAGGAGAACCCAGTAACCACCTCCCAAAGCCAGCAGTGCAAGAGGGGTCTGAGTTTCATGCTGAGCCCCCACCAGCCCTCCCAGCTCTGCCTCTGGGAAGGAGGAGAGGACACTGTGCCAGCCTCACCCAGCACTGTGAAGCCACCATGAGAGCAGAGAGCTGTCCTGGAAGTCAGCTGGCCAGAATGCACAGCCACACTCCCAAAGGAGCATTCCCTTCTCAGGCAGAAACACCCAAATCACTTCCCAAAGCCTGGCCCACGGGGGAGAGTGAAGGGGCTGAGCAGGGATGTTTACAAACGTGCCAGCCCCTCCTCTGCAAGAGGAACTCGGAAATGAAAGGGCTTCGGCAAGCGAAACCTCAGATGTCTTTTGAGGTTTTCTGAAGACTTGGCTGGATTAGCTTCTGCTCAAGACAAACGGATGCAATCATTAATCATCCTCAGTAAACACTGCGTTAGGGGCCGAGCACAATTCAACACTACTATTTCCACTTTCTCCTTATGCAAAAGAAACATTCTCAGGGAATCAAATATCAGTTGCAGGCATATGCCAGAGTCAAAAGATACAGCCTCTGTTAGTAACACAAACCACACTGTGCTGCTTTGCACAAGATGACTGAATGGAAACTAACTACCATATGTTGGCAAAGGAACCATCCCCCTCCCCTCCCAGCAACAAGCTTCATCTAAAAAGAGAAGGTTAAATATAAACTAAAAGCAGTGCCTGAACAGAGGACTAAAACCACAGCTACCTCCAGCCCCCACTTTCTAGAATATCTGCACTGCACATCTGTACAGCTCTGTAAGACGGTCGGAAAAACCCAAACAAGCCTCCGCATCATGCAAACCCACACTGGCTTCCTTGTGACACTGAAGCCTCAGTCTCAGCCATGCAGATTTGAATACTACTCACTGAATTAGTGCTGTCAAAAGAGATTTGCATATTATACCTTTTTACAAATTTACCGACAAGAAAACAACCCAAAGGCTACTACTATTACCAGGCACACTCTTGCTATTTTGATGCCCAGACGTTTTAAAAGTCTAATACATCATCCTATACCACTAGTCTCCTTTACTTTATAAAATGGAATTATACTTCAAGTCGCAGATTTAACTTTAAAAGATTTCACTGCAACGCTGTAATCTCAACTCTGCCAAAAAGGAAAGAAAATATTCCATACAGTAACTTGATGTTCAGCTCATTTCTACTGCACATCCATGGATCAGATAATTTACAAAACAGGATACTCGCCCAGATGTACACTTAGATTGCTACAGCCCCTCAGAACATGGTCAGCATCCTACCCCCATTTCCTTCCATTCCCAGGAAACCACGTGCCAGTGGCCACCCTTGTCCCTAACTTCAGATAACAGCAGCACCACCCAGCAACAACAGAATATTACTGAGATAAAAATAAAACAGGCAGTCTTAAGATAGAAAGTATATGCCTGCTTTCTTTTCTCCATGCATATAGGTAGCTCTCAATAAATATTTCTAATTCCACTGCCAAAGATAGACTCTATATGTAACTCTATAGTGTGAAACCAACACTCACGTTTACCCTTGAACCCTCTGAGTTCTTAATCAAAACCCTTGTGCCCACTGCCAGCCACCATAACAGTTTTTTAGCAGTCTTTCATTGTTTTGAACATCAGAGATTTAACTAGTTATTTTTAATAGGGGATTTCTTGCACCAAGGATACCAAACAAAACAGGGCTGACAGACTGATGTCAGAGAACACATTTTTGAGAATTAACATCTTACCTGATAGTGCCTGTGGGGGATGGGAGGGGACTGACCACGCTCCGGAGATCCGGCTCCGGGATGTGGATCTTCAGAGGTGAGATTTGAGGGTAAAGTGGCCGAAGGGGATGTGTTGAGGCTTCCTCTTTTACTTCCTCTTTATGGTATAAAGATGTGAACTGGATCTTTATAACCGTGCTAGGGAATCGGAAAGTACATCTGGAAGGGAAAGAAAGGGAAAAGTCAGTCTCACACGATACTGAATGTATTTAAGAGGTTTTGTATGCAGCTGATGCATCACTGATTCATTCAAAGGCCACCATTCTCTACTGAACTTCTGCCCAGTGTCTTGGCCATTCATAAAGCTCTGTAAATACTTCACAGTGAATCATGGGTCATCTAGAGATGAGATGCAAGCTGAAGATTTGGCTAAGTTCAGTGAGTTCCTCAAGGCCATATATTCAATCAGTGACTAAGCAAGATGCATTCCTGTAACAACAAACTCTTGGGTCTCTGCAGTGTATCAAGGACTAGGATCTATTTTTAATCAGCGCATTGCACACATCTCAGGAAGATTCAAGTCACTAGAAAGTATCAAACCACAAGAAATAGGGAGCAAAACAGCCATGAAGTCCAGGCAAACAACAGCCTCCAGGTAAGACCAGAGAGCACTATTTAAAGACTTGTCTCTATATATTGTATAATTGATATCCATTTATATTTGTGCACATGATGTTAAAGGATCATCTAGTAGGTTTCAGATCAAAATACATTCATTTAGAAGTGCCTCCCTTTAGGGTTACAGCTAGCAGGTTTAGAACAGGCCCCCCTCTGCAAGCCTGCAGGGCCTCATTCCTTCTCTAAGTAACACTTCTTTCCAATTGTTATTTAGGGGAGGAAAAAAAATCACACATCTACAAGTGCAGCCTTCAGGAGACGCTTGGAAATTCAAAAGGACATAAGCACTGTCATTTTCCATATTTGAACAGAAAGCTTTCTAATTGACAGTGTCTACAATGAGCACAGGGCTGTAAGAGCGAGTGTTCTGCAATTTTTCTTATTGCACTTTAATTAGACAATCATGTGCAATCAATACAAGCTTTCCAGGGATCATTTCACTGATACTAAGGTTAAAGCAGCAGGAAATAAAAACCAGGTTTCACCGTGGGAAAGACCAGCAGAGCACAGTAATTGTGCTGGATTCCAGCATCTTGCCTATAGAAGGAAGGGATTTGGGTGGCGTTGTTCTAGCATTGTAAGTGCTCGTGTGGGTTGAGCAGAATTCTTTTAACCAGTGCATTATTGAATCCTACCAGCTAACAGAACAAGGTGACACGTGAGTCAATCTGTTTTTGTGACCACCTTATCTTCATGCTGTTCCTGACAGAAATGCAGCTCTAAAACACACTCGCTTGCTCTTGGTTCTTTGGCACAGCTGGTTGTGCTGTAAGGTAATGCTCAACATTATCATTCAGGCAAGGGAAGCTCATTCCCATCTCCCACCTCATCTCTCAAATGAGCTGCCTTAGCATTCAGTGGCTCACAATGGCTCTGCTAGTACAGCAGGAGTTTGCATTGCATTTAATTCACTTCAGAGGTCCTGCCACCTGCATTCATTAATGCATTCAATAAGAACATCATTGCTGGCAATGCAGCCTAATCGTGTTTATCTAACCCTTCTAAACAGGGTTCCCTGCAGACTCAACATGAAGGCACAGCTCAAAACAGCAGTGTCTGTGCCTTGCAGTGTCTGCCAGCAGCAGGCACCAACCTCCTGAGATGAACCTGAAACAAGGATGTCGAGCCACTGCCCTGGATTTTAAGCTTTGTACTGCCACATGGATTGCTAAAAGAGAAAAAGGTCAAAGTACATATATTTGCCACGAGCATCACAGGGACTATGGCTCAAAACCAGTATGAGCAAAGCTTCATTGTTTCTCAAGCTCTTATCAGGGAAAAACTGAGCTGCCTGTCACAGAGCAATGGAATTCTCTGCTGTAACACCAACTGCTCAGCATTTTCCAACACCTGAGTCAAGGACAAATCAGTCCCTGATCAGCAGTGTTCAGTGCAATCCCAGCCTGCTGCTGATCAACAGGCCTGACTGCACAGAGCCCTAAGGCAGTTCTGCAGCACTGCTGAGGCCAGGAGATGTCCCACTGCAGCCTCATAGCAGTAAGGAGCTCTATCCCACTGCCACTTATGTCTTCCTTTCCAGAAGGACCCAGTAATGCAAGATCCATATCTCCTAAATTGCTCTGAGGTAAAGTAACTCCTTAACTCTACCCCACTTACTGATGCTGCAGCAACACTAGATAAAAAGTGATACCTGCACCCAAACCACTGTGACAGGCTGTCCCATCAGCCTCTGAGTGTGGGCAATCTCAAGAAAACCCATTACTTCTCCAAAATCATGAGTCAACCTGAAATGTGAAGTCTAAACTAAGGCAGTAAAGGTGCTGCAAAGGCCCATCCAGCACTGCTTTTCCCTGCAAGCCTCCCCAGAGCCACCCGACCCAGCCATGTGATTTACCCACAACCTCAGCCTGCAACCAGGGCACAGAAACAGAGCCTGGCCTGACTACACAAGCAAACCATTTGTTGGCTGCTGGGATTTTGTTTTTAGACAGACAGGCTTCCCAGTTCACTGAAGCAGAACCCAGGATGTACAACCAGCTTTCAGGGATTATGGTAACTGGCTCGAACATGACCATTTTGTAAAATGGAAAACCAGGGAGTGGAATATGCAAGGGTGCCCCCGGCTTTAGAAAGTCCTGCAGCCTGCTCTGTGCTGGCTTCAGTACTGACACTGCCTGCAAAGCCAAGCTGGGGGTAATGTAGCCGAATTTATGCTTTTCCTGATGTAAAACCCTGTGACCCAAGAAATGGAAATGCAATGCAAAGCACATTGTAAATTCCTGCGGAACTCCTCCCTTCCCTCAGGGGTGAGAAGGTGCCCGGGACTAAGGTAATTGTTCCAGTCTATCACAACACCACAGCAATGCAAACAGGGGCACCAGCACAGCCCAAGCCACTGCTTCAAATCGACACAACCTAATGCTGGGGAACCATGGCAGTGAGAAATCAGAAAAACATGATTTTGGAAGTATCTTGTCACAGGAAGCTCACTTTTCACTGTACTGAACCTGAACACAGTTTTAATAAACTTTCCTATTGTTCCCTTAATTAGTCTCTTTCCATCCAAGAGGATAAACTCAAATTATATCAGGTAGTCTTATTTAGGAGTGAGGCACATTAGTGCAGGACTTAAACCTCTGAGAGTTACACTTCTACAGAAGACAAGCAGGACAAGACAGTCAATCCAAGCAGAACTGAGCATGTATTTCTTAAGATTACTGTATATATTTCAGGTTATTTAAACTGAGTTATACTATTTGATCCATGTTGCATGATTCCTATCAAAGATGCAATAACAATTTTTACTCCTGCTTAACATTTTCATTATGAGAAAAAGATCAATCTGAAAGCACAGATTAGACTCAATATAAAAAGCATAATGAAGTTAACTGGTATTTCCAAGAGTGCCCAAGAGGCAATTCTTTCAAGCACCTCTAAAATTTCCAGCTGATTAGATGGATGAATTAATGGTCTGCAAAATCTTTGGTCTTGTTACTGGCAGGAAGAGCCTGCCTCAGTTACAGATCTGCTGAGTTTACTCAATAACCTGCTGCAGACAGGTACGTGCTGCAATCAACCCCCGGCCACAGAAGTCATATGGACTGAAATCACATTTACAGTATGGCACATACATCAATTCCTTGATGGAAAAGGGTTCCCATTTCTCCAGGATGCCTTGCAAGGCAGTGAGAATAGAAAGCTTCTTTCTTTTCTTTTTTTCTTTTTTTTTTTTTTTTTAATTTGAGTTAAAATGCACAAATAGCCTCCCCATCCTCCCCAAACTGCACAGGAACAATTCTTGCCTTCTTAAACTACAGGCAGGGGAGAGTCACAGCAAATGGACTGCTGGCTCCATGCTGCCTGCTGTAGGGCTCAGAATCCACAGCAAGTGGCTGAATGCATGCTATATATACATTGGAGACCAAGGGGAAGAGAAGGAGTGCACATTCCACACATGGTTACAGTCACATAAAAGACGTTGCTAGAATTTTGTTTGCTTGTTTTACACAAGACAGATTTTTCCAAAAGTTTCCTGGGCGAGCTCCTCCCACTGACAGCACAGCTCCCATGCTATTAGGCACCCTTCATGTGGTGAACCAGTGACAGTGACCACAAGCATTTCATCTACATAAAGTCTGAAAATAAAGTGCTAGGAAACACTAGACTTTACATAAACAGTCACCCTACAGCAGACTTCAGGAAAGATGGTTAGGGAAAAAAAAAAAAACCAACAAAATGATTGCATACCCTGCGTGGCTCTACAAAAAGCAGACATTTTCCTCCTCCTCAAAGCACCTTTTACTCACAGATGCACAGGGAATGGAGATGCATTTGCCAAAACATAGTACCAGGTCCAATACAGGCTATTACAGTCACTGACTTCTTTGTTAAAGCACCCTGAGTGCTTTAGCACCAAATGACTTCTGCTAAGATCTGCTGCATGACAGCAAGAAAAGGCTATTTAAAGGTTTTAAAAGGAGGCAGGAAACTGTGCTGGATTTATGCTTTTACATTTACACCGAGGAAAAGCACAGTGACAAAAGAAGACAAATCATGAGAAAGCCAAGGTGAAGCATATTTATAAAATATACATATAACAGGCGTATATAAAACTTGGAATGATATTTATATATATAAAGTTATATATATAAACATAATGTAGTATGTTATGTTATATATAAACATCATTCCAGTTCATCATGCAAAAGGAATAACCAGAAAAGTAAGCTGGAACTACAACACACGTGTTGTAATCAGCAAGTTGGTACCATCTTTGTCTACTTTATCTCACCATAATTTAGGAAATCCTGTTATTCCTGAATGTTGGGGCCATAACTGCACCAGTAGCATCTGTGGTACAGTGAAGAGATGCAGGTCGAGCAAGAAACATTGTAGGAGGTGCTCTGTTAAAAATATCACTTTATACAATTTGAATCAGACGGTACCACAGGCCCCAGGTTTCATTCCAAACTGACTTAATCACAGCTGAATTCCTCCGGTGCAAGGCTCCTTTTCTTTTTAAACATGCAGATACTGTAACCACCCTGCTGACACTCAGTATCTCAAGCTTTCCCCCCATCACTCTGACTTTGTATCAGCATTGGCAGGACCAGCAGGACAGGGCAGGGATTGTCCCGCTGGAGGTGAGGCCACACCTCAAATGCTGTGCCCAGCTCTGGGCCCCTCAATTCAGGGCAGTGAGGGGCTGGAGTGTGTCCAGGGAAGGGAACAGAGCTGGGGAAGGGTCTGGAGCACAAGTCCATGAGGAGCAGCTGAGGGAGCTGGGAAAGGGGAGCAAAGGAGGCTCAGGTGGGACCTGCACAACTCCTGACTGGAGGGGATGGAGGGGACAGCCAGGGAGGGCAGGCTCTGCTCCCAAGTAACAAACAGGACAAGGAGAAACGTTGAGGCAAGAGAGGTTTAAATTGAACATTGGGAACTATTTCTTCACCTAAAGGGCTGTGGAGCACTGGAACAGGCTGCCCAAGGCAGTGGTAGAATCACTGTCCCAAGGGGATTTAAAAGATGTGTGACTGTGGTGCCTGGGGACATGGAGGGAGTTAAGAGACCTGTGGATGTGGCACTTGGGGACATGGAGGGAGTTAAGAGACCTGTGGATGTGGCACTTGGGGACAGGGCTCAGTGGTGCCATCAGCAGTGCCAGGAGAATGATCTTAAAGGTCCTTTTCTACCCACACAATTCTGTGATTCTGGGATGTGAGGGGACAGCAGTCCAACTCTTGGGGATGAGGCAGTTATCTCTACAATCAGTAAATACCTTGGATTCGGGAAAAGTGGCCAGGCAGAGCTCTAATCACAGCAGCACGTCATGATGATACAGAACTGTGCCACTACTGGCTGAAGTCTGACCAAGAATGCCCACAAAAACCCTTGTAAGAGAGAAAAAATCCCAAACAATCCCAAGGAATAGCTGTTTCTCTGCTGCCTGTAATTTCTCTGAAAATCATTTGTTTTGTGTCAATTACACAGAGCTCACCCCAAAGAATACAGTACTATTTCCACGCACAAAATTCCAAAATCACGTTGGGTTTCTCAGTAAAAGTGAGAATTTGCTGTCAGCCATCTCTCTCAGGCTATTACCCATACTAGCTATTTCAAGATACCTGACATAATTCTATTGGAGGGCAAGACAGGTACTTGTCATCCTTTCAGTGAATGTGATACTTGTCATCCTTTCAGTGTACCATAAATACCAAAATTTCAGGCTACAATCAATGTGCAGGTGCTGTACAGAGCAGCCATTACAGAAAAGTGCCCAATTACCTCCTGTAACCCATTTTCTTCATCTTCTGTAACCAGCTAAGCAAAGAACCACAAGCCTGCATCTATGAAAATCCTAAATCCCCTCCCTATTCACAAAACCCTTTGAAGCAGTGTGAAAGGACGTGCCTTGGACAACATAAAAGACTCACTGGGAAAGTTTAAGCACCTGTGCACCAAAAATGAAACTAAATTTGGTTAGAAAAAGATAACAGTTTGCTTCACTTAACTAAACATAAATCTAAGCCCTGAAGGTCTGCCCACAGAGAGAGATAAGCAAACTGAGACAAGAACAAATACCTGAGATTCTAATTTCTTTAAAAACAAGGCTCTGAGAATTGCTGTGACCTCTGCGACAGCTGAGCTGGAATTATTTATTGACCAAGACTTGTTGCTTTGTGATGCTGCACTCTGCCCAGGGACAGCAAAGCTTTCCAGAACTTCAGCTTTTCTATAGCACAAGGCCTCACTGCATCACCTGGTATGAAACAAAACACTGCAACTGCAAAATATTGAGAAGGATGTGTCCCATTTCAGTAACTAAAATAACCAAACCAATGTTCTCTACCTTCACAAAAATAAACTCAACCCTTACACCCCAACAGAAATAATCATCACAAGTATTTTGCTCAAAATGATTATGTTGCTGGAACTAAGCTGTCTGAAACAGCAAGGTGGGCAAAAGCACAATTACAAAAAACACCTTTCAGTCACAAGTGAATTAAAATGAATCTTGGTTTGAATGATTGCCACAAAACCATACAACAAGCTCTGAAAGCTGTCTGAGCTGTCACCAGAGATTAGGTACTATTCACCCCTCCTTTGCAATAAAATAATAATAATAATAATAATAAAATCATCCAACATTTCCTGTTCCACTCCCTACCCTACAATTTTTTCCCCTAAATAGCACTTGGTAAGCAATACCAATAAGAAACCAGTTATATCATCCACTTGGGTAGTGATATCTGCATTCCACACAAAAGTCAATTGCACTGAGACTAAAGAGAGTTCTGGAGGAAAGAAGACAGACACATTTTATTCCTTTTAGTCTGAATACACACCACAAAACAAGCACGTGCCTATCACCATGGTAATTTAAGAGTCACTATAATGCTTTTCCTTACACATCTCTAAAGGATATGGGACACAGGCAGTGTAACTGCCACAGTTTTAAGAGTGCTTGGTTCATTTTGGAGATTACTGCAGTCGAAAATTAAAGAATTTTCAGCATTTGCTATTTCCCTTTCAACTGCTCTACTGCTCCGAGCAGTTTTAGCACAGAAATCCTATTGAAGACCTACCCATAAAGTCCTTTATCAAACACACAGAGAAATACCTCATGGCTGGTAAAATCATTTGTTGTATACATGAAGAGATAAGCAAAGGGTCTGCAAATAAATGGTGAAGTCCAGAATCCACATTTGTTCTTCCTGTAATGAATCAACTCAATCTGAAGAAAAGCAAGACGTGCACTTGGCCAAACAGCAGCAGGACAAGGAAATAAACTGCAGAGCTGCCTGCAAAAACGCCTCTGGTATTATCCACTATTGTTCAGTGAGAAGAAAAGCTAGAAAAATCACTCTTTGTAACATAACTGACAGAAAACTAGATTTGAAAATACTGAGATCATCTGCAAATAAAGGAGTACAGTGATCTCCCCCACTGCTCCGATGACAGAGCAACCCATTGTAACGTTTGGCCACAATTATCCTGTAAGTCACCACATGAGTTTAGGTCTGGAGGACTGATTCCTAACCTCAGAGTTACCCTGAGCTCACAAATCACTCTCCTTGCATGCTTTGTAGCACACTCACTGTATTTAATATATGCTGTCATGCTTAACACTGCAGATACACAAAGGAGTTCATCTGTCAGCCAAGACTGAACCAGAACTGCCTGTGTGCATATGTGAGGGAGCTCATGTTTGAAATAATTAGTTCAATTCAAAAGGCAGTGGTCTTACTTCTACTTCATGAACTTCAATTTTCTTCTGTAGGGAACTTCTTCCAGAAAAAGTTCCAGCAGCTATTTCCATTGTCATGTTCCACCAGATGCACAATTAGCTGAACATCAGTGTTCTGGGGTTCCTGGCATCACCCACTACCCTCAGGTATTGCTCCTGTACTAGAAATAATGTAAATCCAGTTTTAGTAAAGGCAAACTCACACTGAAGTAATCAGGAACTCCTCATACCCAATCCAGTGGAATTATTATTGACTACCTTGTAATTCCAAATTACTGAAAGGATTTTCTGTCCTTTCCCTGAAATACATCTGAGTTAGCTGGAAATCCTCATCTTTCCTGGACTTGCTGGGATGAGTAGTGGGAAACTGGGTAAAATTCTGCATCTCACTGGTTTCATCTGCCTTAAAAATCATCTCCCCAAAGAGATATCAGTTGTGTCACTCAATCTCACACAGATTTATTTTAACACAATCTAAATCTGATTCTCTGCAGTAAGAGGCATTTCCTTCACTCCACCACCATTCCTTCCCTTCTGCCCTTTCCTCTCAGTATCACCCTCGTGCCAACAGTACCATCCAAACCTGTGCACAGCAAGGCACACCAGGTAGCTGGAATAATTATCCATCTCCTTTTTGGTTGGGACTAAGTTGCCAGGCAGATCAGATCCCTTAGCTTGCCTTCCAGATGGCATCACCAACAGATAGAAGGTGGAGGGGGAAAATATCAAGCAGAGGAAAGAGAGAAGAAGGTAGCAGCAAAAATAGTGCAGATTTGTAACAGGCTACAAAAGAGACAGAGTAGTAACCACAGACTCACATTTAAGCATCATATGATCCAAAGACTGCATTCTCCTTTCAGAAAACAAACTGCAATTCATTCATTTTGAGAAAAGCTCTGGTCTTTATCAGGCAAATCACATCAGCCACATGCTGATACTCTCAGGCTGGAAATTTTCAAAACTTCCTGAATCAGTGAAGTCACCATTTTTTTAAAATTCAGCCCAATTATTTCAAACCCCAAGTCACTCAGCTGTGTACAAGGGGACAAAACAAAGACCAAAAATGTTTTCTGCATTCCAACAGGAGCTTCCCATGGCTGTGTACCCATGGCAATCCTCCCATGGCAACTGGCAGGGCCTGTCTGCTGGAGCAGGAGTGGGTTTGGATTTATCTCAGATGGGATCCACAGGCTCTGCATGCTGCAAAGTCAATGCTGTTTGGTACCTCTGTGCTTCCTGACCTTATTCACTGAACGGCCTTGAGAAAGCAAGGGCAGTAAGATGGCTGAACAAGGACAATGCTTCAGGAAAATTCAAAATTACCATTTCTTGGTCACAGACAACCTTTATTTATGCTCCTCGTTACTGTTTGGCTGGAATTGCATGCACCATAAAGGACTTTTTCCCTTAGTGAGAAGACACCCAGGTTACACTGGGATTTGCCTTACACTGCAGATCACCAAGCTCAAAAATGAGGTTTCCAACACAGCCAGACAAGATTTCGGATGGGCAGAGAGCGTGTGCAGGCAAGTGTATCTACTTAAAACAAATACTACCAGCAGCATCAGGCAAAACCACAACTTATGAATAGTTACATCTCTTAAAAGCACCAAGTAAATTAGCTGTAATGAATGTTTCTATTGAGCACAGTTGCACAGGGCTTCCCTCTATGCCATTTCATCAAGGTTCAAACAAATTGAGAAACACTTCCACACAGAGGCAGATTTTCAAGGAGGTTATTTTAGCAAACTCCTTTTGAAGACAGCAACATTCACAGCAAAGTTTGGCCAAACTTCTGGGATTCTTTTCCCTGCCAGCAGCAGGCACACAAAGATGTACACAGAAAATATCTGTGATCCCTCAGTCCCTGCAGACATCCCCCCTGACAGCACTGAGAACAGCAGGCTCTCAGCCACTGCCCATCCCAGGAAAAGGCAGCGAGTGAACCTCAGCCAACCAGGTGGAGGGGGGGAAGGAGTATAAACACCCCCAGGCTGATAAGAAAGGCTAAAAAGGAAAAGAGATCCCAGAAGCCCAACCCAAAGAGCTACAAAATGCTGGTTTGGTTCATGTTATCTTCTTTGAAAGCACATAGAAGAAGATGAGCATTTTGATTTTAGGCTCCAACAAATGAATGCTAAAAGTAAAACCTTCAGGAGGGTTTGCACTATAGATATCATACTGTGAAACTTCAACAGTCATTTTATTCTACACATCTTCCCCACAATTTCTTATCTTTCTTAGCAATCCTTTTAATTGCTGTCAGAGAGCAAATGGATAAATTGAGTTCATTTTTCATTCAAGTGAGAACATTGGAGGCTGTTTCACACTGGAGAATTAGCAGTGAAGAATCAAGAGCTGTATTTTTGTATATATGTCTTTATTTTACATTCCTCACATCTCTTTATTAATGCTCTGATTTCACTCCTGGAAAATTATTTGAGACATCAAGCACAGCTTCACTTTCAGATTCCCCCTTTGAGTAAAACAGTGCAGAAAAGGGGAAAAAAAGAGAAAACCAGGTAAGATATTATAGGTGCCACTTTTTCAGTGTAATGAAACACTGCAACAAGGTAGGGAATAAATTCATGGAGTATCAAAATAGCAGCTCACAGAAGAACAGGGGAGAAATTGCCAAAACTGCTGAGAAGGGTGTTTCAATCAGCTAATGGAGAGCCAGCAGGAATAGCAGGAGGCTCCCTCTGAAGTTGCCACCCTGCCTGGAGAATTAACATTATCAACAGGTCTTCTCCAGACTCTGCTATCCCCAGCTTGGCAGGATGCATCTTATAAAAATCCTGCTCAGTCCAATGCCAAAAAACCCCACCAGAAGCTGCTCCAATCTTCTCTAGAGAGCCACCAAAGTGCAAATGAACAGGGATGTGCATTTCCAAAAATGACCTTTCTGAAAGTTTTTCAGCAGCAACTACAAGCCATCTTTAAGTGTCTGTCCATTCATCTCATTGCCTGCAAAAAAAGCTGAAGGATATTCTCAAAATACCATCACTATCACCAGTTATTTATAAACTCAATCCATACCTGACTAGGGATTAATTCACTTATCTATTTAAAACATAAAACACCTCAACTACCAAAACTTGTATTAAAATTGATCCAGAAAAATCTTGACAATTCTTTCCAGACAAATGATAAGCAAGATGACATTAGAAACCAAGCCTTGGTATAATCAAAAGAATAGAATTACTAGGCTTTTATAAGAAACACCATTAAGGTGAAGGGTCTCTGTCAAAGCCCACCACAAAAGTCACCTCTTAAATACTCATGATAACACAACATGGTTATTACTGGGTGCCCAAACAGAGAGAAACAAAGAGGTGGTGCTGTAATTGCACCTCCCTCAGCTTCACATTTCAAAACATTGGAGTCAGCTTCAAAATATGCCATTCATTCCAAACCAGGAGTGCTGGGCACAGGGTTGGCTATCAGCAGACAAATTCCTGCTCCCTTGCTGAGTGCTCCTATTCCTTTGCACACTGCAGGTCAGCAGCACACAGGGCACATTTCATGGAGTACAGCCAGTGAGGCTCCACCTCAACTCTGCCAAGGTGCTAAATGTAGAGCCTCGGGTCTTGCCTGTACCCACAAAAATCAGAGGTGATTTTACATCAATATAAATTAATCAGCATCGATGACATCTCCCTTTGGCCAATATTGGGTAGGGGATTTGCTTGATTTTTTTTAATTAAAGGCTCCCCAGGGTGAATTCTGGCCCCACTTCCACCACAGCATTACAGAAGCTGCTCTGTTCTGCTGTCTGGTCCTTACTATAAACTACTTCATGTCTCTGAGCACAGTTAAGTTACAGTGAACTTTTTCCTGTGTGTCATATGGCAAACCACGTCTTCACCCAGCACCACACTCTGCCAGACAATTCCACTCTCTCATCTATTCTGCCTTTCAGCTTTTCAGTGCTGAAAAGCCCTGCAGTTGCATTCCCAGGGGTGTTAACAGACCTGCAGAGAACATTTAGTAAGATGTCCTTAAAGGCTAAAATTAACCACCAAGCTGCTGTTTATTTTGAAGCTTGGGAACAGGGAGGTGTTTTATGTGTCAGAACGAGTGGCCTGACATCAAAAACCTTATATGAAAGTTTGCCACCGAAGAAGTGGGCTGGCACAAAGAGCAGATGAGGCTTTTATTCAAATGAAGTTGGCTGCCAGCACCAGAAAGTTTCACTATCAGCACTGCAGATGCCTGATACCATCTGTAACACACAGCAAGCCTATTATGTTATTTGGTTGTGTGTGTGGTTGTATACATAAAAATAAGGAGAGTTAAGAGACTCTATATAACACACAACAGCCCGTGTACCACGGCTCCTCTAATCAGGTATTCCAGCCTGTGGAGGTCTAGATCCTATCATAACCATTTCTGCACCAGCCAAGAAATAGTTGATCTTCAGAGAAAATGTAAATTATGTGCAACATGTGTGTGTACCTCACTTGTATCGTCAAATTTTAAGTGCAAAAATCCCTTTCCATGTAAGGCTGATCAATCTGTTAATTTTTTAGTATATTATCAATATAGTGTTTCAATATTTTTCCTAAAACTTGAAAATTATCAGTATCTGTGACTTGAAAATAAATTATCAAAACTTAACACTTAACTTATCTGATGTGTACATAGCTAAGAGGGGCCAGGAAACAAATTGTTTTAGTTCCAGAGCAGTTTTTTTTAAAATGAGCTCAGTCTCTTTTTAACTCTAATATTTTTGTATTTTAATTTATTTGCCCAAGTAGTGCTCACTTTCCAATCTCCCATTTTGAACTTCCTTGCATTCCATATTGGCAGCACTGTTTTTCAAGATGTCTTTTTTTAAAAGGATCACTCCTTAGAACTCCTGTAGGTCACAACCCCTTTAGCATGTTTCAAATCCTGATTTCTCTCAGTGGAGATCAGCAAGCCTCTCCCACCAAGAGAAAAAGAGAAGCCCCCACCTCAAAAGCCATGGGATGTTTCCAGGAGGCCAAGCTGAAGAGAAAGGAGTGCATCACCTACACAAACTGCCTTGCTCGAGCCTTTACTGTGTCACACAAAGGGAAAAGTGCCATGGATCAGCCTCCTGCCAGTGTTTTTGGACAGCAGCCTCTGGGACACACCAGGGCCACTGCACAGACACGTGGCCAACGTCAATAACATCACTATCAGCTGCAAGTAGACACAGATGACCAGCCAGCCACTCCCTCCTCCCAGCCTCCTTTGTGTCAATAAATCTCAACCGGGCTGTTTGAGCAATGTTTAATCATAAACAGTTGAGAACATGCTCCAGAATATAAACAAAGGTGAGTAGGAGAAAAATGGAGAGAGCAGTACTGAGAATCACTGGCCACTTGCTGCTGGGCCAGGTAATAGAGAGCAGAGAAACCAAGAACTGCTGGGGAACAGCTCCCAGGCACCTGGTGCTCATTTAAAGCAATGACCATGCAACAAAATTAAAGTACCCAGGATTGCAGCCACGGAAGGATTTCAAGGATTAAATGCATTAACATTCTTGATTCTCTTAAAAACAAACAAAAAAGAAAAACCAAATTGCTTAGAACACCCACTCAGATGCATGGAAATAAACTACCCTCATTGATCTCATCCCACTGCCATTTACAACAGTCATCTTGATTCCCTTCTGTGTTGCTAATCAAGCTAAAATTAACTCCTCTCCTGCTTACCACACATGCTAGAGCCACAAAAATCAACACAGGGGCAGCAGGATCAGCTCTTTCTCTCTTGCTCATGTGGTAAATGTGCATTTAGGACTTACAGGACCCCTCCAGGGATTTTAACCACGTTTATCATGGGGGTGGGCAGCTGTTTAGACTGGGTGACAGAATAAGTAGCTCTACACTTCAAACACTTCTGAACAATTTCTAGTCATTACTGGCCTCTATGGACCTCTGTATAACAGGCTGCAAGGAAGGGAGGATTTCAGTCCTGTTCAGCCAGTGTCCACCTTGGAAGAATCAACATCACACTTGTCACTCCTGCTCTGACTGAGAGCTAAGATGTGTCTTAAGGCAGCATCTCCACAAAGCCCTGGAGGACTCTTCATTCCAGAAGTCTGGGGCTTATTCAGAGGACACACAACTTCATTTATATGGTTGTCACTCTAACAACACTGGTAAAAAAAAAATATTTAAAAATTGTATCTGAGTGTTCAGCTCTAAAGCAGCTTTATTTTAGATCCCAATGCAGTGTTTTAAAGGAAAAATGTCAAACCAAAACAAAATCCCAACCCTACCAGATAACAGCCATTAAACAAAGCTGAAGTACAGATCAAATTGGCAGAACTATGGAGTGGAACAGAAGTTTCAAAGAGAAAAGCACTCCGTGGAGATAAATACACTTCAAGTGTGTGCTTGACAGCAGCCAAGGTTTTATGGTATTGGAAAAATACAGTACAGTGATAAACAAGGTTAGTCCATCCACCCCCATGGTAACTAGCTGTCCCACTAAGTTAATTCAAATGCACAATGGAGGGCAACTCTTATGACACAATGTAGGATGACATTCAATTCTGAGTTCTGCTCTGGCCACCTCGTCCTGCACCAATCCTTCCTCAGACACCAAATTCTACACTATCAGCCTGAAATGGCAGACACTGCATAGCCCTGGATCACATTTTGCTCAGCCCTTGCAAGGGCTCAGAGGTCTGACACGTCTCACCTTCCTGTAGGATTTCTCATTTCCCACTCTCCCCAGTCCTAAGGGAGCACTGCCAAACCACAGCTCCCACTCCCAATGACAACACGTTCCCCCTGGCTGCTTCAAGGCTCCGGGACCGTGGCTCCTCTGGCAGCACCAGGCAGAGTCTGACATTGCTTTTCAGAGATGTCACACAAATGCTTACACCACCTGGAATACACACACATTTACCCAGTTTCTGGTTCTTAGCCCCTATTCACACTCAATTTTTCCCTGCTCCAAGATAAACCTTAAGATAAGAGCCTAAGTCTGGCTTCCATTTTACCACAGCAGAGACCACAAGAAGTGACTCAGCCTCTGCCACCACCTCTCATTCCTTCCCTGCTTCTGTGAAATTCAAGAGCCCTTCTGAGAGGCTTTCCAAGCCCCTGCTGGTCCCACTGATCTTGGTTAAAATGAAAAAGGTCAATATTAACTATTTTCCCTCTTTGCTCATCTTGGCAGAAACACTCAACTATTTCCCCCTCAATCATAAACCACAATTAACACCTACCTCAGTGCCAAAAAAAAGCCCCACCTGCACCCACGCTCAGAGGAACTTCCCTATACCAGCATCTACACAGAGTTCTGTTTTCAATAAGAAATTAAACAGCACACCAAGAATTAAATATGAACTGACAGTATGGAACTAACTGCAGGGCCACAGTTGGCCTCTACAAGAAGCACTGGTTATTTATTTCCATACCTCACTCAATACCAAGAATTTGAAATCTTTGCTTAACTGCCATGGAACTTTCAGCTGGCTGCAGATCCTGCCCCTTTCACCACACAAGTCTGGCCACTGCTGCCACAGGCAGGCAGCAACTTCAGTTCTACCCCCAATTTCATCCTAACTCTCATTTCCTCGAGAAGACTTCGACTTTATTACTACAAGTATCCAGACTCTTGGGAAATGTTTGTACCCCGGAGAATAAGGGGAAACTAACCATTTGAAAATAGCAGCTCATAATATCTCCTAATAACCTTTTCAGACAGAGGCACTTGTTTCAGCATCTTTGCTGGATACACTAGAGCAGTTTGATTCTCATGTAAAATCTCATTTCCAATGCCATCAACTTTCTTCTAATGGGCCATTCATCATAGTAGGGTTGGCTTTCAAGTAGCCAGCCCAATACCTTGAAAGGTCTCACACAAGTCATTTAGCAGACTCACCCTTCCAAAGCCAGGGAACTACCTGTAAACACATCAGGAGAGGCTGTGCAAAACAAAATCACCTCAGTAAAGCTCAGGGAAAAAAATCCTAATTTCCACATCTATATGCCAGAAAAAGCCTGTGTGTGGGATGGTGCTAACCTTTGAATTCAATCAGACTCTCTAAGAGGGCTCTAACATGCAGAGCATGACTGTGATGTATTTTCCTTTGAGGCTGGTTCAGTTCATTTAGAAAGTGATTTGGAAAAGCTAATGTACTATTTATGTACATTATAAAAAACCACCCATATGGAGTTAAAACTTTGCAAAATGTTCACATAAGTCCGTTCCACTCCCTCTAAAGACATTTCACAATCCATTCAATACCCACTAGAGGAAGCCAGGATTACTGTTTTAAAACAGCTCTGAGGGTAGTTTAAATGTTTTAAAAGCTGACAACTTCTAGACTCAGAGCCAAATAAACATTTGGGGCAACAGAGAGCCTCTTACACAAGTGTCTACAAAGTGACATCCACCTGCATCCTCCCAAATACTGACATTTAAAATAAAGGTTAAAAGAGAATCCCAGGCACAACCTTCCCCTCCTACTAAAAAAGAGAATAATTTTACTACTTAGATGATGATGTACTGAATTGGCTCATGAAACACCACCTAGCAGGATGTGGTTAAGATTGCAAAAAAAATAAAAAACAATCACAAGATTTCTAAGGTATTTTAAATCCTGCCAGTATATACAACTGTGCTGAGGGGTTTAATCTGTGAAAAGAGTTTAACCAACTGAAGTGACAATGACTCTTGCAAAACACAGCATATGTGGAAGTTGTCACCCCAGTGGTTTCATTGTATTTAAATTAGGAAAATTTAGAGAGTTATCTTGTCATATTACTGGCATAGTTTAATGCTCCCTTTCCTTTGTTTCAGGAGAATATACAGAATTTGGGAAACATTTTACTTTAATGGATGTATCTTACCTGGAAGATTTATATGAACTTCATAGTTAGCAGCATCAGCTTTTTGGGGAACAGAATTCTGGCCATTTTCTGCTATAGGTTTTTTTTAATAGGAATTCTCATTCTTGCAATGGAGAACAAAGCAGGAAGAAATTGAGAATTAACTGTAGTCTCTTGGAGAAGAGGATACATCCACTTGTCACCAAGAGACCTCAGATTCAGAATCAATACCCACCAAAACAAACTTGTTTCCCAACTTCATCCTGTGGCTGTTTGCAGCGATTTTTACCCAATTGTAAAGAGATGATGTGCAAGTCTAAACCACTCGATTGTGCCAGTCTGCCTATGCCTTGTTTACACAAAATACACACACACAAAAAGATAGCAATTCTTTTATTGAACCACTAGCAATCAGGAATTTTCTCCTAAGAATTCCTATGCCTGAAGGAAACTTCAGTGCTTGCCTTAATATTCCATAAAGGCATTAGCAGCAAAGCATGTGCCAGCCTTTGACTTCCTTTGCAGGTCCTCCCAGGACTAAAACAGTTTCATTATCTTGTCTCATTAGACAGTGTCTGAGGGAGACATGGGAAAAGAAGGGCTGTGATAATTATCCAGCTGAAGGGACAAGGCAGAAGGAGGCAAAGCCACCCAATTGCCAGGCTTGTTGACAGCCAACACCCCTCCACGCACGGTGGGCAGGCCCACGTTCCACCAGCCATGAGACAATTAAAAAAAGGAACGAGATCAATCAATCAATAGCACTTGGCACATCTCCCACACCAAGAGCCTACCCTTACTAGCCTGGGCTACGCCTCCAACTGAATATGAAAAGCTAAATCATTTTTGGTCTACCCATCAGGAAGAAACAAAATTTGCTTTCTGTGTCTCGTCCTTTTCTCCTCCCACGCCATCAGGATTCCGAGTGTGTAAGAGTCCAGAGTTCTTATGCCCTCGAGAGAGGAAAGGCCTGAAGTTGCTCAAGAACAATTCCTTTAGCAAGTGCACAAACTGGCTCTGCAGGGAGTCCAGTCCTGCTTAGACAAACTGTTGGTGGCTTCTGTACGTGGCCTAAAGGGAGATGGAAGATTAAAACAGTTTGTGTGGGAAGATTTCCCAAGGCTCTCCTTGAAGTGGCATGAAGCAGAAAAAAGGGGCTACAGCTCCAAGGTTGCATTTCAGAGAGAGAGGGAGGGACATCCTTTTCCACAGGGCTTACACCACCCCTGCAAGGCTTTTTGTCTCCTCATTCTGTCCTACAGATGGAAGGGCTTGTACTTGTACATGAAAACAGGCTCTTATGCGAGAAGATTCTTGGAGCAGGAGAATAAGTTAAGTGCCTAAAGTTTCCTTCCACTTCTCCTCCTATCCTAATCACACAGCATATATTAACAGAACCAGACAAAGACTGTCCATCTTTGCTCCTTCAGCTAAGGCAGAGCTCCTAATTAACTTCTACATTATTTCTCCCCAACTGTCAAGATGTCCTCAAAGAACATGAAAATTACATATCTGGTACATTTAAAGGAGGGAGGAAAACCACCAAAGTAAATTGCACATGCACAACAAACGACAACCCAAGAAATTAAACTTAAGCTTTTAAGTTACTAAAAATAGACAGGATGGGAGGGAAGGGACTATCAATCAAATCTTACAGTTGCTGAATATTCAAAGAACAGCCTTGTAATAGACTGCTCTCTCAAGATTGCTTGAAATTTTTATGATAAAAAATGCACGAGGACATGAAAAAAGGAGCAGAAGGATAACGAAGAGCAAAATACACATGACAGAAGTGGATACAGAGTATTAATTAGGCCATTAAGATACTTAAATGTTTTACTGTCCAATAAAATATGTATTTCATAAAAATTAAGTGCCATGCAGAAGGAATGCACACATGCATTTACTGAGATGTTCTGGAGAAATCAAAGATGTGAATTACTAGCAAAAAACATTTGTGGACAAAAATGAATAGACATTAGTAAAATTGTATTTGTACTAAGAAAACAAAGAATATACAACTGGATGGAAATTTTCACTCAGATTTACTTAAGGGAGAAATTCATCTGCTCTATAAGCATCTCATCAATCTGCTTTTATGAGGAGTCTGCAGTCAACTGAAATAGGGAGACTTATAAATACTTGAAAAAACAGTTCAGTGATTAATACTGAATTATTGACTGAAGTGAATGCATTAAGACCAGACAATCATTTGTACTCACAATTAGTCGATTAACCATGTCTGGAAGTACATCAAGATGTCTTTTCATAGCCCACATTCAGGAGACAGAAAAAAATGCTTCAGCTTTTTCATCTTGCAAATTTGTCAAAGAGAAAAAAAAAAATCACTGCAAAAACGACACCCAGAACTCCAGCTCCACATTTTCCCTGGTTGCAGTCAGTTACATCAGGGCCCATCAGCCATTTCAGAGCCATAAAACAACATTTTAACCTAAGTTTACCTGTCAGAAAACACTGCACAAGCTCAGGGGACTTCTAGGGCATTTGCTGCAAAGCACATGCAACTGTAAGAGAACAAAGACCTTCACCACCCAACACACTGTGGACTAAGCTTTACAGCACATTTCACTGCCAAAACTTCTTTCTTAACAGTGGATATCCCAGTCATGAGTCTGCAACCTCAGGAAACTCCTGGAGGTACAGGGACTGAACCAAAGATAATAAAACAAAGCTGGTGTTGGGCATGGCTGCATGTGAGAGAAGCCTCTGTGCTCTGGACAGCTATTAAGGGAAAGGAAAGGAAAGAATCTGTACTAAAAGCAAATGAGAATTTTTCTCCGTTTTCATTAACATCACCAGCTCAAAAAGCACATGATTTTTCTTATTTTTAACCACATTTCCACTTGGATTGGAAAGGAAAGCTGTCTCACCCACGTCTAAGCAGCAGTGAGGTGAAGCTTGGCCTCTGAAGCATTTCTGGTTCCGGAGCCCCTCGGCTCTGGTGGCAGAACACCCAGACACTGCTCAGCCACCGAGCTAGAAGGAGCCCAGAGTAAATCACCACATGCCAAGGAGCTGATATGGAGCTGAGTGCTAGCAGAGATGCCCCCAGAATAGGAAAGGCAGCTGGAGGGAACTGTCACATCTCTGAGTGGTTTAACAAGCACCTCAGCAGCCCGTGCCCCCTCTGTCACCCCAGGCTGCCACAGAGCAGCCCCCAAACCCTCTCTGCCATCGCTGCACAAACCCCTCTCAGGAACACTAATTACCACACCCGGGCCAGCAATAAGCCTTTATTTGCATGGCACAAGTGGCAAATTCAAGTAGTTCCCTGCTCTCTACCAACATCCTGTTGCCACATCTACTCCTCCAGGAAACTGCAACACCGAGCGAGAGAATTTGGCGTCCCACAGAACGGCTCTGACGCCAAATGGCCAGCGGGGCAGTTCCTGGGAGCTTGCTCACAAAGACAACAGGCACATTAATCTGGTTGTCATTTATGCTTTCAGTTATTCAGTGCAAGGCTGCCTGTCACGTTTTCTGGACAGGGAGGGTAAAAAACAAAGCAAACAGCATTATTTTGATTTGTTATCGGGACAGATGCTCTACAGTGAGTAGGCTCACACAGCTGGCACCATAATAACTAGGATATGAATTACTACAGATTTCATCATTTTTATTCCCCATTTTCAGAAAAGCAAAAACTTTCACACTCATTCATCCTCTAGATTTATATGAAAACACAACAGTACCCACAGGAAGGAATCCACAGTCACCTAAGGATTTATGCCATGATTAAGAGTTTGCTAGCACAAAGAAGTTACACCAGCACAACTGGAATCCACATTTATGACTTTATAGCTGAGACTCCACACAAAACTGTACAAGACAAGTGTGGCATGTTCTTGTTAGATTAATCTTTTCATAATCAACACATCAGCTAAGCTGAACCAAGCCTGGTTTAAAAGAATCCATAAGGACATACACTGAGTTTTGCATAACCTTAGTTTATATTCACAACCTGGCTTACAGCACGGCTATTTTTGAATCAACAAATTGAGCAGCAGTTTCACATGAGAGAAACTTTTCCTTAAAACATTTAATATAACTCACAACAAATTGAGCTGCTTAGCCAAAAATTATTACTTGACATGAATTCCATAATTAAAACTAGGCAATCCTTTATCACATCTTGCTGTGCAACAAAAAAAACCTGTTCTCAAAGACAGTCTTTGAAATTAAGTAAGAGCGTGAAAAATACAAGATGAAGCACTAAGAAAGCAAATCTTTAAAGAGTTTCTAGCAAGAGTAAAACCACCATCCACAAGCTGCAGCACAGCAAACAACGCGTTTAAAACAAAGAACAACAACGACAAAAATAGTTGCAAATGCAGATAATGCAATACTTAAGAAGCAAAGCTACCTGAGGAGTTACCAGAGACAACACAGATATGCAGCATTTCAGAAACAACTCGTTCTGCAGTGGTGGCTCTGTGGTCAGAGCATTTCCTCAGTGTGTGTACACAGGGTGTGCAGCTGCCCCAGCTGTAAGGACACCCTCCCTCGTACCCCCCGTGAGGGCATCGCTCCCAGCACACGAATGGGGCTGGAGGGGTTGGTGAGGTCACCAAAACACTGCAGGGCTTTGTGCACATCTCCATTCTCCTAGAACATGGCATTTTTCTAAACCTGAACTAGTGCCTTCAGTTTCTGGCTATCCATCCCTTAGAAACTGGATCTAATTCTCCATTTTCTGGTTGCTAAACCCCAGTTGCTGAGACACCTCCACTACCCAGACACCGAAGGGAACGTGTGTGCTCACAACATGGAAAGATTAATGAACGTGTAAAATTCTGCAGGATCAGCACCTTGGTGTGTGGTCAGAGTATTGGACTATTTATTTTTGTCAAGTTTATTGAGCACCTAGAAAAATCCCATTATAAATAAAGCAGCATGCTCTTAATAAAACTTGACATGCATGGTAAGTTTTCAATTTATAATGGGGCTTATATACATATTTTTTTTTTATTTTAACTCTATGTTTTAATTTGATTTCATACATCCATATATTTACTTCCCTTGCATTTATTCTCAAGTTAAAAATGCTTCTCCATTCATTTCTTAAATGCTAAAAGAACTACAGGTTTAAAAACTTGTTCTTATGCTTAGAAACCTCACACTGAAAGAACCCATTTACACTGAAAAACACCAACTTCAGGCTCCATTAATTATGCTTCTGCAAAAATTCTAAATGGTCACAGGAGCAGTAAGCAAATATCCCATGAAACATTCCCAGACAAGCATCATTTTCCAATCTATCAAGCTCACAGCTCCTAAAGCTCAAGTGCTATTATCAGGCTATGCTCAAGCAACATTTGCAGGTTTAGTCAATGGAGCTTTTGTATTTAGGAGCATCTCAAGACCTGATTTACAGCTACTTGAAATTCAGGTTAGCGAGTTTAACTTACAACTGTTACAGTTCCTTCTGTTCTGGGGGGGCAAAATAAATAAATAAATAAATGCTTATTTTAGTTACTGAAAGTGCCTAACTTGTTATTGTCAATTATTTTCAAAACTGAGTCGATTTTGAAGATAACAAAGAAAAAGTTAATAATTCATCATTAACCTGATCCTGTAAACACCTGATTACACCATAAATCTGAAGAAATTACTGCCTTCAAGAGGAAAAAATACTCCAGTTAATGGTTCCTGCTCTGTCTTACACTTTTGCTGGTATCAAGAGTTTTTGTGTGTGTGTGCATATTCTTCTAGTAGTCTTGAGTTCCTCTCTTTCTTATAGATAAACACCCAGATATTTATCTACAGATTTCCAGCTCCCACCAGCACAGCTAAAAAAATATCACAAGCCATAAAAAGAGTTTCTTAGCAAACCCTTAATTTGATTTGAAGCACTTATTTTTGATGTGAGTACTTCCATCATTTCATCTTGATTTATATTGGTAATGTCTGCTGTAGTGTGGTACTTATTAATTAAACTGATTAAGGATCTTCAGCTGTACCATAGGCCCTCCACTCTTCCACACACTTTGTTCCTAACTGTCATTAACCTCTAGGAAATGTCCTCTTTGTTGGTTATTACTGTTTAATTATACTGTATAGTTATGTCATCACATCTGAGAAATACAACCTCCCATAACAACACAGCTGTGGAATATGATACTCCTGCCCAGCAGTAAAATCCTGGTTACAGCAGAGAATCCACACACACCACGTTGATGGAGGAAGTGATAGAAAGCTTTTCAAAAGCCCTTGACTTTGAGTAGGGCTGTTGAGACAGGGAGGTAAGTACAGCCCTCAAGAGAGGTCTCAAAACTCCCCCTCTTTCCTCCCTTCCCACCCCTCCTGACAAGATCCTCCATACAGTTCAGGAATTACTTCTAAACTTAGAAAACTTAGAAAAGAGAACTTCTATACAGAAATAGTAAAGTGAGAAGGAACCTCAGAAAACAGAATTTATGAGCTCATAATCTATTTTTTAACGAACAGCATGAAGTACAACTGAAAGACATTTTTTCCTGGAACCCTCTGCTTCCATTCATGATCTCATGATGCACAAGCATTTCCTCTGCTGGTAAAGTAACAGCAGCAGTGACTGCAGTGGTCCAAAGAAACCAGCACTTTGCACATTTCTGCCATCCTTTACAGGTGTGGGGGGAAAAGGGAGGACAACCACTCCAATAACTTGTTTTCAGAATATTACCAGAAAGAGTTCTCCACATCACAAGGACCTCCCTCTAAAGCACTGGATGGAATGATCACTAATTCCTGAAAATTACCATAAACTGTACCTTGTGCTGGTACACGGAAAAGGCGTGGCTGTAGCAAAGACGGCAGGAGTGTTACCATACAATGCAGAAAACATTGTGGAAAGTCTGGGTACTACAACCTGCCCTCACTTGGTCCTCCTGACATTAGCTGGCAGTAAGCACACAGCCTTCTCTACAGGAAAGAAATGGCACTTTATGTTCACTGGGGAGAGATTTGTGTGTGTGTGTGTGTGTGTGTGGAGAGGGTGACTGGGAGAGAGTTGTCTAATTTTTCAAGAGTGGAGATAACGAGGTAACAGCAGACAGTTTCAAGCCTCGATCAAGACTGTGTACACCAAGCTTCAACAAGATTTTCTTTTTCTTGGTCTGGGTTACAAACCCTTGACTGGCCAGTTAGGAGTTGTTTACCTGATAGAAGCAAGGGGGCAAATTCCTTTAGATTGATGCAAAACATTCTCCTGCTCTGGAAGTCAGAAAGGGAGGAGCACCAAGTTTATTTATGTAGCTCAAACAGCAGCCAAGCTACGAGGATGCCTTATTGTGTTGAGTTCATAAGTGTACATTAAACTCCTCCCTTTAAAGCAATGCAGAAGGAAAGTTGCCATTCCCACTCCAGGAGTCAGGAGCAAAGGGGAGAGAAATAAGCAACGAGGTTGCTGTTTGACATAGTTTTCTGTCACAATGCTTATGATTAACCAAGTGAAGAAACAGAACGACAGGGAGGAGAGAGCTTGCACAGACACCAGAGCCAGAGGGGGTGACAATAGAAGTGCCCAGGGCTTCAGGTGGTCTTGTTTTACAAAGCCAGATTAATTAACCAGACACTAAAGGACATCTCTTTTAGAAAATGAAACACGTTAGAAACCAAACGCCTCAGAGAGTGAGCAGCTAGGGAGCTATAACTAAATTACTAAGTACAAAATGAAGCAGCCTGCAGAGGAAATGAGTAATTAAAAAACCCTCCCCTGAGCGACAGGCTGGCGAAAGAGGGATAACTCCAGGACCCTGGTGCTGGAGGTAAACAGTACCAAAGCCAAAATGTGACAGATGAGAACAGATGTTTTATACAAACAACAACCCAACTCCTCAATCTCCCGCCTTTACAGTGCACTCAGAGCTGGCATTAGGCACAGTCTGGAACAACCTGAGGAGATGCACACAGGAATTACATCACCCACCACTATCACGCTGCTGCCCTGGGGTGAAGCACTGCAGTCGCTGGACAGTACTCAGCAACTATAAACAATGTTTTCAGAGGAAGAAATAGATTAACATCAACCTCGTTCTTCTTTCTGCAAGAGAATTTAACAGAGCAGACACTGGTAGCACAGCAAACTCTTCTCCTTTCCTTAAGGAAGCAAAGACACCTTGGGCACCTGCTGTCCTGGTGAGCAGCATCACTCCCAGCCTGGCCTGACTCCTTTTTTAATGCTGCTCCAGAGAGACACCAGGAACAACACCTAACTTGCCAACCCTTAAGTAACCAATTCTGGCAAAGTGGTTTCCAACTTTTTCCGCTAGATCTTTCCCAAGGAAGACAAGCCTTGGGTGTAGCAAGTTTTAGCCCACTGAGCGTCCTTCCTTCTTCTCTGTCTTTTTGAAACCCTTTAAGAGCCACCAGTTGAATATAAGTTTGTCTGCAGGCACGCATGGAGGATGACCACCATGGGGGACATCCTCCAGTGAGAGGCTCACACTTCTTCACACTTTTCCCCCAGATATGGTTCCCTCAGAGGGAGCAGTCCCAGTCCCAGTGAACACCATCCCCTTTCCCAGCCCCGGATGGCAGCAAGGCCGGGAAGGTGAGGACATCCCACGTTGATGCTGAGAACCTCATCAGGCAGATGTCCCTCACCACCACCTCAGGCCCTGCACCAGGTGAGCGTTCCTCGCCCACTGAGACCAGCTTCAAGTGAGGGGACCTCCACTGTCCCCTAAGGCTCTCTGTGAGCAGAGGGATCCCTCACCCCTTCTCAAGCCCTTCACCCTCTTCAGAGGCAGACCCTCACCATCCCCTCAGAGCCCTGGTGGGCAGGGGGACCCTTGACCCCTGTTTCCTTCATCAGCTGTGGCCCCCCACCATCACCTCAGGCCCTTCTCCTGGCACACACGCATCCCCCGCATGGGACTCGGGCAGCTCACCGTCTGCTCCGTGGGGCGAGGGACCCCTCACCGTCCCCTGCTCGAAGGAGCCCCCGCTTCGCCCAGCCCCACGGCCCCTCCCC
>VYXF01001447.1:115001-162430 GCA_013397295.1 Polioptila caerulea
CGGTCCGGGGCGCGGGGCGGGGGCGGCAACGGCGGCCGCGCGGCGCCGCCTGCGGGCCAGGGAGGGCAGCGCAGCACGGGCAGGTGTGAGGGAGCGGCCCCGGCGCGGCGGCTGCCGGCGGTTAAACCGCTCCGTGCCGGCCCCGGGGCCGCATCGCCGCCGCACGAACAGCCCCCGAGCCGCGGGCAGGTCCCCGAGCCGCGGGGAGGCCCCCGAGCCTCAGATCAGTCGGCTCCGGGCTTTCTGCGGGCACGGGCAGGTCCGTGCCATGGCGTGGTTCCGGTCACTGACATGGGCTCGCTTTATCGGCCTTTTGCTGTCTCTGTATGGAATCACAGCTTGGTTTGGGTTGGAAGGGACTTTAAAGAGTACCCAGATTACCCTTCCACTGTCCCAGGTTACTCCAAGCCCCGTTCAGCCTGGCCTTGGACACTTCCAGGGATCCAGGGGCAGCCACAGCTGCTCTGGGCAACCTGTGCCAGGGCCTCCCCACACTCACAGGGAAGAATTTCTGAAGAATTTCTTGCCGACATTTGACATAAATTTCCGCTCTTTCAGTTTGTACCCGTTACTCCCTGTCCTATCACTGCAGCTCCTAACAAAGAGTTTCTCTCCAAATCACCTCATAAACAGATCCTTGTGCTGGAGAGCCGCCCCAAGCCCAAACCAGCCTGTTCGAGGCTTTCTGTGGGGCAGGAGCACACAAATCCTCTGGCTGGGGTCTGGTCTCTGACATGAGCTGGAGTCAGTGGCCTTTTGCTGCCTCTCTATGGAGTCATAGAATTTTGGCTTGCAAGAGACACTAAAACTCATCTGGTTCCACACCCCTGCCATGGGGAAGGACACCTTCCACCAGACCAGGTTGCTCCTAGCCCCATCCAACCTGGCCTTAAATGCTTCCTTAATAACCCTGGACTGTTTGCTGAGGCTTGCTGAAGGGGGAGATTCATCCCACATACACGAAGGTGTGAGGTTTAAAACACCTCAATGCCCTTTAATAGAGTTTATATATACATAAAAATATATACACTCATATATGAATGTATATAATCATATAATGGTTTTATTTAGCTTTATACTCTTACAGTTTTTCATTATAAGGGACTGTAGGTTGTTTAGCTTGCATTACAGCATTTCTTCAAATTACTTTTTCTATTTCTGTATGATTATGTATTATATTTCTATCTATATTTATATTAAGGATAAAGGTCATGTTCTGTGCCACAGCAGTATAGATTTGGCTCATGTATAGTCTGTGCTATACATACTTATCCACATATACATATATCTAGATTAAACAGATAAAATGTTTCTGTATAGGTGAGCTGGTGATACTTTGCAGAATCCCGAATAGTTAAGTAAACAAAAAATACAATGAATTTCAGAAACTTGGGGGAGGGAGCAGCTGTAGTTTTGCATTGCTTCATCTTGTGTGGGGAATGTGTCAGCCTGTAGCAAAGCTGCTCAACAACTTCAAGGAGATGGGGAAAAAAATCCCATAACTGGTCAAAAGTGCCGAGCAAATTTCAGCGATGAAAACTGTAATTAAACGAGCTGGAATCAGTTCAGGACCACAAGGTTAACATCCCTCTTCCTGGAACATCTTCCCTGAGATGTTTAATGACTGCTGAGCAGTCGGGACCTGCGTTAGACATCTCACCTGAGACACTGTCTTCAATGAGGGCTCTTTGCAGTTCAATACCAACCGAGAGGAAGAGAGAAAAGCACCATCCAACAAAACACCCATGCCACTTCCTCTGCACCAGTATCAGCTCTGCAGCGAGACTCAGCCCAGCTGGGCACAGCAAAAGGTTGCAGGAGAGGGAGGAAAGGCATCCACGGAGGGGGTACGGGGAGGAGGGAGGGGGTCTGAGCTGAGATCTGAGCTCAGATCTGCCTGAGGTCCTCTCCTGCCCCAAACTGTTCAGCATCAGCAAATGCTTGTGGCCAGAAAGTAAAATGTGGCCATCAGGTAGAGCCAGAGCCACATGCTGCCTGACAAGACCTGGCTCTGACAAGACCTGGCTCATGCTTTGCACCATCCACCCCTGTGTGAGTGTGCTGTTACCTAAGTCCATTAAAAATGGACCCAAGCTGGTAGGCAAGTGAGTGGTAGCAAGCAGGGTGAGACCTCGTACCAGAGCAGCCTGACCTAAAAAAAAAAAAATTTAAATAAAAAAGAAAAAAATTAAAAGAGAATGAGAAAGCAGTGTCAGAGATTTTAGTTCATGTCTAAAGCTTTTCTTAAATCCCAGATCTGACCAGGAGGACCCCGAAGGACCGGGAATAGGGTGAGAGGGTGAGGCTGTTAGCAGATGTTGTCAGTAATTGTTTCTAGGGCTGCCTGAGAAACCACATTGCGGGCAGGCTGGGTCAGGGCAGGAGCCAACCCCCCATGGGCAGGAGCGGGGCCCTGGTTCCAAACACAGGAGGTGCAGAGAAGCCCCGTGGCCCTCTGATGTGGGGCCAAGAGACGTGTCACTGCAGGGCTGGCTCCTGTTGCTGCTCCCACGTTCGATACAGGCTACAGATTTCTGCAGCTCCAGTTAGGGAATAACTCGGTGCTGACACGTGAGGCTGGCTGTGAAGATCCTTGCCTTGCTCAAAGGCTCCCCAGCTGCTCAGGACAGAGCTGGTGCAGCATTGCTGCTCCAGGGCTGGCGAACTGGTGATGTCAATGGGCATGTCCACATGTGTCATGGTCATCTGCAGCCACTGGGACACTCCAGCCACACCAATTGATGAGATTTTTTTCTAACAAGTCTTTTCTTTTCTACTTAGAAATTTTTTCTGAGGGGCATTTGCTGCTTAAGCCAGCACTACTGCTGAGATAAATCCCAGCTTCATGCACAATGTGATCAAGTGGTGTACAGAAACAGGATTCCTCTGAGCTGCCTGGTGGGTTGTGCTTAGCACCGTGTCTCAACAGCTCATCTGCCTGCGGCATCCTTTCCCTAAGCTTCTAACAGAGGGCTCTGCTCGCAGCCTCCAACGCTCTGCTCAGCTCTAATCTGCCCTGCAACAGCATCAAACCAAGGGCCCTTCAGCCACGGCAACGCTTTGTGCTCCTCCCGTCAGCTAATCCTGCTTAAAGTCAAGCCGGCTGCCCCGGTGTAAATGCCTGATGTAAACACACTCAAGATTGTTTGAATTAAGTTTATCTCATCCTGCATGGTTGGACTTTATAGTTGTTGGTTTTCCTCGACAGGGTTGTAGATGGATGTGTCAGCAGATGTTGCTGAACTTCTTAACTCCATGAGTTGCTTACCAAAGTATTCAGATGGCCGGGAGATGCCAGCCAGGTTTCAGGAGCTGTAGGGAGCCAAGCACAGTCCTTGTGCCTTCAGAGGTGTGGCACAAGGAATGGCACCTTGGCCATTCCTGGCCATCCAAACTGTTCTGCTCCAGCCAGAACTGTGCTCAGGCACTACCGTGGTGTGACACCAACACAAGCACATGCAGAAATAATCCCTCCTGGCACTTTGTAGGGACACCTTTAGCCATTTTGAGATGCTGCCCTGCCTCACCTCTCTGTGCAACAGGACAACCTGAACTGGGAGGAGAAATCAAACATTCAAACAAAGCAGCTGTGAGAGCAGAAAATAGCTGGGATGGACGCAGGGTTACTCAGAGAGTGGTGTGAAACCCAACTGTCCTTTGTCAAATATTTATTTGGCTGTGTGTCATCGCTGACTGTCTCAATACAGCAAGAATCTGTTCCATGCTATCAGTTGTGGGCAAATGAATGTAATGGGTTGTTATGGTCACCCAGATACCACCGCATTGGGCAAACACAAATCTTGTAAAAACAGTGATAAAAGGGCACATTTCTGCTTTTATCTGCTGGATGGTGTCTGCTTAAAAACACTGAGTTTCTAGAAGTGAAATGCTGCATTTCTATAGCATTTCATATGGCTGTTGCTCACTGTTCTGAAGTGTAAGACTCAATACATATTTATCAAGCCCCAATTCAGCAAGGAATCTGCCCGGCTTCAGCACTGCAGGAAATCTGTTGTACCCCCAGACCAAAGCATCATTGAAAAGCAGCTTTGACAGAAAGGAATGATGAGAGCTGCACACTGGGCGTGAGCCACTTGATGTATTTACCCAGCAGCCAGACAACACATTGATGCTCACAATGAAAGGCAGCCTAATGTGTGCAGCCCTGACCTGGGAAGGAGGAGGAGAAGAATGAAGGAAAGCAATTACTCTAAGGAAAAGAGAGTCTGCTGTCTCTGAGCCAGCCCAGTCCAGCGTTTCTCCTGAGCACGGTGCCTATCTCATGGGGTTAATGGCGATAAGGCTTCCCCTGATGTAAGTGTGCATCATTAGCACCTGCATCCACAAACACTTCGATAAAATACAAAAGAAGAGGGCAGTGTTCCCTCAAATTCCAGCCCATCTCTCCGCAGCACTTTTTCCCTTCCCTCAGCCATCAAGTAGGTTTTAAACGCTGTTGTGGTTTTTGTCCAAACTGATTTGAAGCAGTGTAAGTGATGAGCAATGTGCCCTGGATCTGTGGAGCTGCTTTCCCCAGCACACCTGCGCTCGGGAGCTGCCTCACTTCTCTCTCCAGCTGGGTGGGTTTTAATTCTGCCTTGTGTCTCAGGGAAATCACCGTGATGTGACACAGGAACCAAAAGGGATTTGCACTTATACATGTCTAGTAGGATTTTCTTCTAAACCAAGCAGCTGAAAGAAGTTAAATAAAATTCATTGTTTTGAAATATATTCATGCACATCACAGTATCTGTCTGACACACACAAACACACACACTCGCATGGTGTCTAACTCAGCCTCACATGGGATTTCTACCTGTTTTCTCAATTCTGCTGAAGCATCTGTGCTTTTAACTCGATCCTTATGTCTCTCAGTGATAACCCTTGTGCCTGATCTGGGACAACCATATAAATGTCCCTGCCTGCCAAAACTGCACCCATGGCATGGCTCTCTGCCTGGGAGGGCACATGCAAGGCTCATGTGGCATTGAGGATGTGAGCTGGCATGGAGGGTTTGGGGAGGACAGCAGCACCGTAATCCCATCTGGAACACCCATAAATACCTTCCCTCAGTCAGAACAACTTTACGGATCTTTCACAGTGACTCTGAGCCAGGTTTTAATCCAAATGGGCTGATAAGAAAGGGTTGGCCTGTGGAGGACGTGATCCACTGATAGAGGAATTCCTTCTTCTTCAGAAGGTGGAAGTAAACAACATCAGTGAGTCAGAAATACGGCGGGAGCACTCACAGTCCCGAAAGCCCACAAAGGATACAAACCCTCCATTTTCTCCCCTAATGCCAATAGATTGCTAAGCTGAAGGGAGCAGGATCAGAGAGGGAAAAAGGCAGGCAAACATTGGGACCTTTAGCGAGGGGACACTGCTTAAACCCTGCTCGTCAGGGCTGCCTCCTGCAAGGGGCTGCGTGCCCTGTGCTGGGTGCTGAGCAGCAGCCCTGGTGCCTGCAGAGATAGGGCTAAATGAGATGCTGTGTCTGTTAGCTCCCTCCCAAGAGCAGCACAGCCTGCAGAGACTGTGCTTTCTATAGTAATGAAATTTTTTCATTTTTAAATCAGCTGTGATCCTGTTTACTGTAAACTCCAGCATGCTCGAAATGTTTCCATCACAGTTTATTTAGGCTTCAGAGATATTTTTTTTTGAATCACACTTATCAAGAATATATTTTCACAGCAAGCTCTCTGAAATACAGTCGGGACCTAGGAACATCTGATGCCCAGACTCTGCCATTGCCTAAGATATTATATGATCTGCTCATTCCCCATGCAGAAATGCTGTCACTTCTGTAGAACCCAAGCCAGCGCCTGTCTGATGCATGATACTTCACTTTGGAAGGCCTTGAACAAGGCTATTTGTTGTCAAGATATTTTTACAAAAGCAATACCATTTCATGGGTTGTAGTTAAAATAATTCATACAATTTACACTGCTCTGTGTGCTTTGAGCTTTAAACCTGCTTAGCTAACTTAACTTTCATTTCGGCTTGAAACTTGGACCGGGGTGAAATGCAAAACACAAGCCAGGTCTGAATTATTTGCTTTAATTCTTTCTGAATGATCTCATTTTCTCACTATCCATAGATGTGAACAGAAGGGAAAAAAAAAAAACCCACCACATACTTTTCAACAGCTGAAAACAACTGAACCAGTAAGTATTAAATCTGATACCAAACACAAAGCATTTCAGCCCAAAAAGAATATAGCTTTGGACTTTTATGAGCCACTGCAGCATATAGAACCTGTCACTGCTGAAAACAAGCTCCATGCATTGTCTGGAGGGTTGGAAGCAGCTGATCTTAAATATCTTGCTTTACAACCTGCCTGAGAAGCAAGAGGAGACAGAAAGGGTACAAAGTTTGCCCTGTATTATTATAAAACATATAAACAAAAGACACAGGATGTGTGTGTTTACTGTCCCAAATCCTGTACCACGATCCACACCTGTGCTGATGTATCTATCATGAGCCACAGCAGTCACACCTGATCCCAGCATCCTGCGCCTGTTTCCACAGCCATAAACCACACTGGGAAGGGCAGGGCAGTCTGCAAGCAGTTCCAAAGCCAGCACGCTGTGAGTGTAAATGGCCTCTTTGCTACCTCAGCTCCATGCCATGACCCAGCAGCCTGCATTATCCCAGCCTTTGGAAATGGCTGCATGCAGGTGCTGCTTCAACAAATTCCCCCCACCAAAATAAACAGCCTCCCTTTCTCTTTTAATCAGCTAGCACCCATTAACCTGCTTGATACCTAAAATTTCCCTTCCAAATACAAAAAAACCCCATCAAGCCATGCCAGGAAAACAAGAAAAATGTGTGGATCCAGCCTTTCTCACCCTGTTCATGGCTCCATGCCTGGAGCATCCCAGGGATGCATGTACACTGTGAACACTCTTTTGGGTGGATTAGAACAAAAGGAATAATGATGTGGTGGCTGCTGCTCATGGGGCTCTGCTTTTTCTCAAGTAAGAGACAGGGGACCAAGGGCAGAGGGGAGGAGTCCAGTGCCCAGACACTGCCCAGACACCACCAAGGTGTCCAGGGATCCATGTGGGAACAGCCCTGGACTTCAGCCTCTCTGTAGCATCCTAGCAGAGCAAATTTGAGTTGCTGTGATCTATTCTTAACTTTGGCTTTCGGCATGGGTTATCCTTGAAGTAGGGACTAGCAAAGGCACTTGTAAACCATAATTGCTTTCACTGGGGCCTGAGCATCTTTTGGGATCACTGGAGCCTCTCAGCAGGGAGCAGATGCTGCAGGAGAGACTCTCCTAAAATATCCTGCTGTTCTGCAGACACCTCTAAAGCACTGAGCAAACCCAGCTTCTGTTTATAGTTCCAGCACTAATGACGGTTCCCAGTAAAATCTTAGATTAAGTGTGAAACTCTACTTTTCCCATTCTGTGCTCCCCTTTCTGGTTGGTTGCATTCATTAAGTGTGTCAGTGCCTTGAGGACATTTGCTTTAAGTGTTGGGAAGCCCTGGATTTACAACCATCAGGCATCACTTTCAGGCCCTACTGTCACCTTTGGAAAAAACATCTGCTATAAACAGTTTTACTTACTCACATTACTAATAATACCATACTGTGTTAAAAGTGAAAGGATTTAAAAAATCCAATATACTTGTCCTATAGCTTGGACAGTGAAAAGAATCAATGAGATGTGTCACACTTCAGTTTGGAGCACTTTTCCACTCACCAGTTCCCTCATGCTCCTTGCTTTAGAGGAAGGAGAGGTCGTGTTCACCTGCTTAAAAACCCCATCTGTGCACCCCAGAAATTGAAAAAAATTAAAACCTCCCAAAAAAAAAGACAGAGAAATAGGAAAGCATGAAAATGTGTCTATTGATTTTGTTCTTATAAATACATGTATTACAGAAATGAAACTGTTGCTGAATTTGACTGAAGGTCATTCTTCATCAACAAAATAATAATCATGTGAGAACTTAATGGTTGAATCAAATTCAGTTTATGCTAACAGGAGATCACTCTTATGGAATAATCTTTGGTGAGATTAAGGACGTTCTTTTCCTTTTGCAAGGTAGGATTTAAAACCCCTAACCATTAAAAGTAACTCATAGAATGTTTGGGTTATGGGCAAAGTTTGCATTAGCCAAACTAAAAGACAAAAATAGGAACTTTGTAGCCTTCAGAAATGTTGACTCTAACATTGTCTAACCCAAAGGGTTTGTTATGCTGGGTTATGTCTTCACTTTGGGCTAGAAAGGGAGAAACAAAGAGAAAGTGATTTGAAACAGATTTATGGATTTTTGTACCTTTACTTTGTGTACAGCTCAGAGTTGAAATTGGGTGGATGCCAGTGGGTCTTAACTCCCTCCAGGCTCTCCAAGGCATCCTGGAGCCCCTGGTCCCTTCAATTCCCAGCATCACTCACCCCAGGGCCCAACATTAGGACGGTACCACTGCTGCTTGGACTGAATCCTTGCTGCCCCGTTCACCCAGAAGTTGTTTTCCCTCATCATTTCTTGCCATTAGAGGTTTTCTCAGAAGCCTGCAGCAGGCACACTGGCTGCCAGCATCCATTCCCTTTGGGATGTGCCTGGTTGGAGCCTGGGCACGGCCACAGAGCCCATTTGTGCTGCCCATGGCACGGGGATCACCCCTGGCAGCACTGGCTCCCAGGCTCTGATGCCAGACTTTATTGCTAAATGCCCAGCATGATAATTTGGAGTTTTATTTTTCCCCCACCTTGCATCCTGGCTGTAATAAATTGGAGTGATACTGTCTCAGGCTTCCTCCGTGCTTCTCCTGGAGCTTCTATCTAAAATTCAGCATTAGCAAAATGTGCCTTTGGAATAAGGCCTCATAAAATATTGTTAGGATTGCTAGGCAACCCGGAGGCACGTTGGGAGCTGAAAGGAGCCTTAAGTGGGCGTAGCGAGCCTGTGCTGGAGTCTCAGATGAAAAAGAGAGGGTATTCTTTGTGTCTCCATGCTGGCAACACTTTGCCTTTGATTTCCTTTTGGAAAGAGGTTGAGATACACTGCTTCCAAATGCACAGAGGTACATATCTGTGTAATTGTTGCTGCGGCGGCCTCTAACCTCAGATTAATCAGCTGGATGAGATATGCACCTATCCAGGGCTTTTCAATAGCAATAAAAGTAAAATGAAGTTTTTATGGCCATGAAAATACCCATATTCCAGCTGCTTGCATCTTCCAAGGGCTCATTTTGTGAGAAAGAGAGGCCATGCTCAATAAGAACTTGTTTTATGAGGCCACTGAGGCGTTACCTCAACCCCTGCGCAGGCTGCAGTGGTGCTTAATGCAAACTGACTCTGGAAGGAAGGGAAACAAATAAGCACACAATTTATTGGCATGGGCTAGCACAAGTAATCGGCTATTTGCAGATAGACACACAGGAATTAAAGGAAAATTGAACTGGGTTTGCAAGAACTTTGGGAGGAATTATTGTAGGTGTAAATAGCTGGGGGTTACTGCTGATTTTGTTAGCTAAGAAGCTAAAGGGAGTTTCTGGCTTAGCCCTTCCTGCCTTCACCTCCAGAGCAGGAGATGCTGCTCCCAGAATCCATCTCTCATCTCTCCAGGAACACCTTGGCTTGCCCAAAGGCCCTTAGCCAAGCAGTCTTTCCCTGGGCAAGTCTGCTTTGCTTCCACCCCAAGCCAAACCTCCAGCAGGCAGCACCAGGCTGCTCGTTCCTTAGAGGAAACCCTGGGCAAACACGCACACACTTTGCCAGCAAACCCAGCACCCAGGAGCTCAAGCTGTCCTTGTGTCTGGCCTTTGCCCCTTGCACCCAGCACTGCCAAAGGCAGATCCTGGCTGCAGGTTCTGCAGGAGGTGGAGGTGCCTCTGCAGAGAACAGCTGTCTGTGCCAGAGGCCAGCCTTCCAGCCACACTCAGTGTGCAATTTGTTTCCCAGGGCTTGATTTAGCACATCATTTTCTGTTAAAACAGCCCGTGGCCAAGCTGGCTGACACATCCATCTGCTCAATCTGTCCAGCTCCTCCACGGGAAGGGCTGCTCCCACCAAATCCTTTCCAGAGGTTACAAACGGCTCCCCCTCCATCTCCAGCGCTCCTGAGTGACTGAAATCCCTCATTCAGACACTCACAAATCCCACCCTGCATTCCTCCTGTGCTGACACAGGGCTTTGTCTGCTCCGTTACTGGTGCAGCACATTCCATCAGCACAAATGGAGGCACTGAAAATTAGTGGTGAGAGCAGGAGATGGTGATTTTTGCTCATCCTTTGTCAATGAAAACATTCCTCAAGCATCCAACACACCGAGGTATTCCCACACAACACAGGAGGGGACTGTTATAAGGTAGAGATGCATTTCCAAGACTATTGATAAACCTTCCCATGAGGATGTTGTTGGGGTGAGGCATCATGGACATATTTAAAAGGTGTGTAGATGTGTGACCTAGGGATGTGGTTCAGTGGTAAGCCTGGAAGTGCTGGATTAATGATTGAACTCCATGATCCTAAAGGTCTGTTTCAACCTAAATAATTCTACAATTCTTTCAGTTCGAAGCTGCTCTTAAGTTTGATCTTGGAAAACAGAGAACTGACAGGAACAAACCTAAGATTTCCACAGTATTACAAGGTTTCCTAGAAAACTACAGGTGGTATTGAGATAACTACACCCTTTATTTCTCATGTCCCTTTCTAGCCAGATTTAGGTCAGGAAAGAAGTCTGTGAGGTGTTTAATCATTCCTGGCAGTGAACTGGGTGATTTTTCTGCTCTGTTAATATTGCAGGTCTCATGATACATATTCCAACACCAAATGGCCCAGGCCAGAGCCCCTGGCACTGCCACAGGATGCTGGGGAGTCACGAGGAGCACAGTGGGATTTCTCCTGTGATCTCCTTTTCCTTCCCCAGTCTCACAGGTCAGTTGTGGAGGCACATGAAATTGGGCCAAACCTGGGCTTTCTCTTTGTTTTCTCAGCAAAGCTCCCTCTTCACAGTGAGCCAGAGACAGGCTGGTCCTCAACATTATTCTAGCAGTTATTTTAATAAAAAAGGTGGCAGCTGGAAGTCTAAGAAGGATGGGAGCCAGGCACCTTAAGAAATGATAATTGCAGACTTGGAGCAGTGCTAACAGTTAACAGAGAGATGTTTAATCCAATTCTCAGCTTCTATTTTAGGATCCTTTTAACTTCCAAAATAAAAAAAAAAAAAAAAAAAAGGAAGAGGAGAGGGGAAGAAAAAAATAATCTCCATTACAGTGCAATTTCTTAAGCTTGTTCACAGCCCAAAGGTGAATTTTTGTTCATGTGAGGAGTCTGAAGAAAATCCATTCAGCTGTTTCAGAGGTTTCAGAGCATGAAAGCAACATCTGGTTCAAAAATCAAAAATAAAGAGAAATTCCCTTTGCTCATCAGAGTCAAAATGGGTTTTGGTTTCACACCTCTGATTTGGTGTATCTTGAGCTGTCCCCTGGAGAAAGGTGGCCATTTCTGCATTGATTTGAAGGGGATGAAATTGTGCTGCAAACCTCACAAAAAATTATGGCCAGCCAGACAGGAGGGCAGGTGATACACCTCCACTCCCTTCCAGTCCAACACAACATGGGCCATGGCCTCTAAATTGCCAATTTAATTCACTGTACCAAGGTCTCCCACAGCCTGCTGCCTCCTTTGGGGGTTTTTTTGGGTCGTGGTGTGATTTTTGGAGCGTGGTTTGCTGTGCTCTGCGCTGTGCTATAGATGGCACTGCAGGATGGAAATTGCAGCCTCTTGGCTCTGGAATAACAACCCTGGGCTGTGGTGGCTCCTGCAGCTCGTCCCGGCGGAGGAAACCAGCTCAGATCGCTAATTTCTGCAGCTCTGCCTGCAAATTTCACTCCGTTTTTTACCTGGTTATTAAAAACAACCTAAACATGACCCCCAGAATAGAGAGCAAGCGTGACAAGGAAGCTCTCTGTAAATTAAAAAAAATCACACAAATGCTCAAAATCCACTGGCAAATTTAGCCATCCTGTTGCAACACAGGAATATTTTGCATTTCAAAGGAGGCAGGCAGCTGATTTCTCTCTCCATCACATCTGTGATAAGACTCTGCCTGTACTGAAGTTCTGCTGCTGTAAATGAAAACACGAACTCTCTCATCGTCCCATCGGTATTTATAAGGACACTAAAATTCTACCCAAATCTAACCAAGTGCAGCAAATGTTTCTGCTCTCTTTGTAGAGTTCCCTGGAGTTCTGGGACTAAAAGTGAGGAAAGAAGCAAAATCCAGCTCAGGTCTGCAGTAGGAGATGCAATGCTGGCAGGAATAGGGATGCTATGGAAGAGATCAGGATGGGAAGTGAAGAATATCATAAGCAATTACAGCAAAATGCTTTTGGAAAATCCCTCCAGGTACTCAGGTGCATCTGTTGATGCTTAAACACCTTCAGAAATCTGGCCACCAGCCTGCTGCTCCAGATGTTATAAAAACCTCCAGCAATCAGAGAAGAGTAAAAGGTGTAAGAAAGACAAATTCCTTTTGCCACTGGCGAAATGAAAGACAAACACGACTATTTTAAGGATTTGTGTGGAGAAAACTGCAGACAATAAATACCAGAAGCTGTCCTTGTCTTCCTTTGGAAAATGATGCTGCAGGAGGATTAGGTGCCTGCAGAACTTTGTAGTTTCATTCTAATGAACTATCCAAGAGCTCCCACCCACCTGTGCCATCCCAGGACTGGATGGATGCAGCACTGTAGCTCTCTCTGACAAGAGCTGTGCAGCACTTCTCTCTTACAGGAGCTTAATGTGTTCTTCACACATCAAGAGGATTCAAATGAAGGGCAGTAGGCAACCTCCTGGTTTGAGATTCTGATGAAATGATGTCCTGGCACATCCATCAGACTGTTCTGCTGTCAAGAGAACTCCCAGCTCTGGAAGATGAGTGTGTTTCTCTTTTACAGCGGTGGGGAAAAAAGCAGGAAAAGAAGAAAAGCAGCTGTCCTCGAGTCTAACTACTACCCAAATGTAACTTTGAGACCAGACAGTCGGATACATGAGATGAGGGCACAAGTGCACCCAGCTCTGTCTGAAGGCACGGGAATGGGGTGAAGCCTGCACTGTATGCAAGCAGAGCTGGGACTCTGCAGAGCACAGCAGGAGAGACAAGACGAAAGGCTGAGGGAAGATTCATTCCTTGCCAGCAGCACATGTAGACTTTGTGTGCCAATCCCTGCGCATTCATCTCGGAGGAGCAGATGCGGACGTGAGTGAGAGGGAGCAAAGAGTAAATCTGAGCCTGCATGGCAGGGAGGACCACGGTGAGGATATTGGCTAAGCACAGGGCTGGGGGAGGCAGGGATGCAGATGCTGATGTTGCCCAGGCAACACTCACTTTTGCAAGGCGCCCCTTTGTCTCTCCTGATTTTTAAGTGTGGTTCTCACTCTAAAATGCAGATTCTCCAAGCTGTTAATAAGACTTATTATCTCCTAATGCTCTTCCCCTGTTTCTTTTCAGAGGCTGTTCACAGCAGCACTGCTTGTGACTGAGTAACAGGAAATTAGGAGCAGCTCCACAGCTGTGGCTGCACAGGGTGGGAGAGGAGATCTCTGGAGAGAGGCAGAAGCAAGAATTGGTGCTGGGGTGGTGGTGGCAAGACACCCTGAGCTGCATTTCCCACCCCACTGAGCAAACTGTGTCTGTGGAGCCAGCAGTATTTAGGAGAAGGATGAGCCTTTTCCAAAAGCCTTGAATTTATCCTTCATAAAGTCTTTCCTCCAACTTTCAGAGCCCTGATAAAGTTGCACATGGTGTCGCTGCTATTGCTCTGTGCTGACTGCAAGGTTTATGCCCAGAGCACAAGATTTAATGCTGCACTATCCCCAGCCACATTGTGTGCAGTGGCCAGTGTTTGCTCCCTCCAGAGTGCTTTCAAAACTCAGGGCTGACATCTCCCAGGAAGCACTGGGGACAGTCAGTGTTTTCCCACTGTGTCTCACTCCCCAGGATGTTGTACCCTGGTTTGCACTAATTATGAGATGCTGATCCCATTATTATGGAGCAAAATTGCCGAGTGCTGGAAAGAGCACAACAAAATCTGGTGGAGTGGTGAGCTTGAAGTGAGGTGGCAATAATATCTGCTCTGTATGGGATGGATATGCCTGGATTTGCTAATTGGACATGGATGAGGTCAGTAAGGTGGAGTGNAAATAACATCTGCTCTGTATGGGATGCCTGGATTTGCTAATTGGACATGGCTGAGGTCAGTAAGGTGGAGTGGGGAGAGCAAGACATCATGAGGGGGATGAAACCACTCTTCCTGGTGAAGGGGCAGGCAGGAGATTCACGGGTAAATGGTGTCTCTGCACCTTCCAGCCAGAAAACATGACTCAAACACAGTGAGAGGGGAATCACAGCAAGCAAGAAACCTCATCTCCAAGTGTCAAGGTGGCACAGGAAGAACTGGGGCGACTGGAGAGATGTGTTTTCATTTGGAGTGGGGCCGGATGAAAGCAGAGCAAAGGCAGCAGCTTTGCTGCTTTGTGAAAAGCCCCCCAGATTTCTTCTTCACCCCAGCCTGGGTGGCTGCCACGACCCCACAATTGCAACAGCCCCTCCAGGCAACGTGGCCTGCCCTGTGTGGGGGACAGAGCTGGCAGCAGCCAACTTGTTTTCACTGTTACGTAGCATTTGGTCGCCCTATTTTGCTGCTTTCTCTTTGATGCAATGAGCCTGTGGGGAATAAAGCTCAGTGGGAGATTGCTTACGTGGTTTCTAACCTATTAGTTTCTTTTATTGGCTGTTGCCTCAATAAAAAAAAAAAAAGAAAGAAAAAAAAGAAAAATAAAAAGAAGAAAAGAAGAAAATAAAGGAAAAGTAGTTCAAGGTGTGAAAAATTCACGGGGCAGAAAAATATATAAAAAGTTATTGGCTGTGTCTCCCTTGGCTCCAACCTCAATCTTATCACCATGCTGTGCATTTATCCTTCTAATATTATACAAAATGACAGGAAAATTCTGGCAAGTTCTATGCAAAAATGCCAGCCAGCTCCCCTCCCCTCCACAACGAGAAACTGTCCTGGCTTGAGCTCCCATCGTTGGCATCTGATTTCAGCCTAGCAGGGTGTTTCAATACCAATAAACATCTTGTTTTCATGGGAAGAGCCGCTTCAGCTACATTCTTTCCCATCTTTTGTGAGCATCAAAGGCTCCGTGTAAAACTTTTTATTGATCACATAAATAGCAGCTCTGCTTCCCTACAGGCCCCGTCTCCACAGTGTTTTGATATCTGAAGAATGAAAGGTTCAATAGAAAACTGATTCCCTTTGGCTTTCTGGGACTCTGAACTCGGAGTTTCTGCTCTCCTCGGCAGAGCAGGGTCTGGGGAGGAGAGTGAGGGAGCAGGGAGGGAAAGGTTTGGCTTGTTCTGGCTGTGTTTGAGGCAGTTTATACACAGGCACACTTTGTCTGCAACAAAGGCAGAAGTAAAGCCACTGTGCAAAGAGCTGGGAGCGATCATTAAAGATTTAATTGGTCTGAAAGCTTCCTGAAGTACTAAGGAGAGACTTAAACCACACAATTTGGAGCAGGAAGCCTCCCAAGCAGGAGAGCACTGGTGGCTTTGCTGCTTAGGGGCGCTGGTATCCTGTGGTGGGCAGTCACTTGCCCTGCTGCCATGCTAAGGAATTCCCCAGGGATGGGATGCCTTGGCCCTACCAGAGCATCCCAGGGCAGTGAGGAGCAGCTCCTTCTCATAATCTGGAGAAGCTGTCTCATGTCTCACAAGCAGAGACTGAGACCTCTCCCTGCATTCCTGCAAGGCACTGCTGAGACGTGGCAAAGGACTGCCCCGAAATCCAAAACCAAGATGGGAACCTTCCCATCCATGTCCTGGCTGTCAGACGCATTGCACCGTCACCTTTTGTGCAAATGAAATACAAAACCTCTTCAGCTGCAGCCATGCACAGCTCACGGGGAGGAAGATTAATGGGAGCTACCAGAGAGCCTCATCAGTCCTCGTTCAGGAATCAGAAATCCCAATCGAAGCCTGCCGTGACTCATGGCTGTGTGCTGGCACAAATTCCACCTCGTTTGGATAACGAAGGGCAGATCCTGTTTGGAGCTGCCACAGAAAACCTTGGTGGCTGTGTGTCTGTCACACCAGGCTGAAAGGGCACTGGGGACTTTGCTGACCTGGCTGCTTGCAGGTGGCAGAGTGTGACAGCCCTGCAGCCAGCCAGGCTGTGCCAGGGGCTCCTGCAAGAGCCACCGTGCCTGGAGCCCCCTGTGCCTGGAGCCCCCTGGGGCTGAGCCACCAGCAGGTGCCCTTGGCAGGGGTAAAGGCACCAACTCCTCTCAGATGCTGCACTCTGGATAAATTTGGATAGAAATTACTTGAGATCCACATGCCTTGGGGGAAGGGAGGGTTTGAGGTGTCTGTGCTGAGCTCTTGGGGCCAAAGAATGGTTCATTTCTAACTCCTGAGATCCCACCAGGTTCTCTTTGGTGACCCTCTGTTAAACTCTCCTTGTCCATGGAGAGGAGGATACTGAAGTATTGGCAGGCTGGAATTTGGCCAAGCCAAAATCTAACACTCGTTTCACCTCAAGTACCTAATCCTGAGTACTCAGAAACCCAGTTCTCAAAGCCTCACCTACAAGAAGGGACAATGGGGAGTTATGGGGTTTTTGGTTTGCTTTGCAATTGGAAATTTTGGGGATTTTCAATAGTTTTTCTATTGAAAAATATAAAAATAAATTGAAAAATAGTTTTTATATTTCCACAGGGAAAATCCACTTGCAAACTCAAAGGTGAAGCTTGTTCCCACACCAATGTTCCCCCTTGTCTGCTTCTCATACAACTTTATTTGTAGGTTGGTGATAATGAGAATTCCACTGCTATTGATTTAAAACATATATAACTTTGAAACGCTGTAGATATTGCATGGACTTTGGAACAAGATAAGAAGGGGTAATCACACTCACAGTATCTCTAGCCCTTTAATTAATCTGGACAGCAAACTCTAGCTGTATTCCTAGAGCAGACTGAGTACCTCTCCTGAATATTCTCATTTTCTATGCAAATGTGGAGATATTGAATGTAATTCAGCATCCCACAGGGATCTAACGTCTGACGCTTTATTTTTATAAAAGAAAATTGTCATGGCCCTGCCTGTTTGAGACTGACTGCTGCACAGCTCTGTGGAATGGGCTGGAAAACAGAGAAATACAGGCTTGACTTCTGTTAAAATAGTGAACAGTCTCCCTTTCTCAGAACAACCTTAAGATGGAGCAAAACTGCCAAGCTGTAAGAATGGACTGCAGAGGGAAAACAATAGAGATCAGAAGATGAGATGGTTATGGCCCAGCTTCCCTGAGACCTGACTGAGGAAGAATTGTCCCAGTGCGTTTGTTCTGGGGTGAGCAAAAGACTCTGGGACCCCAATTCCCCCCATCACGTCCTGGGAATGGCTCGTGGAGGGTGAGGAGCTGGAGCCAAGGCAGTGCCCTGAGCTGGGGTGTGCAGAGCCCGCTGCTGCCTCTCTCCAGTGAAATCAATGGGTTAAATGAGCACAAATGAGGCTGGAGCTGGCTCCTTGTGCTGGGGTGAGGCAGCGAGGAAGCTGGGCCTGATACATCCATCTGAAGCCTTGTATTGAATCGCAGCTGACAGCTCCAATAATGATAATAGATGTGCCCAAAGCTGCCTCCTATTTGGAGGAGGCCAGGTTCCTCCTCGCTGCTCTCAGGCAGGCTCACCACGCTGCCAGCTCTCATCTCCCGGGCATTCTGAGGGGTCCAAAGGCAAACCCTGCTCCTCACACTGCCAAAGCCCAAAAAGGTGACAGATTATGGCCTGGCTATCCCACACAGTCAATCCAAGTCCTCACTGGGGTCTTTGCAGGAATCCCTCTGGGCTCAGAGCCTGGCTAGCACCCCAGGATTTACCTTTAATTTAATCTAAAATTTCCCCGGCTTGGCCTAACATGAGCAATGGTACCAGTGGGATGCCATAAACACATCCCACAAAGCTCTTCTCCAAGCAGAGGCTGCTGCTGCAGATCCAGCCAGCTCCCAGCCCACAGAGCCAAGGACAAGTGCCAAGGACACGGAGTGGATCCGGGGACACGGTGTGGACATGGCTATTTCTGAACTTGCAAAGCCAGGCTAAGCTAACCCAAAGCTCAGTGACACAAAGTCAAGCCACATCAACATGAAAGGTCTCAAGAAATAAATAAAAAATCACGCAAAAAACTTCAAGCATCTGGCCTTCATTATGGCATTATCCATGCACACATGCTGAAAATCCCTTTGGACACTTTGCCCCTGCAGCCAGCCATGCTGAGTTAGCTGTGCCCAAGCCCTGCAGTGGGGTTTAGCAAGGCTCAGGTTTTATCCCATATCCCAACCCCTGCTGAGCCGGGGTTGTGTCTCTAAACAAGCCAGGTCAGGTAGCAATTGGGTAGCTGAGGGTTGTTTATAAAATAAAAGGAGATGAACCCTAAAGCAGAGGGCATGCCATGTGTTTGGGGAGCTAAGTCAGCGGGGAATAAATTGGGCTGCCTGCAGTAAGTGATGCTTCAGGGGGGAATAAAGCAGGGAAGCAGCTGGGACAGGTGCCTGTCCCTGCACGGGGTCCCCAGCATGTCCTGCTTCCCTGTGTTTGTGCTGTGACAGGGAGCTCAGCAGAGCAGCCTCAGGTTTTATGGTATGTACACATTATTAGTGCTTCACGAGTAAATAATGTCATATTTCATTGTTTATTGCTGAAAATGCACAGGAAAAGGCTAAAGCCTGAAAAGCACAGGAAAATAATTTATGTGGGAGGAATGAATTTCCCATCATGTCAAACTTCTGCCAGAATTTATCACGGTGCCCTTCAGTTTGGGTCTCTGTCCAACATTTTAAAGGTCTGCCTTTGTTATACACAGAGGCACGGGGAAGTTGAAGGTTATTGGGAAGAGTGGGAATTGCTGCTGGTGTTGGAGCAGGAGAGAGGAAAGCATAATGTGAAGGCTCCAAAAAGCCTTCCCCCACTTAACACAGAAAATAAGGAGCAGTCACCCCCAAGAACCGTCCTGGTGAAGGGATGAAATGCAGGAGGTTCAGCAGTGGCTTTTCTTGAAATGCATAAATCGGGATGGAGATGGACAGGGGCCACCAGCCGAACTGTTGGTAGTGATCAATATCTTAATTAATATCTGATTCCCACTCTCCACTCAGGCACTCAGCACTGGTAACTCAGGTCACAGGTGTAAGGATTTCTTGGGTGTATAAGGATTGCAGAGTCAGGCCATGAAACTTCAGAGAAAGGTTTTGGAGCTGCTTTCCCTACTGCTGCTTTTTCCTTGAGAACCTGCCACACTGCTGGGCAGGAGCATCAGCCTGAGGGAATAATTGTGTTTTAAAGCTACTATTTCTGTCCCTGCCATTTATATGTGTCTTGTCAGATTTGCACCTGAATCCATCTCTGAGGTGTCGGTACCAACCAGCGTGGAACCGCAGCCGGAGCGCTCTGGTGAGCACACGCCGAACTATTCTCCAAAATAAACTTCTCCCTCAATCAAGGAGCAGATGGAACAGCCTGCTGTGGAAATAAGCACCCAAAAGATTTTGGGTGTTGGGGCTGGAGATGCCCCCATCAGCCAAACCAAGCATTTCTGTGCACACGCAAGGTGCTTCCTGCCAGGGATGTGGAGGTGGTATGGACAAGTCAGAAGCCAGAGGGGCACAAAATGGCATCAAAGCACAGAATGACCAAGTAAAAGTCTCCTCCTGCTCCAGAGAAACCAGATGTCCAGTTTCTTGGGACTGGTGGACATTTTTCTGGTGGGATTCATCCTCTCCCATGCTTCTTTAGGGATTTCCAGGCTCAGAGAGGTGAGCATCACCGCACCATCTAGTGACTGCTGAAACATTCAACCAGGCAAACTGCGTGGGTAAGTCAGGCTGAGAGAAAGGTTTTGCTCTTTTCCTTTCACCCAGACCAGATATCAGAACTTGTGATGTCCCAAAGGACTTATTGGTGTGAGTCTCTGAGTTCAGATAAGCCAGTTCCAAGCACCCTTTGACCCAGGTCCATGCTACTGAGTGCTTTAAACTCCTTTGACCCCTCAGAATAATTTCCAATCTGAAATAATGATGATCCAACTTTTTTCTTTCTATTCTTTTTTTAAAACAGACTATCTTACCACAAATACAAAATACAAGGGGACTTATCACAGAGTGATTAAAACAACAAGCCTGTATTTTGCTCACGTGAGATGATTTTAGGGACTGGATTTTAAAATAACAAGAAAACCCTCTAAACAAACAAAGAAACAAACAATCAAACAAACAAACAAACAAACAATCAAACAAACAAACAAACAAATAAACCCAATCTGGGTCTGGGCTGAAACTTGAGACCCTGAGAAACTTCTGTTTAGAAGACTAAAGAGAAAAAGAACATATCAGGATGCACTGATGTGAAAATAATGCCAAGATAATCCTTTTCAAACTTTACAGGTTGCTGGGAGCAGATCAGGTAGCTGATGGAGGGAGTGGCAATTTGGAAAAACACCTATTTAGGTGAAAGGCATAAACCCTCAACCCTCTCTGTTATCACACAGAGCCCTCGCCATGAACCTCCCTGACATCGAACGCTTTGGCACATCTTTGTCAGGAGAGCGGCCGCATCTATCCCAGCCTCCAAAGAGCAACTGCCCCATGTCAAATGATGGAGGCAAGAGATCTGAGGGGTGAAAAACACACCGAGAAAGGATCCCGGTCTCATTAGTGCCAGATACTGGAGTGTCAGGGTACTCACTAACTCCAAGCGCAGTGGAGCTGAACCTAATGAGCTCATGGGAGCGGGTCACCCTGGGGGAGGCTGCAGCCGTGGCAGGGACACCGACTGGAGACATGACGTTATTCCTGCCTTGGGCACAATCTCAGGCACTGCTTTGCATAACAAAGTCCTTCACACATCCGGTGATTTGTCACCCTCTAAAAGATCCATTGCTCTCAATGAGTCAAGTGCCCTGACTTCACCAGGCTGTGACATCCCAGCGCACAACTGCCACCCCAAAGCAGAATCCCGACATCCCAAAACTGGGCTCTGCTGGCATTGGCTTGTGCAGACACTTCTTGGGATGGCTTTGCCAAAACGATGGCACAACAAAGCACCTCCTTCAGTTTCCCCATCAAAGCATCTTCCCGAAAATATCCCTGAAGGAGCATGATCTCCTTGTACTGGAAATACATCTCACCTACATTTGCATTTGTCCCTCACCTGTGTTTGCTTTCGTCAGGAATTTTTACGCCTGTTCCCTTGTGGGATATAACCTTGTCTTTCATTGCATGGTAGGTGAGAAGTCATGGGTGGAGCTGGCGGGGCATTTTATTATTTCTTAACTCATTCTAAAAGGCTAAAGAACCTCGAACAGGCTTTTGTACTGGATTGGGCAAAAGAATGCAGTGCTCAGAGTTAATTAGCCATCCAGATTTCATACGGCTTTTGTAGCTGTCATTTCTTGGAATAAAAAGAAATATAATAATATATTGCAAAGATTATGAAGGAAGATTGGGATATATCAGGGATATTACTTTAACTGAAAAAATCATCAGAAAAATGTCCTAGTTTCTGTGTAATTCCAAAGCTCAGTATATGGAACAAAACATCCAGGGGAATTAATTACGTTTCTGTTGAGGTTTTTTGCGAGCTTTTTAAATCCCAAGGAAATCTGTGTGCAGGAGGGTATCAGTCATCTATACACAGAACTACATAAAGTATCATTAGAGAACCCTCCAAATACATTGATTTTTTTTTCCAGCAGCAGTGTATCAATATTTTCACCACAGCAAAAAAAAAAAAATGTAACCTTCATAATGAAGTATTTTTCTGTGGCTAACTAAACCACTGTGTATCAGGGAAAATAAATAGTTGCCTCCCCACATCTTCTGTGTAGAAAGTGAACTTCTTGCACTGCTCTGGCAGAACAGCTCTGTAAGTTTAATGTATTACTCCCTCCTCCCACCAGCAGCTGCCTTATCTTGCCTCATTTTACATTATCTGACCTTTTATTCTTCTCTTTTAACCCTGTGAAGTGAAGACTCCTGAGCTTTCCAGACCAGGACTGTGCTCATTTCCAGCCTAGCAGTTACTCGTGGCTGGATTATTCCCATTTGTCTCTGTGCCAACACCATCATTTGATTCAATAGCTCTTTTACCTGGCATTTATTCTCATAGCAACCTCCTTCCAGCCCAGCTATCATTTAGTCAGAGTAAACAAACCAAAGGGTTTGGGGGCACCTCTCCAGTGGGGTGAAAAGTGCCACAGATTTGCTGGACCCTCTCTTAACTGGACTCCAGCAAGTCACTGTCTTCTAGCACAGTTATGGCCAGAACACAAAAATATATAAGAGTGGACTTTGAACTGCAAAATCTTTGTTGTTGTTGTTGGTTTTTTTCCCTTCACTTCCTACTGGTTTGATTTATTCTGAGCATCCTTTCAGTGCAGCAGTTCAGGCAGTTGAAAGTCTCTTGACATATAACTGGCTGATAATATTAGCACTGGTGACTTCAAAAAGGAGGTTAGACACAGTCTACAGTGAAGGTCTGAGATATTCCACTGGTTTGTTTCACCTATTTGTCCTCTTGAAAAATGAGCCTGAGTTACAGACTTGGGTTTTGTTTACACTTAATGTTAAACAAAACGAATGTGGTTTGTCCAACCCAAGGTGATATTACTCTTAACTCTTCTTCCAGAATGTCTTAAATTACTTATCAACACTGAAGCTAAATCCGTGTCACTGCTTGCCAGTTTGGTGTTTCTCCAGGGCAGAAATCTGCCTTCTCCCTCCCATACAGAGACGAGCTGAGCTCTGCATGATTAGCAGCGATTTCTGTGCTCTGTATCTACAGAGTTTAAAGTACTCCATAATGACACAACTTCCCAGCAATGTTCATACCCTGAGTAGCACTGCAGAGTCTCTACTGCTCCAGCCCAGGGAATCTAAAATGAATTCCCCAAAGTACCTCAGGAGAACTTCTTTCACAATCATACCCCAAAGTGAGTTTGACCTAAAGATTCAGACTTAGCCAGCCTGGCCTTCCCTATACCCATGTAGACCCTTTCATCAGGAACACAAAATGTTACCCACTGGGGCTTTTCTCCTTCCCCCCAACAGCTCTTCCTCTTCTGATCTGCTCGTTCCTCTCCACACCTGTGCCCCAGTCATGATTGTTATTCCACGGTGTCCTTCCAACCCTACATCCTGTGGGTTCACAGCTTGTGGAAGAAATACATGTTCCTCTCTTTTTCTGCCCAGCCCCCAGTCATTATTCCACAAAAATCCTTCCTGCTCATCACCCCTTGTTCACAGCCTGGATTTGCAGCACTGCCTTCGTTAAGCTGCACATAACAACACGTTGTTATTTTGCTTTCCTGAAAGTCATTAATCCATTAATCTGAGCTTCTTAGGGGCATTAGAAATGGGAAAGCAGCTCAGTTCTCTTCTGAATTTGCTGCAAATTTTGGCTTTTTAACCTCCCAGCCTGTGACCATTCTGGAAACTCGGTGACAATAGCCTAAATGACAAGGGGTGAGTGGCGTGTGTGTCATTGTCACCCATGAATGGGACTCGGGATGTCACCAACAGGGTGTTCCCACATAATTGGGGGTTGCACCTTCTCACACCCCTGAGTGCTCTGCCTCTGCTCCAGAAACCTGGAGGACTCCCCTAAACCCACGGTGGGATGCAGTGTGCTCCAAAATGTCCAGGAGAAGCAGAGGATGGGTGTAAAAGCCTGTGGTGGTGAGGACTAAGATGTTATAAAGGACTTGGAAGGGTGAAGGAACCCCTGAGCAGCTCAGGGGGCACCACAGTTTTAACAGAGTGCCCCTTTGGGCATAAACTGGCTCTGAGCTGGGCTCACATGTGAAAATCAGTCATTCTTTCCCAGGTCATTGACTTTCCTTTGGCATGGATTGATCACCTGAGTGTTTTTCTGTTTATCCACCAGCTTTCCCAAGGAGCTGGTGGGGTTATGTTGTTTGAAATCAATAGGCACAGTCCATTTGGCAGAGATCATCAGGCCACCATGCAAAACCACAGCAAGACTGCACCTCTGATTTTTCATACCAATTTTCCCAGAGACTATAATTACCCCTAAAAATGACCCAAAGAGAACAAAGATTGAGGCTTATTTTTACAGAAAATTGAGAGCCCTGCAACAATCCTATTTCCTGAATAAACTGTGTTAACCTATTTCCCAACACAGTGAGTTGGGAACATTTTGGTGTCCAGTAAACTCAAATTTCAAGGCTATGCCAAAATAGGCAAAGAGGAACCCTGGAGCACCAATCACTGCTGTGACCAGTTCCTGAAGGGGAAAGTACCTCTTGGACCACATGCTCTTGCAACATCTCTGAATCAAAAAAGTCAGGACCCAGCACAGGCTCAGAGAGGTGTGTCATGAACTTGTCTGTTCACGTCAAACGAAAGCAAACTGTGTTTATTACAAAATAATCTACAACTGATCTGTCTGCAAAGGTCAGAGCAAAGGCCGGGCAAAGGTGAAACGAGATACAAATGCTGAGATAAGGCAGATGATGCTCCTTGGAATGTGGACCGAGAGCCACTGCTCGGTGCAGCATCAATCACAGCCACATCCTTGCAGACACAAGGCTCCTGGCATGCCAAAAAGTTAAAACATCCACCTAGCTGTCTCCAGGGCAGGCAGTAAACTCCCTTCTGAAGACAGCAGCTCTGCTAATATGAAGGGAATTTCTCATTTTAGAATTCTGAACAAAGCCCTAAAATTGCTGTAGTGCACATCTGTACAAACCACAGAACTTCCTGCCCTAGCTTGATCCCCACGAACAAACACCATCCAGAGAGCTCAGTTTTCTCCACCATCATCTCCTCTCAGCACATCCACACCTGCTCTTGCTTTTCAGCATCCTTGCAGGAGAGCCTGTACAAAATTTGTGTTTTCCCTTTTCTTGTGCCTTTTCCCCAGCTGCTGCAGAAGGGTGGGCACAGGATTTGTGCACGAGCCACGAGTGGTGCTTTAGCTGCTTACAGCTGTGGAGTGACAGCATTTCTCTCACAAAACACCTGGCCACAGGGCCGCAAACAAGGAGACCTGGACTTCTACAGCCTTCAGAGGGGACAAATTCCTGCCTTAGTTAGAAGCTGCTTCTGACCCACCGCAGGCAGGACTTGCACTTCACAACACAGAGAGATATTTCAAATAAAATCTTAAATTCTGTCAAAGTTGATTCATCTGCCAGAAAAGCTCTTGTCATGCAATATGTGAATAACCTTTTCCCTTCTCTTTCCCTTTTGTAAACCAACCCTGACACCTGCTTTGGGATTTACCTTTTCATTGTAACCTGTTTTTATTTAGTTTGGTGTAGAAGCCCAGGGGCATGAGTCAATGGGAAGGCAGTTATTACTTACAACAGGGAAACCAGCTGAAATGTTTGGCAACACATGCATTAAATAACTTGAACCTTAGACAGTTCAGCGAGGCAGTTGTCTATCACATGAATGGTGTTTTTCAGATTAGCAGACTTTTCTACCTTTGCCTTCCACTCCTCCTCCTTTGTGACAGAAGGAGGGCCCCTAAATCATATGACTGGATAAAAAAGGTTGCACGGTGTGAAACACTCCTATTTCCCACAGACGTGGGACAAACATCAAGGCAGAACTCAGAGCCAATCAGGGAAGGACTGAAATGAACCTTCTGCCTTCTTTCTCTACAGAAACATGGGCCCTTATACTTCTTTTTGTGGCCCTCCTGCTAGTGTGAGTAAAATTTTCTTTATTGATTCTCTGCTCCTGCCATTTCTCCTTTCTTGCCATTGCTCACTTTCACACAACTAATCTGCTGAAGAGTAGGTGTGATTTCGTTTCCCAGCATCTATCCAGGCTCTGGGATGTAGCAGAGAAGTCTAAAGACTGTGCAGGTCTGTGATCTTGCTCCAAGGTTTGGAGTATTCCCATCCCGTTATGAGATTGCTGCTCAGCATCAAAGGAATAATTGAATAATAATGATGCCAGGTACTGGTTACCATCAGGGAGCTGGGTTCAGGCAGGGTCCTGATCCATGCATTTTTCACAGACATCCAGCTGTGCCTCCCTGGCTGAGGCTGCTCTGCAGGCAAGCCAGCAGAGGATGACCCTGCTGCACAGGTGGACAGCAGCAGAAAGGCACCAGGAAAAGAATATTTGTGGGATCAATTTTTACTCCTTCTGACTTCTTCCGTGGTGCCCAGCTAAGATTCTCCTCAGGGGCACCTGGACCAGGAGGGATCCTTGGCAGAGGTTTGATTTGCATCCCATGTCCCTCCTCCTGTGCGGGGGGAAGGAGGGAAGCACAGAGCAGCAGCAGCCACCTGCTCCTGGCTTTCCAGACAAAATCTCACAGCAGAAATGAACCCCCAGTGCTGCAGGGGAGCCTCCCTAGTGAGGAAATTGGCTTTGCTGGTGCCACTCAGCACTGCAGCAGAGCAGGGCTGGCTAAAAGCCCCTTTGCTGGGGCAGTGCCTCCAGCAGCAGCCCCGGCCAGCGAGGCTGCCCTGACCAACTGGGCAGCACTGGCAAACCCTGAGGCAGGGGCAGAGCCTTGCCAGCCAGAAACCCCAAGGATTGAGGTGGCTCACACGAGCCCTGGCAACGCTCCAGCCATGGCAGCTCAGCAAGAACAGAAATTTTTAGCCATATTTTTCAAATCTGTTCCTGGGATTTGGATCAAAAGCCTGTTTGGGTCTGACTATTACAAAAAAAAAAAAACCAACCCAAACCGCATCAAAACAACAAAACCAAAAAAGCCACCCTCAGTCTTGACTCCAATTCTCATATTTCAGTAACTCTGTGGCTATCTAAGATTTCTGGTTACCAGACTCACACCTTCTGCGGGCACTTATAATTGTGTTGTGGCAAAAGGGACTAAACCCAGATCTTTGTGCTCTGATATCAGAGCTAAAATAGAATTTTCACTGCCCGTTGACACAGAGAGGTTGTTTAGATGCTTCTTGCCCACCTGAGGCAACAGTGCTCCAGTTCTCACATGGGGGAATATCATGAATTCATACCCATGGTAGGAAGAAGTAATGATTGTTCTTTGGCTTTACAATGAATGGTCCTTTTCAGTCTGCAGAAAACCCTGACATGTTTTAGTTGTAGGAGTGTTAGACTACATTTTCCTGGCCATGTTTCAGGTGGTTTAAGCCTGTTTTCCTACAGTATTTCTGGGCTTTGTAACCAGCCCAGCCTGACATTTCCTGGTCCTCCCATAGTCCTGGCTACCTGTAAACATTACAAATGAGAAACCACAAACATTTGATTCCTAGTACTGAATTAACCTTTGACAAAAAAGATTAAACATTGACAAACTGAATTCTGTGAAACCTTTCTTCACCTGAATATACCCAGCTTTCCATTTTTCACCTGCCCTGTTTGGACCATAAGGTGGGATCTGCTTTTTTTGCTCTGGCAGAAGCTGTGCTGGGGGGGGATAACTGATCTCATTTGGGGTCCCCAGAATTTAAAAAAAGCATTGCTAATTGTAAGGGAGACCCTCCCTAAGCCTCAACCACGATTTTGGCTTTTCAAATAAGCATCCCCGAGACCCTGCCTGGGCAGCTGCTGCTTTGTGTTCTGAAGAGGATCTCTGAAAACATCCCCCTGCCAAACCTTCCCGATTTAATGTCCCTTCTGCAATGAACTGCTCACGGGAAGCAGCAGCTATTGACTAAAACCAAATATTTTGAGGAGCTCTTTCAACACAGCCAAAGATGAGCTTCAAAGGGCTGCAGCCCAGGCCTTTGTTGAGAAAGAGAAAGCCCCGAGGTAGAAGCAGTAACTTTAGAGCTGCCAGGAAGGGTGTTTCAGAGGTAAGAAATCTGCAAGGCTGTCAATAAAATCTAGAGAGAAAACCATCAAGACAAGGCTTCCACTGAGCTAATGCTGGACTAAGGAAGGGACAACAATAAACGAAATTGAAGCACACTTTGACAAAAGCCCTGATTGGGACATAATTTCTGGCATTGCTTTGATTTCTCTTCAATAAAAACATGGAAGCTTGGTGTTCCTTCTTCCAGCTCCGTTTTCTGCCTCTCCTTTGGTAGGCAATGAGCTCCTCTCAGGACTTTTGCTAAAGACTTCAAGATGCTGTCTCCACAGGTGCTCTGGTGGAAACAATTGCTTTCACACCAGAAGGATCCCTCTGAAGCTCTGTGTGAACCTTGCCATGATTATCAAGTAGTTTTTTACTGGGCAGTTTTCACTTGGACTGCTTTTTTCCCACCTCTTGGATCGACCTCCTCCCCCTCCTCTCCCAAGGGATGTTGCTGCAGCCTCCAGGTTTAGGAGGGCTCGCAGCCCCGATGCCACAGTGATGTAACACTGCTGTCATTTCTGTCCCACAGATATGGGACCTGGCCATTTGGTTTGTTCAAGAAGCTGGGCATTCCTGGGCCAAGACCTCTGCCTTTCTTTGGGACCTGCCTGGAATATCGCAAAGTGAGTGCCTGCAGCCCCCCGGCTCCCGCTGCCTTTGCTGGCTCAGCTGCAGCTGAACAGAGACACAGTGAGGATAAGTTATCTCCAAATGCCAGCTCCTCTGTCACGCAGGGCTTGAGCAAAGGCCAGTGTGGGATAAGGCTCAGCAGCACAGACCAAGGGGCATCCCCAAAGGAGCACTCCTGGCTGGCTGATTGCCCTGGCAAACAGCTCACTCAAAGCACAGTGCACATTTGTGCTTCATCGTGGCTTTGGAGGGAAGGAACGCTCATAAAGCAGCTCTGAACATTAGTTTAGAGTTGTTCCTCCCCACCCAGCATCTCCAACATCACCCCCTCCACTGCATCCTCTCTCAGATAATTCAGCACCAACACTGCCAGATCTCAAGTGGCATCTGGACAACACTCTCAGACACGTGGTGGGATTTTTGGGGCTGCCCTGTGCTGGGCCAGGAGTTGGACTTGGATGGCCCTTGTGGGTGTCTTTCAATCTAGGATAGTCCATGACAATTTTTAAATTGCTTTCCACAGGGTTTCCTGGAATTTGACACTGAATGTTTCCAGAAATACGGGAAAGTCTGGGGGTGAGTATGAACCACTGAGCCCTTCTGAGAGTAAAACTAGGATCTGTACAAAGGGGAGAAAATATTCATTAGGAAAGCTCCCTTTAGTGCACCTGCAGCCCTGACAGTCCCAACAGGATGAGAACAGCAGTGGCAGGATGCTGCTGGTGGCTTACCTTGGAGCCTGGTGATGCAGAGCTGTGTCACTGCCAAATCACACAGAAACTATTTTGACCAGTGCCGTGAAAAGCAGTTTAAATCTGGTAACAAAAGGCCCTCACCCGCCCCTAACAAAATAATCAGCAGAACTGTTTACTTAAGTGGGATCTGGAAATGGAAGGTTGGGTTCCTCTGGGTTACCAACAGCAGAGGAATGTGAGTGACTCTCCTTGGAGCTGCTCCAAAGGATTCCTTGTGCTGCTGATCCCCACCTGCTGCAGTTACGGCTGTTCTGTTCTAGACACCTCCTCCCATAGCTTTTATCACTGCTGCTATGATTTAGACTACAACCTTGCATATCCTGTATGATGCATCCACTGGTCCCTACAGCAGCTTTAAAAAATGGAGTCTGGAAAATGTATCTTTGCACAAGTGGGTAGAGAGCACAAATCAGCTTCATCTACATCTGTTCCAGGAAAGCATTCAGAACTGGCAGCTTAAAAAGACAAAAACAAGGACTGAGTTTCATCTCCAAGGATGTCTCAGTGCTGTCAGCCCAAGTCTCCAGACACCCAACTCAAGAGCCTGAAAGGGGTCGAACAAGTTTCCTGCTAATACTGTAATGTGTTTAAGTGCCTGGAAAAACACGGAGAGTCAGGGGAGGAAGTGAAGACACTTGCTTCATTTAGTATCTGGTCCTTTGAGCAACTGAGCCCTGCTCATTTCCCAGCCAACTTGGAAGGTGTTTATCCCCCTTTACCATCTACAAAACCAGGTGGGAAAAGGTCTGGGAGTCCTTTTCCATCTCTGCTTTCTACATTTCTGTACTCAGATACAGAGCAACAAGGCTGGGGATGGAAGAACATTTGTTCAACGCATTTTATCTCATGAGCATCAGCCAAGTCTTACACTTCAGTTATCTGGGGTTATTTACCTGCCTCCTTTTCTCTCCCCACCAGGATTTACGACGGCAGACAACCCACACTGGCTGTCACAGACCCCCAGATCATCAAATCTGTGCTGGTTAAGGACTGTTACACCACCTTCACCAACCGCAGGGTAAGAGCAGCAGTGCTGTGAGCCACCACAGAGCCCAGGGAAAGTGCAGGAGGAGACAGGCACGCCAAGCATCCTTTGGGAACGAGTGGCTGCACTACAGGGATTGCTGCACACGACCACTGCATGTCACTGTTCCCCTGCCTTACAGCCTGGACTGCACACACGGGCTGGCAGAGGGAGCAGACGAAGTCTGTCCTCACAATTATCTATTTATTGATGTATATAGGGATGGATTTGGGTCTGGGTGAGCCTGCAGGAACCCGTAGGGGGGGACATGTGCCACCAGCTGGGATGCAGGGATGGGACATGGTGGGTACACACAGACAGGCAGGTGCTGGGACTCGTTCTGGGGCTGGGAATGGCACCTCACAGCTGTGCAGTGTCGGGAAGGGGATTATTTATGGATGTGTGCCTTGAGAGAGGCTGTCGGTCAGGCCACAGCCTGCTGCCAGCATCAATGGCCCTGGAAGAGCCCGGGCAGGGGCTTTGCAGGCCACATTCCCACCCCTGCAAGGAGGCTGCTCCCTTCTCTGGGGTGAACACGTCCCCTTTCCCTCCGCAGCGCACGGATCTGGCAGGGATACTGAACCATGCCATCTCCTTGGCTGAAGATGAGCAGTGGAAAAGGCTCCGTACTGTGCTCTCCCCAACCTTCACCAGTGGGAAACTAAAGGAGGTAAACCAGAGGGGCAGGTACAGACTCCATCAGAGTCAGTGAAGCAGTGTTTTCAGGCTGACATTATCACAGGGGCCTGATTTCTCCAGTCACAGCCTGGCAGCTGAGCTGGTCTGGTTAATTCATGCCTAACTGAAACCAGAAAAGTCTCAAAATAAAACCCGAGCAGAGAGATCTTATTTGTAAATATTCATGAAACTCCCTGTAGCCTTCATGAGCCCGTGTGAAGGAGAGCAATGTACTGCACTGAAGTGACCAAGCCTGGTTTGTGTTACAGATGTTCCCTATAATGAAGCACTATGGGGAACTTTTGGTGAAGAATGTTCAAAAGCAAGTGAAAGAGGACAGCTCAATATCTGTAAAGGAGTAAGTAGCTGCTAAGAGCAGCAGGCAGAGCAAACCTTGTTAAAAGTGCTGTGGTTCATTGGCTACCAGCAATGCAGCTCTTTCCCTGGGTCAGCCAGGGCTCTGAAAGGAGGAATGGGACTTGCTGAAAGCCTGACTGGAAATTTAAAAGGGGAAAATTTAATTTGGATGTTAGGAAACTTCCCAGAGGTATATAGGAAGAAAAATGCTCCAGCACAGCTTTGTGAATCCACAGATCCAAGATAACTCCAAGACTGGCAGGAAAACACAGGTTTTTCCTGCATACATTCAGGATCTCTGTGCAGCCCCTTCTCCTTCCCCAGGACATGGAGGTTCTGACCTCTCTATCCCACACAGAACTGTGAGATGCTCATCCCTCACATGCCCCATTGCTGGGGGATCTGAGGCTGTAGAGTGGCCCTGAGTGTTTTTGCCTCATCTGTGCCCTCCATATGGGCTCTGGACAGAACCCTGTGTATTGCACCCCCAATTTCAAAGCAAAAATGCAGCAGGGGCAGCTGCACACCAGGAACCACAAACCAGCAGAGCTCCCCTTGAACCAAAACCCTACAAAGGGAGGGCTTGGACAGCTTGGAACAGGGGGCTGTGCTGGGTGGAGCTGCAGCACTCCCAGGGCTTGCCTCCCCTTCCTCAAGAGATTACCATGCTAAGTTCCACATGCTGTCCTTCCACTAACCCATTCCATGTAGATGTAAAATCCTTGGAAAAGCTGTCTGACTTCAAAACCTGTGCAGGCTGGAAGCTCTCTACAAACCTGTCCCCTTCTCTATAAGTGCTGTTCAGTACCACATAGCTGATTTTTTTTTCAAACCTAAGGCTGGAGATCTTCTGAGACTTTATATTTGAATGCCATGTAGACATGAGGAAAAAAAATACATTCACTCTTCAAGTCCAAATATTTAACCACAGTCAATTTTTTTCCACCTTTCCTCAGCATCTTTGGGAGTTACAGCATGGATGTGGTCACCAGCACCTCCTTTGGTGTGAACATTGACTCCATGAGCAACCCCAAGGACCCCTTTGTCAGAGAGATGAAGAAACTGGTCAAGTTTGACTTTTTTAACTTAGTCTTCATCGTGTCATGTAAGTGACTCCAGGTTTTGCTTGGATAACTTCCCTTGCTAGGAATGAAGTCCTACTGGCCCTTGTATCATCATTTCCTCCTTGTGAGCTTCGTGCTGAAACCCTGGGGATGAGATGGGTAAAAGCTTCCTCCACCTTTGGCATCCACAGTGCCAGAAACTTATAACCACCCAGAAATATCCAATTAAGTGCTGGGAAATTATTTGAAGATTGAAAAGCAAGTGAGGCTTGAGGAGAGTGCTGCTATCTGAAATGCATTTTCTAGGAGAAAGTGCTGAGTGGGGACTGTAATTAGATGCAATTTCCTCCAGTGCAATAACTTAGCTGCAATGGACCTTAATTTAAGGTTAGATACCTCGCTAAAAACCCAGGGCAAGTTTGGATCTGTGCATAGAGGAGGTTCTGGTGCTGTAGATTTCATGAGTCTATACTGAATATCAAGATCCTGTTTCTATGAGGAAGGAAACGCCTTGAAAGGGACTTAAAAATGTTTGCATCATCACAGCAAGGCAGTGAACAGCTCAGCCCAAACAAAGAACTCAGAATTTTCAATATTTCTCTTCTGAGCCACATGCCTGTTGTGTTCAGAAGTAACCTGTCCTTAGAAAACAGAGCTTTAGAAATAGGAGCTGGAATATGCCTTGGTCTTCTCTTAAATGATTGATTATACCCAGCTTGGTTGTGCCCATTTGACACAAAAACTATTCCAAGGGAATGAAACAGAGGGAGAAAAAGGTAAAGTCCATACTTTTCTCAGGTAAAGAAATTAAAAAAGGAAATAATTTCCCAGTAGCATCCACAGCTATCTGATATGATGGAGGAATTACTTACAGAGTGTGATTTAATTCTCTATTTATTTTTCAGTTGCTTTCCCATTCCTAATTCCTATCATGGCCAAGATGAACGTAAACATCTTCCCCAGTGATGCTGTAGATTTTTTCATGAGATCCCTTGCCAAAATTAAGCAGGAACGTGAAAAGGAGACTCACAAGGTGAGTGGGAATTTGAGAGCAATTGTGGCAGAAAGTACACTGAAGTGAGATATAATTAGGGTGATGATATCAAAGGTGAAGCCAAAGTACAATGACTCAACAAACCCCTGAGCCTACTCAAGTGTAAACACTTCATTTTAATACTGTCAGGAAAGCCCCACCTGACCCGTCCTGGCAGAGAATCAGGGGGACTTTGTACATCCGTGATCTGAAGCTAAATCCAGATAAAGGCACGGCAGAATTGGACTCAGCTTCAGTCTGCAGCACTTGTAATGAGAGAGTGAGAGACTCCCTGAAGAAGATTAGGCAGAGGATGAGGGAGTGCAGAGTAAGCAGCACACGGGCAGCAAAATCACCTTTAGGTTTATGCCTTCTCCTCTTGCTTTTCAAAAACTGCAGCTGCTTCCTGACAAAATTCTGCCTTTTAGAGCTTGGATCCCTTTCCCCAAATTCATTCAAGACACTGCTCTTCCACCCAGTGGCTTAATGGATAGGACAGACAGGTTTCCAGAATAAAAAGCAAGTGTTCTGTTTTTCAGTAAGGAAGTTGTGTGCATTTTGGGGATGCTCTCAGTCTAAAAACTGTGCTTAGGCTGTGAAATCTGCTTATCTGAGCCCTCTGAGGAACCTGTCACCCAAGAGACTCTCCTGCTTTCCCTCTCAGGGCAGGGTGGATTTCCTGCAGCTGATGATCGAATCCCAGCGCTCAGCCAGACAGGGAAACAAAGAAGAAAATAACTCATATAAAGGTAACAACACCCAAATCCTCATCACAGGCATGGGGGCTGTGGGAGTGAGGAGAATATGGGAGGGTGTTTGTGCCACCATCCTCCTCACTGACCAGCTCCAGAGAGTTCTCTGTCTCCTGGAGCCAGCACCAGGGCTAAGATCCCTGACCAGGGAGCAGTTATTTATACTCAGGAAATCGCCTGCCTCCTCTATAAAATGGATTTTTCCAGGCAGGTAGAGCAGTTATAAAAGCATTATCAGGAAACAACAGCGACAAACCTGCCTCGACACCACGTGCTGCTGCTGGTCCTTGCTGAGAGCATCAACCAACGCTGCTTTTCTCATCTCCCCACAGCCCTGACTGACATAGAGGTCCTTGCCCAGGCATTCATCTTTATCTTTGCTGGGTATGAGCCCACCAGCAACAGCCTGGGCTACCTGGCCTACGAGCTGGCCCTGCACCCTGATGTGCAGGAGAAGGTGATACAGGAGATTGACACAGTCCTGCCCAACAAGGTAAGGGGGACTCTGAGTGATGGGGAGGACACTGCTGCCCTCCTGGTTCAGTCAGGGCCAGGAGGAATCTTTAGCTCCTAAACACCACGGATTTTCCAAGAGCTCTGGGAGACACACACAGAGACAACTCAGCCCTGCAGTGATTTTCTTTCAGCAGCTGGAACCTTCCAGCCACCCCGCAGCTCAAACCCCTTTGCCACACTCCACACCCAAGTATGTGGATTTCCAGGCATTTCCATAAGTCAAGGGTGCAAAAATGAAACCAATTGCTCAATTTCTACCTTGCATTTTGATCTTCAGCCAGTCTGAGTCAGATTGGAGGCGGTGGAGGTCGGGGATACTCTGGTTCCCACAGCCAGTTCAGGGCAATCCAGTTCTGATGCCAACATCCCTGGTCACCTCCCTCCTGTTGCCCTGCAGGCTCCTCTCACGTACGAAGCAGTGATGAAATTGGAATACCTCGACATGGCAGTGAGTGAAACCCTCCGGATGTATCCCCTGGGGGGGCGGATTGAGAGAACCTGCAAGAGAGACGTGGAGATAAATGGAGTGACCATTCCCAAAGGAGTCGTGGTCACCATCCCCCCCTACGTCCTGCACCGCAACCCCGAGTACTGGCCCAACCCAGACGAGTTCAGGCCAGAGAGGTACAAAAAGCTTAATGAAAGGGAAGAAATATCACACTGCTTTTTCCTCAGTAATTAAGCATTAATCTCTGATTAGCTTCCTAATGGTGTTCTTCCTATCTTTTTACAAACAATACGGATGAGAAATTGCAGGCTCGTGGGAATGTCATTTTAAGAAGAAAATGAGCTTTGCGTTTAAAGCAGGGTTTCAAACAACATAATCTTATTGGGAGAATACCACCAGTACCTCACAGGATCTTGTACCCAGTTTTTAATCTTCCTGAGAAGGGGCAAATGTGGAGGTTTTGTAACTGCTGGCCATCCTCTGTATAATCCTCCTTGTTGAACCTGTTCCCTTCATACAAGCTTCTACTAAATATGCCAGACTCGATCCTTACAGAATTGCCTTCCTTCCTTTTTTTCAAGGACAACCTTCCCTTGTTGGTTATTTTTGTAACTGATATCTACTTCTCATTCCCAGAGAAACTGAAGCCATAGGCTGCTCCTAACCAAAACAACTTCTGGTGCTTCTCTCTGTAAATACCATAGACAGGAAATATCTGCCACTGTGGGACAAGATATTGCCTGGATTTTCACCTTGCTTCTGACTTTTACTAATCTGGATGGAGAGAATTAAAATCAAATCCTCAAGTGGGACCCCACCCTGTCCTGGGCAAGGGCTTTGTCACAGCACTCAGTTTCTGGGGTACCCTGAGACACCTCAGGAAAAACCCAAACCAGGCTCTGCAGGGCACCAGGGAGAGATCCCTGGATAAATAAGATGTGTAGGTTTTTGGTTTTGCTGCCTTCATTTCTTTTCCCCAACCATCACCCAGGTTCCGTAAGGAGAACAAGGAGTCCATGGACCCGTACACGTACCTGCCCTTTGGGGCTGGTCCCAGGAACTGCATCGGGATGAGGTTTGCTCTCCTGACTCTGAAAGTTGCCATCGTCTCCCTGCTGCAGCATTTCACCTTCCAGACCTGCAAAGAGACTCAGGTGAGGAGCCTGTGGAGGCTCGAGGCTGGCACGGGCAGAGCCGGGTGCCAACGCCAGACGCTTTGCCCTTCCAGGCACTACAGATCCTGTCCTGCCTGAACCTTCCATCTCTACATGTTTAACTCATCCAGCTCCACCTGTGCTTTCCCTCTGTTGCAGATCCCGATCAAGCTGAGTTCAGTGGGGCTCTTAACACCAGAGAAGCCAATTATTCTGAAATTGGTGCCCCGGACCAGCACTGAGCCCGCCAAGAACTGAAACCCAGCCACAGCCCCCCAGCATCCAGGGACTGCCGAGCTAACAAGGGGATCACACATCACAGGAAATCTCTCCCACACGTACAGACACAGAAGAGCAGCTCCAGTTAATTCTGGAAGCAATTACTACATATTTACTAATAAACATAGCTGTCAGAAACGTGACATGGATCACTGGGCAGTGACAATACACAGTCACCCTAATTTTGATTGCAAAACAAGAAATAAATCCAAATGAGAAGCTGATCATCCACTTCTAAGGGGACTTCTCCATCTGGAGGGAAGGAATTACTGCCACATCCAAGAAAAACAAGGTGTGATGGAAATTCAAACTGCCAGACCTCAGCGGGCAGGGACGGGTGCTGTTCTTCTGGGTGTATCGATGCTTGAAATTTCATGTGTTCTAATTGAGACGACTGGTGTGAGACTACACATCCTAGTTACCAACCCTCTCCTGTGCCATGTGTTAATTAAACTAAAGTGTGTACAAATACTGTCATTAAAAATGTTTGAGAGCTGCTCTGTGTTGTGTATAGCGGCTGATCACTTCCTATTTAAAACCCGTATTCAGCCTCAACCCTTGAAATTATCCATGTACATTGCTTTCCACTTAATTTAATGAATCTGATCCTTCATTTAACGCCATCAAACCCTCCCATTTGTCTGGTATTTTACAAACACTCCAGCTCCCACCTCTTACTTTGATTAAGAGGTTGCCTCCAGTTCAGCACTGGCCAGCCCTTTCCCATGCTGGAGTGGCAGAGGATGGATTTAGAGAGAGCAGCAGCTCCCAGGAGGAGAGGACAGCCCTGCAGGAGGGCCAGTGCTGCTGGAGGAATGGTCTGCACACAGCCTGGAGCTGAGCCTTTCCTCCCAGGGCCATGGATGGGGTTTAGTCACTGCTTGTGGTGGGGTTTTAGGTGCTTTGAGCTGCTCCAGTCATCAACAGGATGCTCTGATCCCATGGCTCATTCCATCCCTGACCATTTCAACAGGGAATATCAAAAAGCAGGTGGGAGGTTCTCCCAGATCTGAATTTCACACCCCAGGAAATTGTGCTGGTCTTGACATCCACCAACCAAAACAGATATTAGTGAAATGGGAAAGGTTTCTACAAGAGCTGCAAATCAAATCAAGTCATCCTGTAACTTTCCCTGGGCATCCTTAATTCCGAGGCATTGTTTGCTGGATCATGCTCTGTAATTTTCTCCTGTGGCAATGTGCTTTTCTCTTTAGCCTAGCAGCCAAAACTGCAACATGACCCAAATGCTGCAATCCCACATACCACAAATTTATTCAACAATTCAGGTCCATTCTTTACCAATGAATATTCAGGGAGTTGGGAGTGGACAGGCAACAGCACAGTGGATTCCTCATCCCTGGAAATCCCCAAATCAAAGCTGTCCATTTTTCTGGAAGATACAGCAACATTCAGCAGGCTCTAATTCAAGAGTAAGCAGCTTGTGCTGTCCCAAAAGGCAGATAAAACAATTATAGTGCTCCCTTCTGATTCATCATGTGTGATAGACTGTTTGGGCTGTGCTGTGCACACAGCGAGGCTCTGAGGAGTGCTGCCAGTGAGGCCCTGCCTCAGTTTAATCTGCTGCCCATCTCTTACCAGGGGTCAGAGACCATCCCTGGAAGAGCTGGGCCTGTCTGACTGACCACGGTGCTGCAGTGGCTCTGATGGGGAGAGTGCAAAGCGTGGACTAATCAGTTTTAAAAAGGCATTTTTCTGTAGAAAATCCAGTGCCAGGCAAAACTAACTCAGGCTAAAGGAAAAGGATAGAAAGAGGAAGCTATCATCAAAGCAGCAAATCACTTACATGCCAAAGAGCTGCTTTGAAGTTGTGAAAAGTCCTTTTGGCACCTGATGAGCAAACCCAGGTGCCTTTGCAGGGTGCCAGGAGCACAAAGGGTTAATCCAGCCACACCCCGATTCCTTCCCTGCACGGGGCTCTCCGGGAATGAAGTCATTAAGTGCAACTGTACAGATCATTCTTCCAAATGTGAAAAATGTGACTAATTTTCCGGCTTCAGCCAATTATGACCTGCCAGGACTATCATAACAGCCCATAAATAACGTGTAACAAAATCATGGTAATGAGTCTTCTAAAAGAAAATTAGATCCTCCGTGTCTTAACTCCATAAAATTACTCTGCTTTTAAGGGCTGCCTCCATCATTCCCAGCACCTCCCATTGCTTTGCTGGTCACCCCTCAGAAGTGACTTGGCCAGGACTCTGCTGGTCCTGGGCACCCATCAGGTTTCTCTGCTTTGGCTGTTTCCACTTTAAATCAGGCATAGCACTGCTTAACTCACCTCTTGAATGCTTTTTGCTCATAAAACATTTATCTGGACTCCTTGCTGATTCATAAAATCACAGGATCTTTGTGGTCGGAAAAGGCCTCTAAGATCAGCAAATCCAGCTGTTGACCCAGCACCACACAATCATTGAAACCATGTCCCCAAGTGCCACAAACACTCTCTTTGAACACTTCCAGGGATGGAGATTCCATCACTGCCCTGGGCAGCCTGTTCCAGTGCTTGAGTACTGTTTCTACACATCCTTGGCAGGCCTGGGGCATTGAATTGTCCCAAAATAGCTGGGTCTCATCAGAGGAAAGAAAACAGTATAAGGTAGAAATTGATTGTGCAGACACTTCTGCTTCTTTTCCTCACCTAAGCCCTCACAAAGCCCAAGCAAGAAGGAAAAAAAAAACAAAGAAAAGTGTTTCATCATAATTTTAACTCACATAGTTTTCTCAAAGTTTTCTCAAGGGCTTTCCAGCCTTGTTTCAGAGAAGTTATTTTCACATCACTGCAACGTAACAGACTCACACCCAGGGAAACACGAGCATCACTCAGGAACTTCTGTAAATATGCAGAAATGTATTCCCCTTAACACAGAAAGGACCTTCCCACAGGAGGTTTGTATCCCACGGGATGAGAAACGTTATTGCATCAGTCCTGGTGAAAGACAAAAGGTGGCTTTAAGTGGGCAGATTTGTTTCCTGTTTCCCAGTTAACCACAGCAGAGTCACCCTCACTCCGAATTCGCCTAAATGAGGTAACGCTTCCAGTTGATTGCAACGACCAAAGGGATGTTATGAAAAACAGGTTTCCTGCTTACAGTGAGGGAAAGCTTCATGTGCTTCACCAGATCAGTTATGAGGTATTTCAACACCAGGCTGAGCCCTGACAGAGAGAAGAATGGCCTGACTATTAGCAAACTAAGTGTCCCTAAAGCATGGAAGTCTTTTGCAATTCTGCTGTGCCTTTAAAGTGAAAAATGAAACATTTCCAGGCATATTTCACCTGAAAGGAAGAACAGGCAGCGTTGCTCCTTTTGCCTCTACTGAGGCACAGCTCCTCTGGCATCAGGAGCCTGCAAGTCACGGGACACAAGTGGAAAAGGCAGCACAGGCAGGGCTGGGATTGATCTCAGTCCCTTCTTCCTCTCTTTATCTCCCTGGTAGAAGTAACAAGGCAGCATGGGGAATTACCAGATAGATTGGAAACATGGAAAACCTGCAGCTGAATTTATGCAACGACATCATTTTCTCTGCTGTAATGGAGAAAATTGGACATATTGAATTGCTCACCACACAGATATGGAATTTTGAAAGCCCTTACTATTGCACAAATGTTGACAGGATATTTTATTTACTGCATCATTAAAGGTTAAAGAGACTCATTCTCTGGGGGATTCATTTTTTCAACTCTTAATATCAATTAAAGCTAATTTCGGCTCTAACTAATGATTAACATAAAATATGGAAAAAGCACTAAATGAGCATTTCTGTTCATTACTCCAATCCTCTTGTATTGCTGGGGCACTTTATAGGTACTGATGCAGCTTTGTATCACCCATGACACAGATAATTTTTCCCTCCAAGGTTGGGGTTTTTTTTATTCTGTTTATGAAAATGTTGCAAAATATGCTCAAAATACCTTGGATGATTTGGATCAAAATTTTTATTTAACCATTTCATAGCTGATGATCAGGGATGTTCTCCATGGGCTTCCCTGCATGGCTGGGTACAATGTCTGGATACAAATGTGCCTTGTTCCAAGGCCTGCAGCTTCCACATCATTCATATTCATAATAAATAAGCCCACTCTGAGGTACTTGTGCAGCCACAAGTTTGCAAATGGAGTGGGGTAGACACTATAACTGTTCAAGGGAAAATGAAAAACCTTGCCTGCCACTTATGAACTGAAGCCAGTCCAGCACAGCTGGATGCATTTACCCATCTTCACTTGGCAAAATACTGATTCCATCCACATGGCATGGAGAGCCCAGGAAAATGAGCTACAGTTCATCTCCTGGGCTGTGTCAGAGCTTGGTGCAGCCCAGCTGAGGGTGCACAGGGGCCACACCACAGCTCCCCCATCCTGGGGCTGTCCAGCTGGTTTTGCTCAGAAATTGGAGGTAGTAAAAATGGAAAAGACTTTTGGAAAACAGAGCACAAAGACAAACCCCCAGCACAGCCTTGCACTAACTTGCCACGAGCTTGTCTAACCTTTTCAGGACTTGTCTACTTGTGTCCTAATTTTAGGCTATTTGTTGTTAACAAGCACTAATCTGGGATCAATCAGTATCCAAAGGTCACAGCAAACGCCAGAGGGAAGCCAAGGAGTGGTACCCATGCTCCGAGGAAGGTCAGCTGCTGCCACTCAGGCTGCTCTCGGGGGTAACCACACATCAATCACCCCACCAGCAGCCTGGCCACATCCAGGGGAGTCAGCAGATGCCTGGTGCTCCCAGGGATTGTAACAGGCTCCAGTGGAAATCTGCAGGGAAAAACGCATTTGGAGATGTTCCCTGCCAAGAATGGCAGTGTTTGGCCCAGGGCTCTGCACTGAGCTACAGGTGTCTCACACAGGCCACTAAACAAACTACTCTTATTTTTCCTCACCTTTTCAAGACTGCAAGTGGCTTTCTCCTTCCCCCTCCTACATTTTTATGTCTGGCTTTCAGTGACTGGAATTCATTCGGCTGGGAGGGAGTGAAACCGCTCTCCTAAGTGGAAGAGCCACCTAATAAAGTTTTAATGGAAGATATCATTTCTAATCTTTACATTACATTAAAAGCCAGCTGGGAAGTGAAAGCCCATGAGGGTTAGGAGTGTTGGAAACACACAGCAAGACAGCCTTATCTTCAGGGAGTTCACAGAATAAGTGTTGCTCTAAGGAACAGAATTTGCAGCAAGCAGAGTCGGGGCTGTTACAGACTTAGCAGCCACGTGTAGATATAAGAATTTGTATTTGTGTGCATATCCACACACCCAAAGGGCAGAAGGATATCTTAGCCTTTGAACAGACTCCCCAGATCCAGCTGAGATATCCACCTGAGAGTGTCTGAGGTGAAAAGCTTGGAGCCCAGGCCGTGGCATGGAGCATTTATCTGCTCTGCACCATCAAGGTGCTCATTTGAACACCAAAACCTCTGCCATCTTCAGGGGCTTCTTGTGACTTACATAGAACTGATCAGTTTGGGCTCTTCAATAACCCACAACCCGAATTTAAGAAACCTTCCCACCACCAGTTCCTTGCTGTGCTGAACATCCACGAAACAACAGCAGGAGCAGTTACAGAAATCTGTTTCCAGGAGCAATAGCAGAACTGAGCAGTTCTCAGGCTCCCTGTGGAGGGACAGAAACATCCAAGCACATACCAGAAAGACAATTAAAATAGGGCAAAAGAGTATCCTGCATTTTGAAACACTGGCCTTCCAGTGTAAAAAGTTGACCTTGCAAGTTTTGGTTGGCTGAGAGTGATTTACATTTACACATTTAGTGATTGATGTTCCTTCTCCCTGGTAACAAGTGGTAGGTCAAGAGAAAACAGCATCAAGTTGCTCCAGAGGAGGTTTAGATTGGATATTAGGGAAAATGTCTTCATGGAAAGGGTTGTCAAGCATGGGATCAGGCTGCTCAGGGAAGTGATGGAGTCACTGTCCCTGGAAATGCTGAAAATCTGTGTGGCTGTGGCACCTGGGGACATGCTTCAGTGGTGGCCTTGATCTTAGACGTCTTTTCCAACCTAAAAAATTCGTGATTCAATGACCACCACCAAGAGTAAAACATAGTCAAAAGCTGTTTTAAACTAGCAAAAGCCAAACTCCAAAAAATGCCAGAGTATAAACCTTCTCAGGGACCCAGCAGGCCCCAAGGTGGCAGCAATGAAGTTTCTGCAGCAAGAACTGGGAGCTTCCAAAGACAGAGACCTGCCAGGGTGTCCAAGCAGCAGCTGCCCCAGGGAAGTGTTCAGACCCTCTGCTGTGCTGACCCTGCTCTGAGGACAGCGAGAACAATGAGAAATTAAATTGCACTGTCACAAATCCCAGCACACAACAACTTCTGGCAGCACTTGGGTTTGTTTATTACAAAGCCACGTTGGCTTTGTGTTGGGTTTTCTGCCTTCTCTCTGCTTGCTGGCAGCAGCTCCAGAGAAGATCTTTGGAATTTTGCTAAAAGTTTCAGATATTGGTTTCCTCTGCAGCACCTGCTCCTTTGTAAGGAGTTAGAAGCTCCCTCCAGGCTCCCTCCCTAAACACACATCACAGCTGCACAGCCCTTTATTTGCCACATTTATTATATAATCACCAAAATGTCTCTTGCCCATCTCTGAACTGGCTCCCAGGTGGGGTTTGAGCACCAGCAGCTGGCCCTGCTGGGCTGCTCTGCCCCAGGGGAACACTCCTGCTCTCCAAATCACCCCTGGAGCCACCAGGAAGGAAAACAAAGCCTTGGTTCAGCCTCTCCTCACTGCTCACAGCTGAAAGAGCAATGCAGGGAAGAATCAGGCAAGTGGCTCTCGGCTGGACGTGGGTCCAAGTGTGATCCACACGTGTTTCCACTCCAGGGCAGCCTGCTCTCCAAAGCCCTGAGCTTTCCCTGACAAAAATCTGATTAAATCATTCACTTGAGTATTCATCTTTCACCTGTAATTTCAGTTTAAATATTTTTATTTTTTTTCTAGGGGTTGCTGGATTTCAACTAAAGTTGCTTACAGGAATCTGGGAAACGTGAGAGGGGCTGTTTTCCAAATAAAACCTCACCTCACTGCAGCCCTGAAGTGCAGCCACCACCCCAGGCCCAGGGCTGATCCCTGGGGAGGGTCTGGCAGAGGGAGAAATCTGAACTGCACATCATGGACCTGTTAGCCTGGCCTGCCAGGTGAGAACCACAAAATGTTCAAGTTTGATGGCTCCCACTGAAAATCAGTAAATGGTTTCGGGATAAGAGGGATCTGAGATTTTTTTTTTTTTTATATCATTCAGGTGGTTTCTCAATTAAAGTTTTGTGGAACAGAGTGGGCACAACTGATGCTGAGATGCTGGGAAGAGGGAGCAGCAGCTGAGCCAGGAGAAAGGATCTGAAGCTTCAAATGCACCAGGCAGTGGGTGGGCTTTTTGAATAAGGAGAAAATTCATTAACTCTGTGTCAAAGATCACACAGAATTTAACGAAAATCTTAAGTAAAAGATGCCAAGTGTTTCTGAGGAGGCCTCCTGGATCTTTCCTTGAAGATCTGCAAAGAAATGTGAAGGAAATGCTCTACTTTCAGTATCATGCTGTGAGATTAAATGTTATCCTGCTACACATTCTTTTTTTATAGCTCACTTTCTATTTTTACTCCTGTTCTGCTGTGGAAGTGTTTGCTAATAATATATGATAGGATGCTTTGTCATGAAAAAACCTTGTATCATTTATCTGTTTCTGAAAAAAGAAATTCTCAGTACAAATCTAATAAGGGAAAAAATCCTATTCTAGCTCCTGTTGGAGGAAAGGGATTGATTTATGGAGAGAGATGAAAAGCACTAAGTGTGTATTGCTTGGCAAAATGAGGAATTGTAGAGAACTGTCTTTATGCATTTGAAGGGTGTAAACATCAAAGAGGCAGAAGAGCTATTTAGAGCATTAGGAGGAGGCACATCTAGGAGACAAGAGCTGAAATTAAATGAACATCCTTAACTTAAAAATCATACTTCTGCCTGCAAATCTATTTCCTGGTATTATTACTTGCAGCACTTTAATGAGTATAAATGAAGCTTATAGAAAAAAACACCTAATCTATTTTTCATATCCGATCAGCAGATCTTCCTGTAATGCTTATAAAGCCCAGATCCAGCACCTAATCCAGAAATTCTGGGAGAAGAGCATCCTTTAAGCCTCTTCCTCCACCCTTCCTATTGCCCACCAAATGCTGATCAGGACAATGGGTCACTTCCCTGATGCCTTCTGGAGGCTGAGCTGGAACAGAGAGCAGCCAGAATAAAAGGATAAAGCAGGGATTTATTAAAGGATCTCACTGGGCACACCTGGGCTGCACAAGAGCTCAGCTGGACCACACCCAAGGTGAACCCCAAAATGGTCACAAAATGGATGACTGATCACAAGGTCCCACACTTTAATAAGTTCTGGTTCATCAGCGTGTCAGAGTTAATTGCCCAACCACACCCACCGCAGTGCCCTCTGCCTGCAGCCTGCGTGGCCAGGCTGGGATCAGACTCACGGGAGCTGGGTGGATTTAGAGCTTTTACTGCAGCCAGAGGAGAATCCTGACCCTTAGCACCCCTTCTGAGAAACCAGAGCCTCCTTGCTCTCCCCCACAGGAATCCCATCCCTGATCCCGCAGGATGCCCAAACCTGCCTGCCTGGAATTCAGTTAGCTGCCCACAGACCCGAGCTAAAGCACCAGGGACCAAAGGCTCTGTAGGAAATCAGAGCCTTTGCTCTCCTCCAGGCTTTGCACAACGCTCCAAAAACGCCAGAGCCACGCGTGGCCTGACAGCCCACAGGGACCCCAAGGACAGAGTTTTGCTCTCCCACCTCAAGGATGCAGTTTTGGAGTAAGGAGAGCTGAAGGACAGAGTTTTGCTCTCCTTTCCAGCAGGCTTTGTGAGCCCCCCGTGCCCATCTGGGGGTGGGAGGGCAGCACAGCCGTGCCAGGCCCCAGCTGAGCTGACTCCCAGCCTGGCAGGGTCTGCCCGTCCCTCGGGATGTGCCCGGATATTTGGACATGGCATGGAGCTGGAGGCTCACGGCTGAAAAGCATCACTTGGTTACACACCTCCCTTCTGATTCCTACCAGCCAGCCCAGGATAACAAGGCCTGTCCCTCTCTGTGCCTTTTCTCAGCAGCGTTTCACAGGTGACAGATGCTGGAGGTGGCAGGAGAGGACTCCCCATGCTCAGATCCTTCCAGAATTACAGACACCTTTTATATTATTTCCTTTTTTTTTGCCTAGGTTTTTAGTCTAAGGACAAGGCTGCAGTCTCATATTAGTCATTAAAGTGAAGCAAAGGAGGTGCTTTCTGTTCTCCCTCCCTTCACCAGCAGGAAAAGAAGCAAAACCCAGGGGAAGAGAGGCAACAAAATTGCTAAGTCAGAGCACAGAGGCCGTGCAGGCTGTGACTTCCCAAACATCCTGATCCTTTCAGTCAGAAAGCACTTCATCATCAAACACAGCATTTCTTGTGCATAAATAAAAAGGAAGAGAAATGATTGCAATAAGCTTCTGATAATAGCCAAGGTTCACAACTGAATCCGTGATATTTTAACAGAAAGCACATATTAATGTAAAATAAACATGATGCCTGTGAATGACAGGCTCTGATTTATATTCCTGATGTTTCCAGCCCTACAGCATCATAAGAACATTGTAATGAAAAATGTTCAGCAGCAAATGGGAAAGGATGGATCTCTGTGGGCAGGAAGGGAATTACTCTGCTTCCCGTGCCCCTGCCTGGGGCCACCAAGGTCCCACGCTTGTTTACATCCAGAAACATCAGTTCCTGAAGGGATGGAGTTTCTAATGTTGTCACAGCTCTGTGCAAAGCCTGAGCAGCTGAGAAAAGCTTGTCCAAACTGCAGGGCAGCAGCTGTGCTGCTCAGACCTGGGCAGGGGACACAGGGCTGGGCAGGGCTGTCCCCACCCCTTCCTGGACACTCACTCCCACTCTGCAGCCTTTGCAGCAAACTCACAGAGCAGAGTCACAAACCCAAATAATCAAAATAACATTTTACCATGCTGGGGGAAAGGCCACGTTCCTTGGGTACCCACCATGGGGGTCTGTGGTGAGGCAGGGTCGTGTTTTCACTGGAGACCTGCACACCTCCAGCTGAGCTCAGGAGAGGAATGGCACAACCAGGCTGAGCTTAACTGGGCTCTGGGCCCGTGGGTGGGGTGTAGAGCCCAGGTGAGGCTGGGCAAGGTCTGCCTATCCCCACCTGGGAGGCCCCCATCCATCCTCAGCTGGAGGAAATCTCTGCCTGACAGTTCAGGGCCTGCCTAGTGGAGGTCTGAGGGTGTCCAAGTTTGGAATCAATCTCAGGAGAATCAAGGGATGCCAGGACAGGCGCTCACCGCCCTCTGACCAATGCCCAGCCCCTCCCCAGCAGCCACTGGTGACTCCCAGCCAAGCCCCCCAGTTTATGCACTGAGCATGGTGCCCTAGGGCAGGAATATCCTTCGGCCACTTTGGGTCACATCTCCTGGCCATGGGAGGCAGAACATGAGGCACTGAAAAGTCCTGGAGTCGGGGTCAGCTCCCCTCAGCACCAACTCAGCCATTGGTGTCACCAACACTGCTGTCACACTGAACCCACAGCACTGTCCCAGCTACTCCAGAGAAAATTAACTCAATCCCAGCCAAACCAGGGCAGCTTCCTCTGTCCTTTCATGTCCCCTGGAGCACCACGCTGTCCCTGCAGGCTCCCACCAGCTGGGGCAGGAACTGGAGCAGAAAGGCAGTGGCCCCCCATGGCTGCAGGAGAGGCTGCCACAGGAACCACCCTGCTGAGAGAGCCCTGCTGCCTCAGGCTGCTGCAGGACATGCACCACGCCAGGCACGAGGCTGGCTGAGGGAGAGATGAGCCCATTTATTTCAGGAGAGAATTTGGCCTCGGGCTG